>QLOH01000368.1:0-600000 GCA_026901365.1 Sesbania bispinosa
TTAGTGGCTAAAAGCTTAGCTTAGCTAAAAGCCATAGGGGAGTGGGTTCAAATCCCACCTTAGATGAGTTTCCACTCATCTTTTATTTTCCTTTTTATTTTCCCCCTTGTAAGCCTCCATTTGGCCGCCCCCTCCCCCTCATTCTCCTATAAATAGGAGCCTCCTCCTCATGTAATATAACATCTTGAATTTTAAGTAAAGGCACTATGCCAAATTTCCTCCTCTTTGTGAGTTGAGTGAGCTTGGTGGTTGTTGCTCAAACCATGGAAGAGACTTATCTAATTCTCCTGAATTAGTGGCGTCTGGCGATTGAACTTATCTGCTGCAAGAAGGGACTTGCACCAGTGGCGTTCTCCTCTTCTTTCTCCTCCACTTTTTCTTTCATTTTCCTTCATTTTCTTTCATTTTCTCACGCCATATAGCTGCTGTTCCAGCACTATATTTCATGAATTAATTGTTATTTCTTGGTGCTAATTAGTTTGTTTGCTCAATTCTAGATCCTGTGCAATTCCTGTCATCATTTGGTATCAAGAGCTTGTTGAATTTGAGCAAATTTGGAGCAACTTTGGGGCTGTTTGGGCGCTGCATTCTGCACCTCTTTTGTGCAGAATTTTCATCAAATTTTAGTGTAATTCAATCCCTCTTTTCATTGTAATTTGGACTTGGACTGTTTCCCGGGCCCGAGGTGCCTTTCTACTACTACTTTGTGCTTGTTTGCTTGATTGAATTGGGTGAATTCTTGCTAGATTGGGGCTGTTTTGGGCCGCTAATTCCCACCCCCTAGGTGTTTGATAATTTGTCTCCTAATTGCTCATACTTGTTCTTGAGTGATTTCTACATATAATTGCTATAAATTGCTTGTTTGTTGGTGAAGTGTGGTAAGAGGAGGCATTGTTGTCTTCATTTTTCCAAAGATCGTTCACCTACATTTTTCTCCCAATCACCTTTACATTGTCATCCCCCATATATCATCTCTTTACTTTCCGCCTTTTAATTTCCGCCATTTAATTTCCGCTTCTCCCATCCCATTTAATTTCAGCTTTCCCCCTTTACTTTCAGTCATTTAATTTTCAGTCCTCCCCATCCTTTTAATTTCCGCTTCCCGTTTTACATTCTGCCATTTACATTTCTGTCCTCCCCGTCCTTTTAATTTCAGTTTCCCCCTTTACTTTCTTGCAATTTATTTTTGCGCAATTTTCTCCTTTCTTTTTGCCATTTTATGCGCATTTTTTTGGGCTTATGTTTTGTTCATATTCTACTCTTGTTATGTCTGTTTGATTGGCATTCTGATTGCAAATTTGGATTGACTGCTATCTCTACCTAGAACTTTCCCTGTTTGATTGTGCAAAACGCTCACCTATAGGATCTTTTTTTTGGTTCATAGTATTGGAAGAAGATCAACAAATTCTAATTGTTGATTTTCCTTCAAATTTAATTCCAAACTTAAAATTGAACCAAGCGCGTTTCTGTGACCACACTGGTCTTGTATAATCAACAAGGAAGTGCTAAGCAATTTTTTGGCCATTTTTTTGAAAATCAGTTGCCATCACGTTTTTTACAGTTTTTAGAAATCAGTTTATTCATTATTTTTCTTCTCTGGGCCACTTGGACCAGTTTACTGTCAGAAAATTCCAAAAATATTACAGTAGGTTCAGTATATTTTCTTTTCATTGTGTACAAATTTCTGTAATTTTCTGTTGGGAAAAAAAGTCAGAAAAAGAAAAAGAAGACAAAAAAATATAAAGAGTACGTACGTGCCAAAAATAGAAAAAGAGGTGTAAAAAGCAAAAAAAAGGGTGCAAACGAAGAAAAAGACAAAAGACAACCCAAAAAGAGTCAAAATTCAAAAAAATTCAAAAAAAATTCAAAAAAAATAGAAAATTCAAAACAAAGAGATATCCCAACAATACAGTGACAATTTTACTGTAATTTTTTTGTTTCTTTTCCCTGTATACTGTAATTGAGTTGTAATTGCTGTTTTTCTTAAAAACGACAATTTTGGCAACTCTTTTTCAAAAATCACCAAAAACAATTCTCTTTGCAATTTCTTCCGTCTTGTCTGTTTTGCTGTCTGCTCTTGTGTATAAGCTTGTTTGAGTGTCAGCTTTTCTTGTTTGTCATATCAATTCTTCTGTTTTGTCTTAGGATTTCTAATTCTCTTCCAGTAGATATTTTCCTTTTGTTAGCGCGCTTCTATTTTGGGTAAGGGTTAAGACTTAGACTCAATCTGGTCTTTGCAACTTTAATCAACCTCCAACCGAGTAAAAGAGGCAAGAGAGTCTCATTATAGAAAAAGCCAAAAAAGAGTGACATACACGAGTGTTGCATTCCATTGAGTGTAAACACTTAGTTGAGTGGAAAGGTCCTTAAAAGTTTTCAACATAAAATCAATTAGGAGAATGGAATGAAGGAGGCAAGGGGAAAGGGCGACCATGTTGTTTAGGAAAGCCTTAGAAACACCTTTGGGTGAAGAAGAGAGCCAAAGAGAGAATCTATTCCATACTAGGTGCCAAATTGAAGATAAGGTTTGTTTAGTGATCATAGATGGAGGGGAGTAGTAGCAACTTAGCTAGCCTTAGGTTAGTTAACAAGCTAAACTTACCTTCTACCCCACATCCAGAACCTTATACACTTCAATGGGTGAGTGATGAGGAAGAAATTATGGTGGATAGGCAAGTGAGCTTAAGGTTTAAAATTGGGGATTACCTAGATGAAATGACCTTTGATGTCGTACCCTTAGAAGCCTCACACATCCTTTTAGGAAGACCTTGGCAATTTGAGAGAAGGGTAAAACATGATGGGTACTCCAACACCTATAAGTTCCACCACCAAGGGGTTAAATTCACCTTAATGCCTATGGCCTCTAAAGAGATTAGGGAAGACCAAATCCAACTTAAGGGGTTAATAGACAAGGAAAAAAGAAGAAAAGTCTAAAGAGATAGAAAAGGAATTAGAAAAGGAAACTAGTAAGTTTTATTTGGTAAAAGAAAGTAAGATAAAAAAGAAACCTCCAAAGAAGAGCCTTGGTTCCTACTACTTAGTAAGGAAACCAATGAAGAAGAAGAAGAGGATCCCTTGATCACTCTTGATCTTCCTCCAAACATAAAAGAACTCTTGACCGAATCTGGGGACATTTTCCCGAAGGATATCCCAAGTGGATTACCACCTATTAGAGGAATTGAGCACCAAATAGATCTTATACCCGGTGCTGTTCTACCCAATAGGCCAGCTTATAGGACTAACCCAGTTGAAACCCAGGAAATACAAAGACAAGTAGTAGAATTAATTAGTAAAGGTTGGGTTAAGGAATCTCTAAGTCCTTGTGTTGTTCCTGTTATTATTGTACCAAAGAAAGATGGTACATGGAGAATGTGTACTGACTGTCGTGCTGTTAATAACATAACAGTCAAATACCGACATCCCATTCCAAGATTGGACGATTTACTTGATGAATTACATGGAGCCTGCATCTTTTTCAAAAATTGATTTAAAAAGTGGTTATCATCAAATTCGAATCAAGGAAGGGGATGAATGGAAAACGACATTCAAGACCAAATATGGGCTATATGAATGGCTAGTTATGCCTTTTGGCTTAACTAATGCACCAAGTACATTCATGAGGTTAATGAATCATGTGCTTCGAGCTTTCTTAGGAAAGTTTGTGGTTGTATACTTTGATGATATACTTGTCTATAGCAAAAGTTGTGAAGATCACATCAATCATCTTAGAGAAGTACTTGAGGCACTAAGGAAGGAACACTTAGTTGCAAACCTTGGAAAATGTATTTTCTATAAAGAAAGTGTCACCTTCTTAGGCTATGTCATTAGCTCCCAAGGGGTTGCAAGTGGATGAAGAGAAAATCAAAGCCATCAAAGAATGGCCCACCCCAAAATCTGTGGGAGATGTGAGGAGTTTTCATGGGTTGGCAAGCTTTTATAGGAGGTTTGTCAAGAATTTTAGCACAATAGCTTCTCCTCTCAATGAAGTGGTTAAGAAAAATGTGGGTTTTAAATGGGAGAAAGCACAAGAGGATGCTTTCAAGGAACTCAAAGAAAAACTTATGCAAGCTCCCATTTTAGGACTTCCAGATTTTTCTAAATCTTTTGAAATCGAATGTGATGCATCTAATGTAGGAATAGGAGCTGTCTTAATGCAAGATGGACATCCTATAGCCTATTTTAGTGAGAAACTCAAAGGTGCAATGTTGAATTACCCCACCTATGACAAAGAATTTTATGCTTTGGTGAGGGCACTTCAAACATGGCAACATTACCTCCTACCTAAAGAATTTGTGATACACATAGATCATGAATCCTTAAGGTACATCAAAGGACAAGGGAAACTTAACAAAAGACATGCAAAATGGGTTGAATTTCTTGAACAATTTCCCTATGTCATCAAATATAAAAAAGGCAAAGCCAACATAGTGGCTGATGCACTTTCAAGGAGGTATAGTTTGCTTGCTACCTTAGATGCAAAACTACTTGGTTTCGAAAATTTAAAGGGATTATATGTGCATGATTCCTTCTTTGCTGAAAAATACAAAGCCTGTGAAACAATGGCAAAGGATGGATTCTATAGGCATGAATGATTTCTCTTCAAAGGGGATAAGTTGTGTATTCCCCATTGCTCCATTAGAGAGCTTCTAGTTAAGGAAGCCCATGAGGGAGGGCTTATGGGACACTTTGGTGTACCCAAGACCTTAGGGATTTTACAAGAACACTTTTATTGGCCACACATGAGCACACACGTTAAGGCACATTGTGATAGATGTATGAAATGTAAAAGTGCCAAATCAAAGGTAAATCCCTATGGCCTCTACACTCCTCTTCCTATTCCTGAAGGACCTTGGTTGGATCTAACCATGGATTTCATTGTAGGGTTACCTAGGACCCAAAGAGGAAAGGATTCAATCTTTGTGGTAGTGGATCGCTTTTCAAAGATGTCACATTTCATTCCATGCCAAAAGGTAAATGATGCACAAGAAATTGCTAATCTTTTCTTTAGAGAAATAGTACGCTTGCATGGCATTCCTAGAAGTATAGTGTCTGATAGAGATACTAAGTTCCTTAGTCATTTCTGGCGTACACTATGGCATAAGCTAGGCACCTAATTACTATTCTCTACCACATGCCACCCACAAACTGATGGACAAACAGAGGTTGTCAATAGGACAATAGGCGCTTTATTAAGGGCTATGTAGCAAAGAGTTTGAAATCATGGGACTTATACTTACCTCATATAGAGTTTGCATATAATAGGACCAAGCATTCTACTACCTTGCATACTCCATTTGAGATTGTTTATGGTTTTAACCCTCTGACTCCTCTTGATATTTTGCCTATTCCTAACTCTTCTTTTGTGGAGCATAAAGATGGTAAAGCAAAAGCCGAGTTCATTAAGAAACTCCATACGCAAGTAAAGGCTAACATTGAGCGCAGATTGGCCACCCAAACAAAGAATGCCAACAAGGGGCGTAGGCGAATGATATTTGAGCCTGGGGATTGGGTTTGGGTTCATTTCCGCAAAGAAAGATTTCCAAATGAAAGGAAATCCAAACTCTCTCCTAGGGGTGATGGACCTTTTCAAGTCTTGGAGCGCTTGAATGATAACGCCTACAAAATTGATCTTCCCGGTGAGTATGGTGTAAGTGCTACTTTCAATGTCTCTGATCTCTCTCTTTTTGATGTAGGAGATGACTATCCAGATTTGAGGTCAAATCCTTCGCAAGGGGGAGGGGATGATGACATGGCACACCAGCAGCCTCCTACTGAAGCAGTCAAGGACATCACTGGACCAATGACTAGAGGACGTGCTAAGAAGATTAAGGAAGAGATGGGAAAATTAGTGTCCTACATTTTTAGGGATACTACCCTACAGAAGGACACCCACTGCCCTACAGAAGGACACCCTTGACCCAGGAATAGGACACATGGTCCTGTGCACCACCCTAGACTAGGATGGGTCTTCCCTATTGTATTTTTCCTCTTCCTTGGGCACCCATGCTTGGGTTTTATTGGTTAGGAGGTTGCCTTACTATAAGGCTTAGGGAGTCATGGGTTCAACTCCTACATAGGATAGAAATTAATTCATCTTTTCTATTTCCTATGTAGAGTGGGGCGCATAACTCATGGGTTTAGTGGCTAAAAGCTTAGCTTAGCTAAAAGCCATAGGGGAGTGGGTTCAAATCTCACCTTAGATGAGTTTCCACTCATCTTTTATTTTCCTTTTTATTTTCCCCCTTGTAAGCCTCCATTTGGCCGCCCCCTCCCCCTCATTCTCCTATAAATAGGAGCCTCCTCCTCATGTAATAGAACATCTTGAATTTTAAGTAAAGGCACTATGCCAAATTTCCTCCTCTTTGTGAGTTGAGTGAACTTGGTGGTTGTTGCTCAAACCATGGAAGAGACTTATCTAATTTTCCTGAATTAGTGGCGTCTGGCGATTGAACTTATCTGCTGCAAGAAAGGACTTGCACCGGTGGCGTTCTCCTCTTCTTTCTCCTCCACTTTTTCTTTCATTTTCCTTCATTTTCTTTCATTTTCTCATGCCATATAGCTGCTGTTCCAGCACTATATTTCGTGAATTAATTGGTATTTCTTGGTGCTAATTGGTTTGTTTGCTCAATTCTAGATCCTATGTATTTCCTCTTATCATTTTCTATTTCCGATAGAGACTTGTGCTACGATCGACCAGCCCTGCTTCTGTCAGTACAGTAAAGCTTGACAAACATACAAATCTCTGAGCTGCTTTTTCGGGATTACCAAAAATTGTTTAGAACTTTTGATTATTTGAGATCTGATCCCATACCCACTTCTAGTTCTACAGTAAGAGATTCATCCGTTTCACGTTCCACCAAAAACAGTAACATTCCCCGACTCTTCCTTCATATCAAGTAGCATTCTATTTCAACACAACACAGGATGAGAAAGTACGTTGTACAAATCTAGCTAGCTTACTAGGTGCTTAATTCGGAAAGATATATAGCAAAAGCAACCTTTGTATTGCGCACAAAATGACAAAGGTTGCATTTGCATATGTGCTGGTCTTGAACTAGACTAAAATCAGTAAAATCTGCCTCCTAGTTCCTACTCCTCATTTTGTTATACAAGCAAATGCGCTAGCTTTTTGGTTGTCTCATGTGCTCGTATTTCTTGTTATGACTTCTCAAACCATTGATCTATATGTGTTATTCAAATTATTAAAATGTATTTGATAAAACATTTAAGTTAGATTAGAGTTAAAATTAGTAGTTAGAATCATTTTACGGGTGTTTGATAAGGTAGTTTTTGTTAGGTAATTTTTGTTGGTAACGAGTAGTTTTCTTAAAAAGTTTTTTGAAAATTATTTGAGATAGCTAGTTTTTTATAATATTTCGTTAATTTTATTTTTTTACATATATATAAAGTACATATACAATTGTTTGCATTATTATCGAATTAATTAGTGTAATTTATATATTGTTAGTTTTTTATTTTCCTTATTTTCCTGTTTTCTGCTTTAATTCTGTATTTTTCTTATTTTTATTTTTGAGGCCCCTCCTTCTCGTAAATTCACACTTAGGTATACTTCAGAGTTTCCATTATTCGTCTCAGTATCCAAGAGAGAATGAAAGAAAGAATCTGTTCCTCATGATGATAGTGCTGACAAAAAGGGTTTGAAATTGCAGAAATGTCTTTTTTTCTTAGCCTCCAATAAAAGAATAAAAACAATGAAAAAAGGTTCCATTTTCGTTTTCAAAGGGTCATTAAATATTATCATACATATTTAATTATAAAAAGTAAAAAGGTTAAGTGAATAGAAACAAAAGAAAAACAGCGCATATTGCTTTACTAGGAGTAATTAAGAGCTAACTAAAGGTCATGCCCTGGACATCATGGACATGATGGATAAGGATTCGCAAAGTGCAAAACCACGGCACGAAATGAATCAGTCTCCAACTTCCTAGTACCCCTTGTCATCTTTTCAGTACAATCAGGTTTAATAATAGGTTGTCTAGTTCTTGAAAACTTTTGATGATGAACTCACTGAAATAATTTGTTATACTAAGCACAAGCACTCAAAAAAGTTAGCACTAGTAATGACGCAGAAAGATTGCGCTCAGATGTTTGGGCCCATGCGTATAACAATGAAAAAAAATGGGCCTATAGTTGGCGTGAGGCTACATCTCAGTGGAGGGTCATACTCATGGGCTTGTCCTATCATTTGAAAAAGATAGAATATGTACCATGCCACTATCATTATATTATATATAATCATATGTAAAATGCTAATTTTTTTAATCACATCGCGTGTATCTTTTACATGAGACAATCTATTCGGTATGACCATTGACATATAAATGTTAATTTATTTCTTTTTATTTGAGACCACATATATCCTTTACATGCATAAGATAAATATGTTCGGGTAGGATGTTACTATATAAAATACTTTATTTTTAGTATGAGATCACAAATACATGTGATAATTATGCTAAGTCAGGTAAAATCATTATGAGCGATAAATTTTTTCCTATAAATATTTAAAATAAGATAATGATATATAGACACCCAAAATTTTTATACACCCATTTAACATTGGCTCATCTCTCTCTATTTATTTTCTTATCACATCTTATCACTTATTTTTCTTCTATTCCTATATTTCACTATGCATGGATACCCTTTAAAATAGCTGCATCACAGTTGTTTCAATTTGAGACCATTAATTAAGTTAGAATATTATTTACACCCCTCATAATTTCTAATTATTAAATAATAAAATTAAAGATTTTGATATATTAATTATGAAATATAATATATCTATCCTTGTGGCTCTTTTAGCCAGTTCCAACAGCAAATTAATATTTTTCTGTCAATCAAAGAAAAAGAACGAAAGAAACGCAAGTCTCTCATAGTAGCAAAGCAAATTAACCATAGCATAACCCCCACCATCAACACATCTTGGTAAGTAACTAGTACATGCTCAACTAATTAAAGCAATAAAGCTAATTAAGCTATTACCTATAAAATTACACCTACCCCTTTAAATGTTCAACATACTCAACTCTATAATCTAACTATATCGATCCATTCTTATGTGTCTCTGAAAAGTTGTTTGATTTCATTTGACACATATTTGTACTTGAATGAAGAGAGTCACGATGGGTGTTCCACAAACAGCAACAAGTCCTCCTCCTCCACCTCCACACCTGTATCCTCAGGAACTTCAGCTTAAGCTTTACCAGGCTTTCATATTCTCAATTCCCATACTCTTTTCCATTATTCTGTTTCTCCTCTTTTACTTGTTCTACCTCAAGAGAAGGGCTTCCTCTTCTCCACACTTATTACTTCCCAGGAGTACTGCCAATGTTCCATCAACTAACTATCGCTATCGTTCCTCAGTAAGTTAAAACTAACTTAATTCTCTTTCTAATCTCTAATCTCTAATATATTCATACAAAATATTTATTTACTTACATGTTATGTTATGTTCTGCACTAAACCATCCATTATGTATGTATGTATAGTACTAGTCATCAATTAAATTATTATCATCCTTTGTGTTTGTTAATTCCATAGCCTTGTCGTTTGGATTTGACTGTGCAAATCCTGGACAAACTTCCAAGAATTTTATTTGATGAGGATTTGCTAGCAAGGGATTCACTGTAAGTCTCTTATTCTGTTTTTTTCGTATGTACCTTGTTCTTTTTCTTTGTATATACATAGCTGGACTATATTAATTAGTTGCTATATATTGGTTTCTTTTTCCTCTCATATTTAATATATATGCTTTGATTTCTATCCATTACACACTTAATTAAGGTGCTCGATCTATATATACAGTTTGTGATTTGAATGTGTATTATTTTACATTGTAATTTCATCTTGTTAGCTAGAGCATGTATAGCATGTCTCTGTGATTATTGAATATTATTCTCAATGAGTTAAAGCTGCAAAATTGTTAGCAGAATCTTCAATTAACAAATTATTTGGAATATTTAATGCCATCCACTATTTTCTAAAACAGGAAAAGAAAGTAAAGAGATAAGTAGAATATATGAAAAATAATTTTTTTTCTTCTTTCGACAACACAGAAATTAATAACTGACATTAGATAGAATAGAGTCTTACAATATGAAATAAATTAACAGATCATGCACGTGTAATCCAGGTGGACAGTATGAACTGAAATCTCAATGATAGATACTTGTCATATTTATTGCCTGGGAATTTCCAATATAGAAAGTGCTGGATAGCACTATAGAAGCTATAACTTGGATTCCACATGCTGGTCCCATCTTTTTCCAAATCCCAATATTCAGAGATGGGTTAAAACCTTTGGTTTATAAATTTAATTACTAGCGAAAAAATTTCTTAAAAAGTTGAGATGCAGATGTTAATTTCATCGATCTTATTCCATAAGTTAAAATTAGTTACTTTTAAAAAAGTTAAATGGGAGACCTTTTGGAGGAGGTGGTCTACAAAGACTAATTTTAACTTATGGAAAAGTTAAATCCATTTGACCTCTTTGATTCATGCTATTTTTTTCACCTAGAAGTACTTCTGTAGAAGTTCCACCCAAACAGGCTCTTAGAGCATGTTTGAGTAGAACTTCTACAGAAGTACTTCTAGGTGAAAAAATAACATGAATTAAAGAGGTCAAATGCATTTAACTTCTCCAAAAGTTAAAATTGGTTTTTGCAGACCATCTACTCCAAAAGCTCTCCCATTTAACTTCTCTAAAATTAACTAATTTTAACTTATAAGTACTGCTACAGAAGTTTCACCCAAACATTGTATCTTTCAATTTATTTCATTTGGTTAATTTCTTAGAAGTGCTTTTATCCCTCTCGATCAATCTGTATTGATTTGACTTAATTAGTAGATTGATGACGTACTATTAATGTTTTCAAAATTTCTATTGTTGGGCTGTAAGGCTTGCTTGAGACGAGTGTAAGTAATATTACTTAAAATGTGGGGAACAGATGTTGTGTTGTTTAGGAGAATTTGAAATGAAAGAAGAGGTGCTACAGATTCCTTATTGCAAGCATGTGTTCCACATCGACTGCATACATCACTGGCTGCAATCAAACTCCACTTGTCCACTTTGTAGATGTTCCATCATCCCCACTACCAAGTTCCTCAATCCAGCACCGCCTATTAATATTATATCAGACCCACACCAGCAACAAGGACAAGGTGGTGCTATCATTTCACACCTTCCATTACAAATCTTATCATTGCCACCTCAAACAGATCAGAATGAACCTGCTGCTGCTGCTTCCATAATTTTCTCAAGGGAATGATCTATGCATATAATTAGTTTGATTATATTTATGGCCATTGATTTGGAGGGAGCTAGGGATATTAATTCTCAAGCTACACATCAATATCATGTAGCTGTCTACACTCAAAAATCATATAACCAAACGATTTATGAAATAAATTTAGCCCCTTAATTCTAATTTGTGCGATAGAATAGTCAGTCATTTTTTGTAGAATGTAATACACAGCTACTAGTGATTTTTCTTATCCATGACAATAAGACAGTGCAAAAGTGTAAGTAATCAAGTGTACGAATGACATGTGCACATAGACGGGCATCAAGTGTATTCATTCTTGTTATATATAGATCAAAACCTGATGAGTATAGATGTTGTGCGGGAAAATTAATTGCAAAAAAAAAATACATATATAAGCACAATATATATTATCCAACCTATTTATAATTTATAATTAAGATTTCATTTTTTAATAATTTTAATATTTAGTTAAATGACCATCGAACCGAATGTATTGATAACTGGGTCTATATTAATAAGTGATTTTAAATGTAAATACCTTACTATACAAGCTTATGTAAAAGATATATTATGTTAATTTTTGGATATAAGAGCACATATTTAAGAGCGCTCTCCCATATAAATACACCTTTATGAGTAAAGTTTTTTATTATAGAGTTTAGTAAGGGTGCTCTCGTAGACATGCTCCCTCTCGTTCCCTTTTATTTTCCCCTTAGGGTGCTAGTTCGGCAGGAGCGCCCTCCCCTTCCCCCTTTTATCTTCATTTTCACCTTTAGTGTGCTCTCGAGGAGTGTCCTCCCATTCTCCCTTTTTTATTTTTCCCGTCAGGGCACTCCCATGAGCCCTCCCCTTCCACCTTTTTTTTCCCGTTAGGACACTGTCTGGAGCGCCCTCCCCTTCCACCTTATGGAAGATCACAAAGAACAAGGAAGAATAGTGCAACAACCATCTGAAGAAAAGAAGAAGCAATTCGTTGAAAAAAGGAACTTGTTGAAAGCGTTTCCATGCTGAAGAACTAAATTATGCTGGAGCTATCTGTAATTATCCTAAATTTTATTAGGATAAATATTAATTAAATTAAATAAATAAGTAGAGGAAATAATTAATAAAATAAGAGAAATAAATAAATAATAATATTAGTAAGATTAGCATATTTTATGAACAAGGATATTTAATAAATAATAAGAATAATAAATAAAATAAGTGGGTTGAGAGTGGGCCTAGCCCAATTAAGTATTTATTTAAGGAGGGGTTCTCAGTTCACCCTAATCCTTATTCGTCAAATCGTCAGAGAGCGAAACGCTAAGGAGGGGAGAAACCGAGTCTCAAGAGGAGATTGCTGGAGAGTGATCATCAAGAACCAAGAAAGAATCTTCCTGTTCGATTCTCCACTACAAGGTAACAGGGGGAAAATGGTGTTCCTTGTATGTGCATGTAGGGGGTTGTTGGGTAGTGGTGGGCGACCACAAGACCCATCTGAGGATTTAAATTTGATGGAATTTGTGTAGATGTTGATTAATGATGATGAAAACTGTGGATTGTTGATTGTTGTATGATTCTTAATGAATCTTGAGTGGATTGAATGAGAATAATGAGAACCGTGAAAAGGGGTTAAATAGGGGTTTAGAGATGACGAACCATAATTGATTAGATGTTAAATTTATTAGAAATCATAGGAATGATTGTTGATTTTAGTTATTTTAATCGGTAAAACGAGTTTAATTGAGTTAGGAACTTGAGGAATTAAGTAGGGATTGAAGGAGAGGGTAGAGGAAAGTCATTCCCGTTTTTTACACAGAGCTGCGAATGTAAAATAGTAACTGCGAATTCCTTAACCGTTGGATCGGACTGAAATTTTAAAAGCGGGTTCGGGACACCTGGTTCTACTTTATGAACGGTTGGATCGTCGATACGAGGTCTAGGTTAGGATATATTTAGTTCGCACTAGAGGAAAATCCTTCCCGTTTTTACACAGAGCTGCGAATGTAAAATAGAGTCTGCAGTTTCGTTCACCGTTGGATTGAGCTGAAAATTTAACAGCTGGGTCGTAACACCTAGTTCTTTATTTTGCACGGTTGGATCATGGATACGAAGTCTGGGTTGGGAGATATTTAGTTCGCACTGTAGCTGTATATTTGGGGTTATTATTGATGAAATTAAATTGGATGCATAGTGTGTATTAATTGTGGTATGAGTATTGTGATGTGAATATCTTATGTGATATCCCATGTTTATAATAATTGTTATGTGATGTGGTGTTGTGATTAATATAATAGAGATTGTATGAGATATATGTGAATTGATGATGATGTATTGAGTATAGTGATTGTATGAGATATATGTGGATTGATGATGATGTATTGATGTATTGAAGTTTATGATGATGATGTATGAGATGTGTGATGATTATGTTGTTGATGATAATGTTATGTTGTTGAGGATGATGCATTTAATCTTATGTTGATTGATCATGCATTGAGCATGTGAGTTGTTGTACTCGGATTGCATGAGCATAGAGAGAGGCGAGTGGTAATTCGGGGAGTTTCTAATAATGAATAATTACATGTTGCATATAATTGTGGTGAATTTGTTGTTGTACTCGGTTACATGAGCCTAGAGAGAGGCGAGTGTAACTCGGGGAGAGTTTGCACTCGGGATGCATGAGCCTAGAGAGAGGCGAGTGTAACTCGGGGAGAGTTTGCACTCGGGATGCATGAGCCTAGAGAGAGGCGAGTGTAACTCGGGGAGAGTTTGTACTCGGGATGCATGAGCCTAGTGAGAGGCGAGTGTAACTCGGGGAGAGTTTGTACTCGGGATGCAATGAGCCTAGAGAGAGGCGAGTGTAACTCGGGGAGAGTTTGTACTCGGGATGCATGAGCCTAGAGAGAGGCGAGTGTAACTCGGGGAGAGTTTGTACTCGGGATGCATGAGCCTAGTGAGAGGCGAGTGTAACTCCGGGGAGAGTTTGTACCAAGGAGCATAGCCTAGAGAGAGGCGAGTGCGACTTGGGAGAGTTTGTACTCGGGATGCATGAGCCTAGTGAGGAGGCGAGTGTAACTCGGGGAGAGTTTGTACCAAGGAGCATGAGCCTAGAGAGAGGCGATTGCGACTTGGGATAGTTTGTACCAAGGAGCATAAGCCTAGAGAGGGGCGAGTGCGACTTGGGAGAGTTGGTACCGAGGAGCATAAGCACTAGAGAGGGGCGAGTGCAACTCGGGAGAGTATTGATGAGGATGATGAGATTGACGATGTTGATGATGTGTTGGTGTATGTGATGATGGATGAATATGTGTTATAAATGATGATGAAATGAGTTATATGGTGATGATGAATCTGTGTTATATATGATGATGTAATTGAGTTATATGATGATGTTATGAGTATAATGATGAAATGAGTATATTGTGTTGAGAATAGAGTATGTGCTTTCTTTGGTGAATGACGTTGTGAGATTTATATGATGATATTGATGAGCTGTTAAGTGAGTTCATAGATTATTGTTATTTGATGGATTACTTGTTGTTTGGGTATGTGGTGTGGTTAATGATGATATTAATTATATGTGTGTGAGGATGGGGTGGCCTCCTATGTGTATATATGAGTTAGAGCTCTTTCCTCACTGTTACTGTTGTTGTTTCAGGTGATGATGATGACACCTTTGGTGTCGAGTTTAATTAAAGGGAGTGTTGTTCTGGTACATGTGACATCAGGGCATATTGTTGAGGTGTTCTTTATGTTTTTTTGTTAGGAATATTTTTATAAACCCTTTTGGATGCCTTGCACGACAAGTAGGAAGTTTAATTATTTTATTTTAGAGATTTCGCTGCTTGAGTATTTGAGTACATTTGAATTCTATTTTTATTCTTTATTCTTTTGAAATAATGAGGTTTTCGAATAAAGAGTTATGTGAACCTTTTTACCCAATGTGAACTTGTTATATTTTCGAAAGTCTTCCGCTACGTTATTATATAAGTGTTGGGGTAGAAAGGTGTCACACTATCCAACCTGCTGAAAGTATGTGCGTACTAAAGATGAACCTGTTGAACACATACTCTCTGAACTTGATGACGTGACATCTCAAACTATCTGAAGAAGAAGAAACCAGAGACGTTATGCTACTCTCCGAAGACTTGTGAGTCAATCTGAATGTTGCATTAAAAGACTCAAGTCTCAACAAATATTAATGGTGAAGCTGAATTGGTGCAAAGAAAAACAATGGCCTTCGGGCACAGCTTCATTTCCCGTCACAAAAGAGGAAGCCTACTGCAGAAAGAAAATAGAGGTCAGAGATAGAGTCAGCGCTGCCGCAAACACCTACTCTGTACCATCTCTGCAATACGCTATCAGAGGCGTGCACCTCAAGTGAGAAGAAAAGCTGAACTCACAACGGGACAAATGCGACACCCCTAGTTTTACTACTAAGAATATCACATATGTTTCACGTGACCAACGAAATTACTGTTTTTAGAAACGTTAAAAATGTGGAAATATTTTTGTTTTTAAAGGGTTTAGTAGTTGTCAACCTACTACATCTCTAATTTTATTTTAAGTATTTATGAAATATCATTTCCTTACTTTTGAAACTTGTTTTCCAAAAACGTCTAGACGGTTGCCACATCGCGCACATACACAACATACACGCATTTATAAATCAGCATATGGAAACAAAAAGATCATGAGATATATACATACATACATAAAAGTAGTGTACCTCTCGAGTCACCTGATATCTACATCAAAATATGAGTTCTAGTAGTAAGATAAAATAAACAAGACCTCAAATAATACAAAAGAAGAGGTCGCCAAATTAGAGCTGCTACTACCTAGACTCAAACCATACTATCCTAATCGTCGCTGGGAAGATCCTCCTCTGGCTCCTCCTCCGGATCCTCCTCCTCCTCTGACGTGTCTTCAATGACAATCATATCAAGTTCGTCAGAAAGGGAGTAGTTCTGTGCGTCGGAACGCAGAAACGACAGAGCCTCTGAAGCCGGCGAATACCAAGGCGAGTTGGTTCCTACCAAGTCTTCAGTCCTGGATGCTCGCGATGCCATAGATGATGCAGGGACGACGACGTGAAGGACGGAAAATGGTATAGCGCACCAAGTTAGGTGGCGTTGGAAACTCGAGGGTCACTGGTATAGCAAAGTCCATCTCTGGTATGAGCGGGAGGCCGAGATGAGTGATAATGACGCGAACCTCCCCGGTGAACTCACATCTACGAGGAACGTCCGTCACCCTCCAGGTACCCTAGGCATCCACCGCAGCTGCACTCTCATCGATGTCATAGTGAAGGTCTCTGATGCCAGCTATCGACGTAACGAGAAGAACACAGCAACCAAAGACAGAAAGGAAGGGTGAGAACACATCGCATGAACTCATAAGTATAGGACACAGTATACTAGAGCACACACAAAGGGATAATCAACACAGATTAATCAATAGGCAATCACAAAAAATATCATCATAACACACTCATGTGAATGCAGCCTTGCAACTATAATGCAATAACTAATGCATGAGGGCCCAGGGAAACATCACCATCCACAGAGCACAACTGCAACTGCCCGACCATATAATGCACAACGTATCAGGAGTTAAAGTCTGTACTAGCGCGATACTTATATTTTTTTTTGGCCAATTTATATCCGTCTTCCAGACAATCTCTACTAACCTCGAAACCTTGAGAGCGACAGGATAGTCAAGCTGATCCCTTCGTACTCGACAGTAGGGTGCGAGCCTACGTCACCTGAGCCTTTCTGGAACTCGACTATCCTCAGGGCTGGCGTCCCTTTCGAGGACCCGCTGGCGTTCTTTTTAAAACCCAGTGGACCCGTCCCAACTAGTTTCCCCACTGTACCGAGTGTCAAAGGCATATAAGATCGTAAGGTTTTTCACCTTGAACATCATTAATACTTCATGATGCATGTCACACAACAATGCTTACAACATTTGATGGGTTTCTGGCAAGCGAACCACAAATCTATCCGTATAATAGTAAGTAAGATATCGTCTCCACAGGGAACGACAATTTATGTAAACCGAAATCGTATTTATCAAGAGGAAACACTGTTTAGAGAGTGTATAATTGCAGAATAACGAATATAGTATTCAGTGGGAATTAGAAAGGTAGAGTTAGAGACACTTTACTGGATTAGGATTGAACTTCATCTCATCGCACCCCTCATGTATGTCGAGACTACCTACTATTATAGGCTTTGAATTATAACGTTGTAGACAAACTATATAGCTTATGACCCCGAGTTACCAGGCACCACTCACACTCAAAGGTAATCTATGCGGGCTCTCCCAAGGTGACAGGCTTACCCTCGACTTATTTTACTCTCTTCTATTTTGTTTGTAAAGAACTAATTGAAATACGCGGCCTACTCCTCTAGATGCACCTTCACTCAAGTACTGTCACTACCCTCACTCATTAGAATACATCTACATTATCGCTTCCGAGATTGACATTCAATTAACCCTTTGCTATCGGTTTATCAAAACCGGGCCTAATGGTCGGATGCCCCTTCATTAGAGTACTCACACTACCCATCAATCATTAGTAAACACCCCTTTTCGGAAAAGTGGTTAACCGAGTATTCTCATTCAATCAGAGGTTGAGTTTCCTATGTCTAGGCTCCCCCAAACTCAATCCTAGTCGTAACGTTAATTACTAACTAGCCTATAACTCCAGCAGCGGCAAGCGGCGGAAGTTAGGAATACGCACAGAACGAGATTACCAGCATTATAATTAGGAACTGCATAAATAAAACAAATAGAGTTCTACATACACTTAGGAATGGAATCGATTACATTCAATCCTACTGGAGAGTTAACTACACGAGGTAGCCATACAAACCACCGAAGATGCTGTCACCATCTTCAATCCTCATGAAGCGTTCCTCCTCTCCTACTCTAATTTAGTTACAATACATATCAATAGATGAGATTACAATACTATTCCACACTGTCTAACTCGCTCTCCTTCTTGGACTGACGCAAGAGGTTCCTATTTATAGATTAGGAAAGACAAAGCAAATTTGGGAAGAGATCCTCTTAAAAACGGCAAACTGGGAAGGAATCTGCGTGTTCTGTGCTTCAAGCTACGCTACAGCGCAGGTTCCAGAGAGTTGAGCTTCACCTGCGCTATAGCGCGGGGTGTGAAGCGCACTAGCGTCCTTGCAACTTTTCTTTCCTCTTTTATTTCTTGATCTCTCCCCGAGACTGGTTTTCGCGCATTTGTCCTTCCTTGTTTCCCTTTATTTTCTGATATATTTGTATTTATTGTGCAATCCTTGTTTATTGGGAAGCTTGTCTGCAATATCTTTGATTGATTGGCTCTGATCTCCTCATTAATGATTCAAATCTGCTTCAAATCTTTAATTAATTATTTTCAATCAATCTACAATCTTGCATAAATCCTCCCCATTTAATGTCATTTAATCTCTGAATTAATCTTTGCAAGAATCATGCAAAAATCAGCAATAAATCTATTAAAATAGCATCAAATTCAAAACTAGGATTAATAAATACAAATTATTAAATATTAAATAAAAAGGGATAAAAATGGGGTAAAATTATCATTTTGTCCTTGATAAGTGAAATAAAATATATACTAATTTATCAACTATTTTTCACTTATCAAATTCCCCCCCAACTTAAATTCTTGCTTGTCCTCAAGCAAGAGACCTCTTTGCAATCACAATCAATTCTATTCCCTAGTGTATTTTCACAAAAACAAAACTAATTCAAGGTAATCATCCCTCAACTCCTTCCTAAGAAGAAGTCACTTCCCAACCATAAGAAAAAATCAGAATCAAGAGATATTACCAATCAGCAGTCAAATAGAATACAAATATCAATTAAACTTTCTCAATAATAGCAATTAAAGCAGTAAGTGATAAACCAAGGAAATCTCTCATTCTCACGGGTAAGTGTTTCCCTCAATCATTTTCACCCACTGTTGAACAACTAGAATTGATAGTCGTTTCCAAGGTCTGAACCTGCAAGCAGTTAGTATGGATCAAAAGTTCTTTCTTTAGGTTGTAATGAGGCTGGGCTATCAAGAAATCATGGTTTTTTCTGAATATTCAAGGAACACTTTAAATAGAGAGCATCTTGTGGTTGTGCTTTGGAACTTCTCTCAATTCACCTGATGATTCTTGAATGGTCACCCTTTTTCAGCTTTGGCCTCTTTTTTGAAGAATTTTCTCCCCCCAACTTATTTATTTTCCACACTTTGTGCAGAATTTTTTTTTTGTATACATAACATAAAGAACTTATTTTTGGTGGGGGGAGAATCTTTCCTTTGTGATTCTTTGTGCCTTCTCTTGGATTCTTGTGACCAACCTCTTTGTCAATTGCTTGTCCCATTTTGTTGTAGTGCGCCTTGCTCTCTATCTCAAGTGTTAAGGGACATGGTATGATCATTGATCATTGATAATGGCTGGGGTGCCATCAAAAGAAATATTAAAGACTCAAATGGGCAATCGATAATTGGAAATATTAATGCATGGTTGGCTATTTGGCACTAAGCAGAATATTAAAATCACAAATTTGTGCCTTTGTCACTTCCATACCTTCTACAAGCAAGACAAGTTTCAGAAACTCAAGCAATAACAGTTGACAAGCAGTGGTGAAAAGCTCTGAATATAAGTGTTTAAGTGTTTAGGGCTCTCAGCTCACCGGTTGGGCTAAAATTTCCTTGCTAAAGCACTTAATGGATTTAATTAATACCATGATAGGTTCTCTTGAGAAGTACCCTACTCCTAACTGATTATGGATTAATCACAAGACCCTATCATCTTTCCTAGATTGGTTAGTTAAACTACTTATTTACAGAGATTAGAATAAATTACCTTGATTCTTAATCCTAAAGTCCTAACAATTTTAAAAATTCTAAAAATTAAAAAAATGAAATAAAAATTCTAAAAATTAAAAAAAATGAAATATAAAATAAAAAATCCTAATTAATAGAAAAAATAGTAGAAAATAAAAGAAAAACTAAGAGAAAGAAAACACCAGTGTCAATCTTCATCCTCTGTATCCTGTTAGTTCTTGTTCTACTGCTGCTTCCATCCCCCCCTGAGAAAAATAGGCCTGTCCTCAGGCCCCTGCACAGAATATCCAGAATCTTCAAGCAGCAAGCCCGAGTATGGGTCTAGTACTCTGATTGGTTTGGGGTCAACTAGTCTTTATACTTGCAGCAGTCTGTGCAATTCATGAAGAACATGAAAGCCATCATTAACCATTTACATGCCATAATTAATATTTTCACAACAAAAGTTCAATGCACTTGGTAATGACTTCCTAAAAAATAATCATACTCATTTGTTTTGCAAGTATTCAAACAATCCATGGGAAAGTGAAAGTTCAAGATTTTTGAAAGAAACAAAGCATAATACTTTCAATTTTAATAACTCACAAAACAAAGAGCATTTTCAATTCAAGCAAATTGTTTCTTCATGTTTCCACACAGACAAAATCACATTCAAGATAGCAATAGTCAATAATATTCACAATCCTAAGGTTGCTACCCTAAAGTGCAAATCATAAAATAGAGTAAATGAAGATTTCAATTGGTAAAGAAACATAACTGAAAGTTTCAAATTGATGGAAGTTTGTGAGTGGAAAGAGTGAAAAGAAGAGCTTAGGAAGTAGTACATGAGAAAATAAAAGATTTTTAAAATTTCGATTCTGCGCTTCACCCTGCGCTGTAGCGAGGGTGAAGCGCAAAATACATAGTAACTAAAATTGCAGTTCTGCGCTTACCTGCGCTACAGCGCAGGTTGAAGCACAAAAAACAGAATGCAATTTTGCAATTTTCAGTCACGTTTTCTGCTACTTCCTATTTTTTTAATTTTTTATTTTCCACAACTTATTCCAATCAATTTTGAAAATTTCCTAAATCCTAAAAAAAACCCTAATTAACAAACAAGAGCATAAAACAAAAATGAAAATAATTGAAAACTTAAAAATCTCTGGATGCCTCCAGAAGCGCTTGTTTAACGTCTGATAGCTCGACGCCTGTTCTCTTAAGGTGGCTGAAATTGAAATACTTTTGGTGAGCTTGTGTGTTGCACCTTCCTTTTTCTGGCCCATAAACTCCCCATACTCTTGCCTTGGAGCAATCGTGACTGAAACTGAATCTAACCATTTGGTTTGTGTCTGGAGTTAGACCATGTTTGCTGATCCTTTGGCCTGATTTTTCTCTTCTTCAGAGTCTTTTGCTGAGTTGGATAAGGCAAGGTCTTGGTCTTGGTACCACTTTCCCTTTCTTTCTCTTTTACTTCTTCTGGTTCCTCTTCTTTAGCTTCCCCTATCAGGTGAACACTCATGATGGTCATGTCAGCACTCTGTTCTTCAGGGTCGGGTTGAGCCTTTGCTGAGATCCGTTCTGACTGATAGTTGGCTCTTATTTCTGCTATCTGCTCTACTGTTTTATCAGTTGGAATGTTAAATATTTTGGAAATATCCTTAATCTGGCCTTGGATCTGGGTAACTGTCTTTCTATATACTTTCTTTAGAGGGATTTTTTGGATATGGTAAGTACTTCTCTACTTCCCCTCTTTCTTCAATCACTTTCTCAACCCTCTCTCTCTTCACTCTTTTCTTTTTCTTCTTCTTTCTCTATAGCATGGTTATCACCAATCCCCCTTCCTATTAACCTTACTACTCCTGGTGGATATTGATTTGCAATGCTCCTGACTGTGCAGAAAATTGCTCCCTTAATTGTTCCACTTGAGTTGCCAGGTTTCTGAATTTTGTCTCTGTGGTTCTTTGAGTGGCATTCATATCTTGCATTAGTTGATCAAGCTTCTCCTCAATTCTTGAACTTATGTCATGCATTGTAGCTTCTCTATCTTTGCTTTCCCAGAGTTGTTGGAAGAGAAGTTTTCTTGCCTTTCTTGGTTCTCCCACATAGTTGACTTGTTCTAGTTTGAATATCCTCATTAGGAACAGTGACCATTGGGGGTGGTCGCCTCCACAAAAGTTACAAATCAATTGTTGGGCCTGACAAGGTTGAGATTGCACTGCTTGCAGTTGTGAGGAAGTGCTTTCAATTGATCGATGAGTGCCTCTAGCTGTCGCTTGAAGCTTTTGCTCTATTAGAAGGGCCATCACCGCTGTTTAGCTCTAGCAACTCCCTTTTTCTGAACTTGGACTGACTTCCTCCCATACTGAGCTTGCGATCCATTCTGTGCAAAACTATCATGATTGTGATCGCACGCTCTGCATCCACTATCAAAATTGTTCCACCTGCTGCAGCATCTATGAAGGACTTTGAATCAGGTTTGAGTCCATTGTAGAATATGTTTAATTGAGTGATGTCGTCAAAACCATGATTTGGGCATTTCTGCAGCAAGGATTTGAATCTCTCCCAGGCTTCATATAGTGGTTCGTCTTCTCCTTGCCTGAATGTGGAGATGTCTGACATTGCTTGAAGGTAGCGTGATATTGGAAAGAATCTTCTCAGAAATTTAATTTCTACTACATGCTCCAACTGTTCAGACTTTGACTGGGATGCAATTCTAGCCACTCCTTCGCCTTACCTGTTAAAGAAAAGAAAACAATCGTAAGTAGACTGATTATAAATCTTCTTCCTCAAATCCCATAGTACCAATCAATTCATAGAAGGTAGAAAGATGTGTATGTGGATCTTCATGATCCAATCCTGTGAATTGGTGGGCACTGATAAGGTTTAAATGGGCAGGCTTTATCTTTAAGGACTTTGCTGTAGCTGGTATAGCTATACTTGAGTAGTGTCGAGGTCCTTGGTGCATGACATAATCTCCAAAGACTCTTTTTTGAGGGATTGGGTGCTGCTTTTTAGCCATGTTTTTGTTTTTTTCTAACTGATTCCTCCCTTGTCTCCTTCTTCCATTCCTGCTCCTGGTTTTTCTAGATGTCCTCTCGATTCCTGGGTCAAATGGCAATTGATTTTTGGGATGCTTGTCCTTGCAAGAGCAAAAATCAAGAACTTGCACAAGGGTGAGAAAACAAAAATAATAAGAATTAAAATAAATAAAATTTTCCTAAAAATATAAAATAAAATAATGTACAACTTGATGGATTTTGCCGTTCTGTAGCCATTATTCAATATCTACTTCTCTTGGGGTGGTGAGATAGAGAGTGTTGAGATTGTCTCCTTGAGCACAACTTTGCCCCCTTTTTGTTACCTGTCTCTCTAATGTTAGCTCAGGAGTGGAACAAAAATTATTATCTTTTTTTTTTAAAATAATTAATTAATTATTTTTTTTAAAATATATATATTTTAAAAATAATAATGATAATATTTTTTTAAAAAAAGAAAATAATTAAAATAAAATAATAAAATATTTTGGTTTCTTCTTGACTTCTCCCTCGTCTCCTTCTCTTGTTTCTACTTTTGTTCTTCCTTGATGTCCTTTCTATTTCTAGCTCAAGTTGTAATTGATTGAGGGACACCTGGCCTCTCAAAAAAAACAAGAAACTTTGAAAGGGGTAAGTGTGGAAGAGAATTTTATTTTAATAAAAGAAAACAATGAAATTCCTAATATAATACTAAAAATAGAAATCCTAAGAAAAAAGAAAATAAATTCCTAAGATAAATAAAACTTGATAGATAGACCTCAAAGATCTAAACAAATTGAAACCGTTCCCCGGCAACGGCGCCAAAAATACTTGATGGGTTTGTGGCAAGCGAACCACAAATCCAACAGTATAATAGTAAGTAAGACATCGTCTCCACAGGGAACGACAATTTATGTAAACCAAAATCGTATTTATCAAGAGGAAACACTGTTTAGAGAGTGTATAATTGCAGAATAACGAATATAGTATTCAGTGGGAATTAGAAAGGTAGAGTTAGAGACACTTTACTTGGATTAGGATTGAACTTCATCTCATCATACCCCTCATGTATGTCGGGACTACCTACTATTTAAAGGCTTTGAATTATAACGCTGTAGACAAACTATATGGCTTATGACCCCGAGTTACCAGGCGCCACTCACACTCAAAGGTAATCTATGCGGGCTCTCCCAGGCGACAGGCTTACCCTCGACTTATTTTAATCTCTTCTATTCTGTTTGTAAAGAACTAACTGAAATACGCGACCTACTCCTCTAGATGCACCTTCGCTCAAGTACTGTCACTACCCCTCACTCATTAGAATACATCTACGTTATCGCTTCCGGAATTGACATTCAATTAACCCTTTGCTATCAGTTTATCAATACCAAGCCTAATGGTCGGTTGCCCCTTCATTAGAGTACTCACACTACCCATCAATCATTAGTAAACACCCCTTTTCGGAACAGTGGTTAAGCGAGTATTCTCATTCAATCAGAGGTTGAGTTTCCTATGTCTAGGCTCCCCCAAACTCAATCCTAGTCGTAACGTTAATTAACTAGCCTATAACTCCGGCGCAAGCGCGGAAGTTAGGAATACACCCAGAACGAGATTATTAGCATTATAATTAGGGAACTGCATAAATAAAATAGATAGAGTTCTACATACACTTGGGAATGGAATCGATTACATTCAATCCTACTAGAGAGTAACTACGCGAGGTAGCCATACAAACCATCGAAGATGCTGTCACCATCTTCAATCCTCATGAAGCGCTCCTCCTCTCCTACTCTAAATTTAGTTACAGTACATAACCAATAGATGAGATTACAATACTATTCCACACTGTCTAACTCGCTCTCATTCTTGGACTGATGCAAGAGGTTCCTATTTATAGATTAGGAAAGAAAAAGCAAATTTGGGAAGATATCCTCTTAAAAACGACAACTGGGAAGCAGTCTGCGTGTTCTACGCTTCAAGCTGCGCTACAGCGCAAACTGTAGTGCAGGTTCCAGAGAGTTGCGCTTCACCTGCGCTATAGCACGAGGTGGAGCGCAGCTAGCGTCCTGTAGCTTCAATTTTCCTCTTTTATTTCTTGATCTTTCCCCGAGACTGTTTTCGTGCGTTTGTCCTTCCTTGTTTCCCTTTATTTTATGATATATTTGTATTTATTGTGCAATCCTTGTTTATTTGGGAAGCTTGTCTGCAATATCTTTGATTGATTGGCTCTGATCTCCTCATTAATGATTCAAATCTGCTTCAAATCTTTAATTAATTATCTTCAATCAATCTACAATCTTGCATAAATCCTCCTCATTTAATGCCATTTAATCTCTGAATTAAATCTTTGCAAGAATCCTGCAAAATCAGCAACAAATCTATTAAAATAGCATCAAATTCAAAACTAGGATTAATAAATACAAATTATTAAATTAAATAAAAAGGGATAAAAATGGGGTAAAATTATCATTTTGTCCTTGATAAGTGAAATAAATATATACTAATTTATCAACTATTTTTCACTTATCAGCATTCACATCCTTACAAGCAAAGCCCATTGAATCATTCTACGTCACCACCACCCGTGGTACGGCCCGGTTCAATGTCTTTCCTTCACAAGGGAAATCAAACCCCATCTTGGGTTGAAACCGCACTCTCTCACTAAGCTTCTCAAGTCTTATGTGGAAAGAGTATGTTGGTTATAAACTTTTAAGATAGTTTGTACTAATGTTTTTCCTTAACTGAACAATCATTTTCACTTAGGTCCTATAGATTACTAAGGCTTATGACTGTGTCTTATGAATAGGGTTACCTATCCTAATTTGTCTGGTATGTCTAATTAAGATTAGGTTTATCCTTTAATCATGGCTAATCTTCCTTAATTAGGCTATAATTAATCCTAATTCTCATTAGTTAAGTCTTAATCTTTACTTAAGATCCTAATTAATTCTTAATGATCCCTTAAGCTCCTCTTAATCTTGGATTAAGCTTTTAAGGGTTAATCATAATTAATTAGTTCTTAATCATCATTAAGTCTTAATTACTTAATTAATACTTTATAGTGATTAATGATTAGGATTAAGGTTAATCTTCATTAGGGTTGATTAACTTTAATCTTAGTTAACTATTCTTTACTTGATTAACTTAAGTAGATTGGATCAATTAACTTAGACAACTTGGACTAGTTAAGTCCACTAATTAACTCCTAAGTTTTATTCTTGATAAATTAGATTAGAGTTAAAGTCCAATTCTAATCTAAGCCCAAATTTATGAAATATTTTTGGTTGACTTTTACTATAATTCCTTTGACCTTTTTGAAGGTTTTGGGCCTGAACCAAGGGCTTATTGGGCCACTAGGGCCCAAAAACACTTTTACCAATTCCTCTTGATCGTTTCAAGATCAAAACAAGTTCTTCATGAATTCTTCATGGATAACTCAAGAACACCAAGAACAATAATGTTCATCAAGTACATAAAAAATTCAACCATTTCCAAACTTTACCAAAATCAAGCATAACCACCAACAAGCATTTTAATCAACCATTTTCATATCAACTCATCAAATACACACCAAACATCATCATAAAATTCATACATGGTTTATAGGCTCAAACACCATTTTTCAAGATTTCAACACACCAATCAATTTTATAATTCAAACCAAATACTTACATACACTCATATTCATCATATAAACATGATTTAAGCATCAAATAAATTTTTGAATACTTGCAGCCCAAAATTCCTCTCAAGGCCGAATGCCTTTAGGGGAAAAAGAAAATTTTTCCAAATCAATTTTCATAGCTTGCATGCATCCAAAACCACCAATCAAACACATTTCAAGCATAAAATTTTTTTTAGAAATACACATACAGTCAAGGCAGAAACAAACCGAACCATTTCACTCAAGAAATAGGTTCTGAGAAATGATTTTTCAAAGGGAAAAAGGCTTAAGGACAAGGATCAAGGGCAATCCTTGGCTCTAGTCACCAATCCTACTAGAGTTCAAGGTTCTCCCCCCTTTACCTAAGGAAAATCTCCAAGAACAAAGTGCAGCAACAACTCTAAAACAGCCCCTCATTTGAGCTCCCTTTGATCACCAAAACAAGAATCTACAAGGCTTGAAGGCTAGATGTTTAAGCTTAGGGTTCAAAGATGGAACCTTAGGCTTGAAAATATTGGAAGAAAAATGAAAGATTGAGAGAAAAGTGAGAGAAGTCTCACGGCCAAGGGGAAGAAGAAGAGGAAATGAAATGCTATTTTCTCTTTTGCATGTTGATGTAGGAAAAAAAGACAAGTGTAAATGGTTTAGGCTTTTTCATGACAATTGTTTAGGAAGTTAAGTGTGGAGTGGACAAGTGTCCCACATGCACACACAAGGACATGCAAAGCTTCTAGGGGAAGGAAAAGGAGAATGATGCAGATTTTCTGGCCCGGATCAAGAGTATTCGGGCTCGGTTCAAGAGAAAGTAGGGGTAAAACGACAATTTTTGCACAAAAATACCAAAAATTCCCAAAATTATAGAAAATAGAAAATTCATTCCTAAACTTATAAATTAATTTTGATGATTAAAAATAATTTTAATCACTCAAAATTCAATAAATCACACAATACGAAAAAACGGTAAAAAACGCAGGTGTTTACATCTCTCCCCTCCTAAAAAGATACCTTCTTGAAATAAATGAGGATGGGACTTCTTCATTTGCTCCTCCAACTCCCAGGTTGCATTTCCTTGATCAGTTGCACTCCAAATGACCTTAACCAACGTAATTTCCTTTCCTCTCAACTGCTTAGTCCTTCGGTCTCCGATTCGCACAGGTAATACTTCATAAGTTAAATTTTCTTTTAATTGTATCACGTCGGGTTCTATGACGTGCGAAGGGTCAGGAATATTTTCGGAGTTGTGACACGTGGAATACATTATGAAGATTAGAAAGAAAAGGTGCTAAAGCAATTTGGTAAGCAACAAGACCGATTCTTTTCAAAATTTGGTAGGGATCAATAAATTTAGGTGTAAGCTTTCGGGATCGCATTGCCCTACCAACCCCAGTCGTTGGTGTAACTCTCAAAAAGACATGGTCTCCTTCTTTGAATTCAAGGGGTTTCCCTCCTCTGATCAAGTAACTTTCTCCTGCTCTGCTGCTCATCCTTCATTCTTATCCTTTCCTGAATCATCTTGATCTTTTCCGTGGTTTGATGAATCTCTCAGGACCCAACACTAGGCCATCGCCAGATTCAAACCAACACAAAGGTTGTCCTACACTTCCTACCATACAAGGCTTCGTACGGTGCCATTCCAATACTGAAATGGAAGCTATTGTTGTAGGTGAACTCGATCAGTGCCAACAACTGATCCTAGCTTCCCTTATGTTCTAACACACACACTCTCAGCAAATCTTCTAGAGATTGGATAGTCCGCTCAGACTGACCATCCGTCTGAGGGTGATATGCTGAACTAAGTCTCAACTTGGTTCCTAAAGCTTGTTGCAGACTTCCCCAAAATCTGGATGTAAATCTAGGGTCTCTATCTGACATTATGCTGGACGGAATCCCATGTAACCTTATTACTTCCTTAATGTACAACTGGGTTAACTTTTCTAAGGAAGACTTAATGTTGATGGGTAGAAAATGAGCATATTTTGTTAACCTATCAACGATTACCCATATAGCATCAAAACCTGCAGGAGTTCTAGGTAAACCTACCATGAAATCCATCGATATACTATCCCACTTCCACTCAGGGACATCTAAAGGATGTAACTCTCCCGATGGTCTCGATGTTCGATCTTAGCTTTCTGACAAACCAAACAAGAAGCTACATACTCAGCTACTTCCTTTTTCATTCCAGACCACCAAAACATCTTCTTCAGATCTTGATACATCTTAGTTGCTCTAGGGTGAATACTCAATCCACTCTTATGAGCCTCCTCTAGGATCAGTCTTCTTATTTCCTTATCACTGGGTACACATATCCTACCCTTGAATCTAATAATTCCATTAGTGCCCTTACAAAACTCAGATTCTCCTTTTATGGACTAGATCCTTCAAAACTTGCAAAGGTTGATCTACTTCTTGTGCTAAACACACTTGTTCCAAGAAATCATTCAAAATCTTCAAAGTTCCCAATCTTACACTCTTAGGACCAAATTCAACATCTAGGTTCAAGTCTCTAAACTTTTCTATTAATTCTAGCTCCTTAACCATCATTACCGACACATGCAAAGATTTCCTACTCAACGCATCAGCCACGACATTGGCTTTCCCAAGGTGGTACTGCAAACTAAAATCATAATCCTTCAAAACTCCACCCATCGTCTTTGCCTCATATTCAGCTCCTTCTGATCAAACAGGTATTTCAAACTCTTATGATCCCTAAAAACTTCAAACCTAGCGCCATACAGATGGTGTTTCCAAATCTTCAAAGCAAAAACTATGGCAGCCAACTCTAGATCATGCGTAGGGTAATTCACTTCGTGTGTTCGCAGTTGCCTAGAGGCATAAGCCACTACTTTTCCTTTTTGCATCAACACACAACCTACTCCTTGTTTCGAAGCATCACAATACACTTCAGAACTTTCTTCGGGGTCAGGTAAAACTAAGACGGGCGCAGAAGTCAACCTCTTCTTCAATTCCTGAAAATTATCCTCACACTTCTGGCTCCACACAAAGGTTGGTCCTTCCTAATCAGATGGGTCAACGGGGTTGCTATTCTAGAAAAATTCTCAATAAACTTGCGGTAGTAACCAGCTAACCCTTAAAATCTTCTCACTTCCGTCACAGTCTTTGGTGCTTCCCACTGTAACACAGTTTCTACCTTAGCTGGGTCTACGCTAACTCCTCCACTAGAGATCACATGACCTAGGAAGTTCACTTCCTTCAACCAGAATTCACACTTAGATAGCTTAGCATACAACTTTCTATCCCTCAGGGTCTGCAAGACTATTCTAAGGTGCTCTACATGCTCTTCCTCACTCTTGGAATATATGAGGATGTCGTCTATGAAGACCACAACGAATTTGTCCAAGTAAGGATGGAAAACTCAGTTCATATAATCCATGAAACTGCGGGCGCATTGGTCACACCAAATGGCATCACTAATCACTCATAATGCCCATAGCGTGTTCTGAAAGCTGTCTTTGGAATATCCTCAGACTTAACACGTATCTGGTGATAACCTGACTTAAGGTCAATTTTTGAGAATACAGTTGCTCCTCTTTAATTGATCCATCATGTCGTCTATCCTAGGCAAGGGATACTTATTCTTTACCGTCTCTTTGTTAAGATGACGATAATCTACACATAGCCTTATGCTACAATCCTTCTTCTTAACAAACACACTGGTGCTCCCCAAGGGGACACACTAGGCCTAACAAACTGTTTCTCCAATAACTCTTCTAATTGCTTCTTCAAACTCAGCTAATTCTAATGGGGACATCCTATACGGAGCTATAGAAATAGGTCCGGTTCCAGGTACTAATTCTATATTAAACTCTATTTCTCGCTTTGGCGGCAAATCAGGAATATCTTCAGGAAAATCTCTCACCACAGGCAGCTTATTGATGTCAGATTCCCGCTCTTCCTCCAAAGAAGAAAATATCATGTAGATTTGAGCTCCTTCTCTTAAAGAAGCATTCACTTGGTTGGCGGACAAGAATCTCGAACTTACGGAATCAGGAGTATAGGGAGAAGAATCAAACACAATAGTTTTATTATAGCAGTTTAATTGGACTTGGTTGGAAGATCACCAATCCATTCCCAACACAATATCAAGTTGAGAAAGGGGCAAACAGATTAAATCAACAAAGAAGATCCTATCACCGATGGTGATTGGACAATTCAAACAGGCTAATGAGGTGATCACAAGTTTAGCAGTAGGGGTGGAAACAATAAGATCATAGGGTAAATTTGCAACAGGCAATTTCAATTGTTTCACACACTCCAGAGAAATAAAAGAATGCGTCGCACCCGAATCATATAATACAATTAAAGGAGTTCCACTTATGACACACTTACTGAAGGGAATCAAGCATGTGGTCAGGGTGCAACAGAAATAAATGGATTCCCTCGCTTGTTATAATCATTTTGCGAAAACACGAATCAAGGCAAAATGTATTGAAACGAAGGTCGTACCTTATTAGGATTATAAACGAGGCAAGCGTAGCCACATCTCTATTGGTATCCACGCCAACAGCCGGGCTAGGATTCTCTCCTCACCTCTGCTAGTAGCCTTGGAAAGTAAGAAGCGATTGCTCATGTGTCTCAGGGTAGTGCATCTTATGCTCTATTTATAGAGTGGTGGCTAGGGTTTTACCCTTCACTCACTTAACCCTCACACTTATGGGCCTGGCCCATAATAATTCTAATTAAATTAAATTAGAATTATTATCCTTTCCTAGTGGCATGTTGTATGCGTGTGACCCAATAGGATTTTAATATTTGGTTATAATATTAAAATAAAACTCTTTTATTTTTAATATCATAAATAGTGAGCGGTATCTAGCAACACATCACTATCCAATATTACGATTATCAATAACTTTGATAAATCCTATTTTATTATAATAATTTATATTCTCTGTCCCTTTGTCCAAATATCTAATTGAACACAAGGGCATGGATTGTGTCAAGCTTCTATAGTTCAATTTATATTTTCTTGATCCCCAAGTAGACTGTACAGAAAATAAATATCTCATATTTATTCTCCTGAGCATGGCCATGCATTTTGCAGTCTCACTTTATCAAGAGGCCTACAGATATAACTCCTGTTACATAGGAGGGACAAATTCCATCTAGGGCACTCACATTCCTGCACATAATTTATTATATGTCCATAAATCAACTTTATAATTACCCTGTTACAGGTAACGTTTGATGATAATTAAAACATATAATTCCTTATGTAGGAATCGTAGTGATTTCAGGTCGAAGGATTTCATATAATATTTATTAATTTAAGAAACGTTCATGACACTTATGTAACAACCCATGCAACGTTCTTAAGGTGGGTCTGTCCAGTACACCATTACTCTTAATGTGTACCTATGTGAGCACATGATATCTCATATCCATGATCTGTGAGATGTGATCATCAATGAACTCACATGCTAGTCTAAATGCATCTTTTCCTAAGATGATAATTGACTAGGGACTATTTAAGAATAGTTCTTCATAAGCTCTCACGATCAAGTCATCTACTTGATTCCTTATGAAGTTTAAGCTTACTATTCTAAGGACAATAATTATATTCTAAAAGAATAAGTTTGCCTTTATAAAATAACATGATACAATGATGGATGTTCACAAATACATAAGTCTCTAGTGTATATTCCTAACACTTACCTTAGATCAGATCCTCGGATTCAGCAGCCTCAGCACCACTCATGGTGAACACTCTACCTCTGTCCTAGGCCTTCCAGCTTGTGCATTCAGATTCGACACAGGTGCACTTGACACACCGCTACCACACTTCCCTTCAACGCGGGGCAATCCCTCATGATATGGCCACTTTGTTTGCACTGATAACAAATAGGTCCGCCGGGTGGGTTTCAGGTTGATTCTTGTACGGACAGTCGTTCAGGAGATGGTTCTTCTTACAATGTGGACAACTAGCGTAGTTGTTACCAGTACTGCTCGCTGGACTTCCTCTATTGGCAACCACAGATTGCGGTCTCACGGCGCTCCCGGATGATGAGCCAAAGTTGTTCCTCGGAACAAAGTAGGGCTTTCTCCTTTCTTGCACAACCTTGGGTTTGTTCCTCTGCGGGCCGAAGTTCTTCCACTGAGCTTGCCTTGCCTTGGTGTCATCCTCAAAGATGCGACCATGTTGACCATCTAGAGAACTCGGTGATTTGCTGATAGCCAATGCTTGCTTAATCTCTGCCTCAACCCCTTTCAATTTAGAACACTTCTATCCTTCATCCACGGTCTCTGGAAGTATGAGCAGAACTTGGATAATTCTTCAAACTTCACGGCATACTCCCCAACAGTCAGATTTCCTTGCTCCAACTTTAGAAACTCTACTTCCTTGTGCTTCCTAGATCAGTCGAAAATACCTTCTAAAGGAAAGTCTCCTTGAACAGATTCTAAGTAATCAGTCTTCCAGTGGCTTCTAACTGATGCCTGGCATACTCCCACCGATGCTGAGCTTCCCTAACCAACATGAACACATCCAATGTTACTTCTGCTCGTCAGGACAACCCATAGCCAAGAAAATTTCTCTAACTCTTCTAACCACAACTGGGATCCATCAAGATCATGACCTCCTTTGAATTGTGGCGGATTGTTCTTCTTGAAGGTTGACAGTCCATAATAAGCATCAGGGATGTTGTTCTGGTTCTGAGCACGGGCTTGATTCATATCGTCCAACGTTTGCTGCTGGTTCTCTAGAACGTTCACGATCCTTCTTAGAATATCGTTCATCGCAGGGTTACCTCTTCCTGCCATGGAATCCTGCATTCGCAAAACAGTTTAGCTCCTTCCGTTTCATGTAGAACCATTAAAGCAAGAATAAGAAACACTACACAGACTCTCATATTACTATCTTATACAGATAGTAATACAAGAGCAAACAATTCACAAAACAAATAATCAACACAGAGTAAACACAGAGGGGAGGGTATTATAGACCATACTGCAACACCCTCATCCCATGACGGGTATTAACGATTAACTCGATTGCGATTTGTTAATTTATCTCTTAATAAAAATGAGGAAAGTTGGTAATTGTTTTTTTTTGTAAAGCATATTATTAAATTGTGTTCGGGATAAAACAAGAAGTACATTGGTATTAAACATGTCATTTCGTTATTATTCAAAATTACAATGGACATGACGTACATCTAGGATGGGATTTTAACATAACATCACATAAGCAGTGAATCCTCTATTTGACTACAACCTTAAACACTACTGAGGGTTTCTGGCAGCGAACCAAAACTCTAGAAGTATAATAGTAGAGAAAGAGGATCGTATCCACAGGGAACGGTTAATCTATGTAAACTGTGATCTAAATTATCAAGAGGAAACAACGGTTTAGAGAGAATAGTTGTATGTAAAGAACGAATTTAATAAAATGGAATTAGAAAGGAAGAGTCAGAGACACTTTACTTGGATTAGGACTGGATTTCGTATCATCTCACCCTTTGTGCATGTAAAGACTAACTATTATTTTAGGTTTACTCTAGAATCTCCTAGACAAACTTTATTGCTAAGACCCCGAGTTCCAGCGACCTCACACACTCAAAGATAATCTATGCAGGCTCCCAAGCGACAGACTTACCCTTGGCTAATTTGCTCTTTTTTAGTCAGTTTGTAAAAGAACTAGTTGATCAACGAGGCCTAATGCTGTGGGATCACCTTGCTCAAGTACTGTCACTACCCTTACTCATTAGGATACACCATGTTCGACCGTTGGAATCACAATCAACTAACCCTTTTTGCTATCGGTTTATCAATACCAAGCCTAATGGTCGGATGCCCTTCATTATGGTACTCACTACTACCCATCAATCATTAGTTAAACACCCCTTTTCGGTCACTGGTTAACCGAGTATTCTTATTCAATCAGAAAGTGAGTTGTTCAGAATCCGCTCCCCCACTCTCATTCCTAATCAAAACTAACTTTTAAGACTAGCCTATAACTCCAGACGCAAGCGTGAGAATTAGGAATTAAGTACAGAATAAGACTACCAATATTATAGACAGAGAGCACAAAAATACCGAAGATGCTATCACCATCTTCAATCCTTGTGAAACGCTCCTCCTCTCCTACTCTAAACTTAGCTCTGGTACATAATCACTAAACTATAGACTAGATTACAATGATTGACGACCCTTTTGAAAGGGTGCAAGAGGTTCCTATTTATAGACTAAGGAAAGACAACGCAAATTGGGAGGAGATCCATCTAAAAACGGCAACAAGGACAAAATCAGCGTAACCTGCGCTCCAGACTGCGCTATAGCGCAAGAGTGAAGCGCAGCTAGCGTCATGCTGCTCCAACTTTCTCTTTTTAATCTTGATCTCTCCCCGAGACTGTCTTTCGCATAATTGTCTTCCCTTGTTTCCCTTTATTTGATGATATCCTTGCATTTATTGAGCAATCCTTGGTTTATTTGGAAAGCTTGTCTGCAGAATCCTTGATTGATTGGCAATGATCTCCTCATTAATGATCTCAAATCTTCTTCAAATCTTCATTAAATATCTTCAATCAATCTCAAATCTTGCAGATATCTTCCTCATTTGATGCTATATCCTTCAAATTAAATCATTGCAATATCCTGCAAAAATCAACAATATTTCTATCAAAATAGCAACAAATTCAAATCTAGGATTAATAAAAACAATTTATCTAATATTAAATAAAAAGGGAAAATTGGGGCAAAATTATCATTTTATCCTTGATAAGTGAAATAAAAAGTGCTCTAATTTATCAACTAATTTTCACTTATCAACTACCATTTGACTTAAACGAGATCCGGTTCGACCTGAACACAACGCCCTTCTTCAGAATAACTTGCATCCTTCCAGAGTCCATACCCTTTTAGGTGCCGAAATAATAACAGACAACAAAAGAAGACAAGGGGGTGAGAACACTTTATATGAACTCACTTAATGCAGGATATAGTATACTAGAGCACACACACGGGAATTCCACACAATTCAACCAACAGTGAATACGATTCACATCATCATGATGCACACCAACTAATGCATACTTTGTAACTACAATGCAATAACTAATGCATGAGGGCTCGGAGAAACATCACCATCCGCAGAGCACACAACAACTACCCGACCATATATGCACAACGTATCAGGAGTTAGAGTTTGTACTAGCAATCAGTACAAGGAGCATTGCTCATTCATTTTCTTTTGGCCAAATTCTTTTATGCGTCCTTCTAGACAATCTCCACTGACCCCGAAACCATGAGAGTGACAAGATAGCTAAGCTTGTACCCCTTTGGACTCGACAGTAGGGAGCTAGCCTACGTTTCATGATGTCCTTTCTGGAACTCGACTATCCTCAAGGCTAGAGTCCCATCGAGGACCCGCTGGCATTCTTTGCAAAACCAGTGCACCCTTTCCAACCAGTTTCACACTGTACCAAAGTGTCACTGCCATATTATGGTCGTAAGGTTTTCAACCTTGAACATTATCGATGCTTTATGATTCATGTCACACAACAATGCTTCTTAACTTACACAGTCCTTACAGGCAAAGCCCATCGAATCATTCTACGTCACCACTTACCCGTGGTATGACCCGATTCAATGCCTTCCCTTCAAGGAAGCCAAACAATGCTTTCTGAGCATACACAGTCCTCACAGGCAAAGCCCATGGAATCATTCTACGTCACCACTTACCCGTGGTACGGCCCGATTCAATGTCTTTCCTTCAAGGAAGCCAAACAATGCTTTCTCAGCATACACAGTCTGTAACATCCCAACTTTGATAAGTTAATTGTGAGATTTATAGGTTTTAATGTGGTTTGAATCTTAGGAACTAAGTGTAAGGGGTAGGGATGGCCTTGAGTTTGGGCCACTAGTAATCGATTACAGAGAGCTGGTAATCGATTACCAGAGAGTTTGGAATATGGTAATCGATTACAGGAGCTAAGTAATCGATTACCAGAAGGTCTGGCCCTTGTAATCGATTACATAACCCTTGTAATCGATTACCAGCAGCCTGGAAACTCAGTAATCGATTACAAAAGATGGTAATCGATTACCAGGTTCCCAGAATGGGTTCTTAGGCTAATTTTGCCTTCAGTAATCGATTACCAGGGTTTGGTAATCGATTACTGAGCGAAAATAAATACCCAGGACGCGAAATTCATCAGAATTTTGGGGGAAAACTCAGTTTTAGAGAGAGAAAGTGTGAGTCTAGAGAGAGAAAGTGCCAGAACGAGGTAGGAACGCCGGAACGGAGCTAGGAATCTCAATCCTTCCATCTAACTACTTGAATTGCTACGTTAGGTGAGTAATTTCTCACTTGAATTTTAGATTTTAGGAATTGGTCTCAATCCCTTGAACCCCCTCCTTTCTCCCCTTTCTCTGAATATATCTTGAACTTATCTTGATTGTTTGTGTTTGTACATGTTGGTTGATAACTGGGAACGATTTTAATCGGTTAGAACGGATCGATTCTTGATAATCGTTAGTTTCGAAACTTTCGAAACTCTCGAAAGTTTCGAAACTATCGAAACGTCGAAACGTTTCGTTTCCTCCGATTAAACTTGTTCCGAAATGAAAACTTAGGATTGATAATTGGATTCGATATTGGAATTGATGAGTATATGGGCTTGACATCGATTAAGCGTCGAATCTCGTTCGTTTCGGAATGTTCGAACTATCGAAAGTGTCGAAATTAACGAGATTCGCAATATTATCAATTCCGGGTCTCGAATTAGTTGCTCAATCTTGAAAGATTATGGACTTCGGTCTCTTTGTGGAACATAGCCGTTATGACTGGACTTCGGTCTCTTTGTGAAGGAACATAGCCTTTGGTTATGACTGGACTTCGGTCTCTTTGTGAAAGAATGTAGGGTGGGATTCGTCCCCTGGGGAGATATCCCCTGTAGTCTGAGCTCAGGTCTAACTCTAGACTGTGATTGTACATGGCCTATTGGGCAAGCATTTTAAGCATACCATTGCATATAGTTAAATGAGACTGTTGTAGTAATTTAAAGCCTGAATTGTCATGAGATATATGTTTTGCATACATGCATGAGATTTGCTCACTGAGATTGTATCTCACCACAAGTTATGTGGATTTTGATTAGATGTTCAGGTTCCCTTCCCAGCTTAATGAGCCTCGGAGATGATTTTGGAAAGCTGAAGATTTAGTGTTATTGTATATATTTAGTGGATGGCCTACTTTTGTATATGTCATTTTGTAGTAGTTAGACTCGTTTGTATTTCGGAATTTAATCTGAACGTGTAGTAACTCTTTGGATTAGAATTGTAAAATGGACTGTATGACTTTTCACTGTTGGGTAGTTACTTGATGTAGTTAAAAGACTTTAATTTCTATGGTTTGATTTAAATTATCCTATTTTGTTGGAATTGCGATAATTTAATAGAACAGGTCGATATTTAAAGTATAGCATTCTAAATTCTGAGTTAGGAATTTGGTTTCCAACGGACTAAATTCCTGCTTGAGAATTTAGGGTGTTACATTTTGGTATCAGAGCAGTTCAATCCAATTGGACTGTGAGATTAGGATTTCTGTGGTTTGTTAATAATTTTATATGTATTATTTTGTGAATTGAGAGACTGATCACCTCGATATTTGCTTTATGATATGTAGAGAATTATGGCAGGCAACAGGAAGGGTAGGTCAAGGGTAGATCGTTCTTCTCCACCTTCTTCATCTTCCCCTGAAACGATCCCAGATCCGATGGTGGCAGCTCTCCAGGCACTCACTCAGATGATGGGGAATCAAGCAGCTACCAACACGGCAATCTTGCAAGAGTTGGCTAGGCAACGACCGGAGCAACCACCACCCACCTTGGACGTATTCTCGGTTGGATTGTCGGAGTTCAGGAAACACAATCCTCCACAATTCAATGGAGAGTATGATCCCGACGTGGCGGCAAGGTGGCTCAAGACCTGAATAGAATTTTTGAGGCCATGAAGTGTGTTGATGAAGTCAAGGTGAGCTTGGCAGTGTATATGATGAGAGGAGAGGCTGAGGATTGGTGGAGGACGGCTAGACTACAAACGGCGGGGGCGGAGGCTCCTTTAACTTGGGAGGCTTTTCAAAATCTGTTTTTAGAGAAGTACTTCCCGGCGACCATCAAGAGGCAGAAAGAAGCAGAGTTTTTACAACTTCAACAAGGGGAGATGTCAGTTGGGCAGTATGTATCAAGGTTCGAAGAATTGTCAAAATTCTCTCGGTACCTTCAGGCGGTAAATGACGAGGAGTGGAGGTGCACCCAGTTTGAAGGGGCTTGAGGCCGGAAATAATCGATCGAGTAGCGGCCCTGGAAATCAGAAATTTTTCTACCTTGGTGAGTAAATGCTACATTGTTGAGAAGAATTGCAAGGGAGTAACATCTTCTGTGGCACCACAAGATAACAAGGGGAAGAGGAAAGTGGAACTTGGGAATTCAAACAGGAGCTTCAAACCTAAGTGGCAAGGAAGACAACCAGTGACTAACCAACATTCGCAACGCAAGGATACTAAATGTATGGCAAAGTGTGGAAAGGAGACAGGGGGAGAGTGCTTAATCGGGAGGTAGGGGTATGGTACTTCTGTAGGCAACCTGGTCATTTCAAAGGATTGTCCTGCTGCCAAGGGACCCAGAAACCTCAATCAACTGAAGGGTTTTTTACCCTCAGTGGTCAAGTGGCCACTTTCCTCAGATAATTTGTTAAAAGGTAATGCACCCTAGGAGAGGAGGACTTTAATTGTATTGTTATGATTGCAGGAGCATCCCATTCCTTGTTTTCTTTTGAAGGTGTAAATAATCTGAACTTGTCTACCGTTTCCTTGCCTTATATTCTAAATGTTGTTACCCCGCTAAGGAAACAATATCAACTTCTCTTGTGTGTATGGACTGTCCTTTGATCATACAGGATAGAACTTTTGTTGTTGATTTGATTTGCTTGCCTTTGATTGGTATTGATGTTATTCTGGGAATGAACTGGTTATCTTCCAATCAGGTGTTGCTAGACTGTTTTAATAGAAAGGTTTTTTCCTGATTTTTCTGTTCCTTCTAAGGAAGGTGTCCATTCTATTGTCTAGTGTTTCGCAAGTTTCCCAGAGTATCAATGACGGGGGTGAATGTTTTCTGTTGTTACTTTCCTCAATTCTAGAAACAAAATTTGATTTGAGTAGTGTGGCTACGGTTCGGGAGTTCCAAGATGTTTTTCCTAATGAAATTCTTACCTTACCACCTGAGCGAGAAATAGAGTTCACCATAGATTTGATACCCGGTTCAGGACCCATTTCTAAGGCACCCTATAGGAGTGTCCCCCTTAGAACTTAGTGAACTCAAGAGGCAATTAGAAGAGTTGTTTAGAAAAAGGGGGTTTAGTAGGGCCTAGTGTCTGCTATCTCCGTGGGGGGCTCCAGTGTTGATTAGTGGAAGAAAAAGGATGGGAGCATGAGGTTATGTGTGGATTTTAGGCAATTGAATAAAATAACAATTAAGAATAGGTATCCATTGCCTAGAATAGATGACCTCCTAGATCAACTTAGAGGTGCTTCTGTGTTTTCCAAAATAGATTTGAAATCAGGATATCATCAAATCAGGATAAGGAAGGAAGATATTCATAAACTTCTTTTCGAACTAGATATGGACACTACGAGTACTTAGTAATGCCATTGGGTGTTACTAATGCTCCGGCAGTGTTCATGGATTACATGAATCGAAATCTTCCGACCTTTTCCTAGATAAATTTGTGGTTGTATTCATTGATGATATTTTGATTTACTCTTCTAGTATGGAAGATCATGAGAAACACTTGAGTTTGGTGTTGGAAGTTTGAGGGAAAGGAAATTGTTTGGCCAATCCGAACAAATGTGAGTTTTGGCTAAACAAGTCCATTTCTTAGGTCATGTAATTTCAGGGGAAGGGGTCTCAGTTGACCCTAACAAAGTAGAGTCTTGTTCTTGAGTGGGAAAGGCCTAGAACTGGTCACAGAAATTAGGAAGCTTTCTAGGATTAGCTGGCTATTACAGGAGATTCATTAAGGGTTGTCTCCCGTTTTGGCATTGGCTCTCACTAAGCCTAACCAAGGAAGGGTCAAGCCTTTGTGTGGGATAGTGATTGTGAGCATAGTGTTTCTAGAATTAAAACATAGATTGACCAGGTGACCGGGACCCCCCGGTGTTAGCATTACCTGATGTGTCTAGAACCTTTGAGGTATTTGTGATGCCTCTGGGAAGGGGTTAGGAGGTGTTCTAATGCAGGATAGAAAGGTTGTAGCTTATGCATCTAGGCAGTTAAGGCCTCATGAGGAGAAATTATCCTACCCATGACTTAGAATTAGCTGCTGTGGTTTTTGCCTTAGAAATTTGGAGGCATTACTTGTTTGGTGTAGGTTTGAGGTCTTAGTGATCATAAGAGCTTGAAGTATCTTTTGATCAAAAAGAACTCAACATGAGGCAAAGAGATGGATGGAGTTTTGAAAAGATTTTGACTTTGAGTTGAAATACCACCCAGGTAAGGCCAATGTAGTGGCTGATGCTCTTAGCAGAAAATCCCTGCATGTGTCATCATTGATGATACAAGAGATGAATCTCCTAGAAGAAGTTTAGAGATTTGAACTTACGTGTGGAGTTTGGGGTAGGTAGCATTCAGATGTACAGTTAGAATTTCCAGTGAGTTTCAAACCTTGATTAAGGAGGCTCAGGATTTGGATCCTGATCTTCAGGGTAAGATGGGTCAGGTAGGATTTTCCAGGTCAGGTGAGGGATTAATTCTTTTTCAGGGAAGGATTTGTATCCTAAGGGAAGTAGAGTTAAACAGCAGGTACTAGAGGAAGTTTCATAAGGGTAAGAGTGTCTATACATCCTGGTTCTACCAAGATGTATCAGGATTTGAAGAAAAGGTTTGGTGGGTAGGTATGAAGAGAGAAATAGCTGAGTTTGTGTCTAAGTGCCTAACTTGTCAACAAGTGAAGGTGGAACATCAGAAACCATCTGGAGTTCTATTACCCTTAGAGATTCCTGAGTGGAAGTGGGAAAGCATAGCTATGGACTTTGTGGTGGGTTTACCTCGAGTCCAATCAGGGTTTGATACAATATGGGTCATAGTCGACCGTTTAACCAAGTCAGCCCATTTCCTTCCAGTTAAGAATACCATCTCCCTGAATAAGTTAGCTGAGTTGTATGTCAGAGAGATTGTCAGGTTACATGGCATTCCTTCTAGCATCATTTCTGATAGGGACCCCAGGTTTACTTCAAGGTTTTGGAACGCACTACACCAGTCGTTCGGGACTAACTTAGGTTTAGCAACCGCTTACCACCCTCAGACTGATGGTCAGTCTGAGAGAACCATCCAAACCTTAGAAGACATGTTAAGAGCCTATTCTCTAGAAGAGTCAGGCAGTTGGGATAAGTACCTACCACTAGTAGAGTTTGCCTACAATAACAACTTTCATAGTAGCATAGGCATGGCTCCATATGAAGCCTTGTATGGTAGGAAGTGTAGGTCCCCCTGTTTGTTGGCATGAGGTGGGTGAGAAAGCCCTGTTGGGCCCCAGATTTGGTTCAGGAAACTTCTGATAAGATTAGAATGATTAGGGAAAAACTTGTAACTGCCCAGAGCCGTCAGAAAACGTTATGCTCGATAAAAGAAGAAAGGAACTAGAATTTGAGGAAGAGAACATGTATTTCTTAGAGTAACTCCTGTCATTGGTCTAGGGAAGTCTGTGAAATCCAGGAAACTGAGTCCTCGATACATTGGTCCCTTTCAAATCTTGCAAAGAATTGGTCCTCTTGCATACAAATTGGCTCTTCCACCACCGTATCTTTCCAAGGTCCATAATGTTTTTCATGTATCTAAGTTAAAGAAAATAGGTGTTTTGATCCTTCTCATGTCTTGTCTTCTGAACCAATACAATTAAAGGACAACCTCACACTACCTGCAAAACCTATACAGATGTTGACAGAAGTGCCAAGACTCTGAGGATAGAAAATATTCCTTTGGTTAAGGTAGTTTGGGAAGGTCTATCCTTGGATGAAGCTACTTGGGAGAAGGAAGAGGTTATCAAGAAATCATTTCCCTATGTTGTTTGAGTAACGGTAAGATTTCATATCTCTCACTTAGTAAATTTTGAGGGCAAAATTTCTTAAGGAGGGTAGAATGTAACATCCCAACTTTGATACGTTAATTGTGAGATTATAGGTTTAATGTGGTTGGAATCTTAGGAACTAAGTGTAAGGGGTAGGGATGGGTAAGGATAAGTCAAGTAACTCATTTTGAACTTAACCCTTGAGTTTGGGCCACTGGTAATCGATTACAGAGAGCTGGTAATCGATTACCAGAGAGTTTGGAATATGGTAATCGATTACAGGAGCTAAGTAATCGATTACCAGAAGGTCTGGCCCCTTGTAATCGATTACATAACCCTTGTAATTCGATTACCAGCAGCCTGGAAACTCAGTAATCGATTACAACAGATGGTAATCGATTACCAGGTTCCCAGAATGGGTTCTTAGGCTAATTTTGCCTTCAGTAATCGATTACCAGGGTTTGGTAATCGATTACTGAGCGAAAATATAAATACCCAGGACGCGAAATTCATCAGAATTTGGGGAAAACTCAATTCTAGAGAGAGAAAGTGTGAGTCTAGAGAGAGAAAGTGCCAGAACGAGGTAGGAACGCCGGAACGGAGCTAGGAATCTCAATCCTTCCATCTAACTACTGAATTGCTACGATAGGTGAGTAATTCTCACTTGAATTTTTAGATTTTAGGAATTGGTCTCAATCCCTTGAACCCCCTCCTTTCTCCCCTTTCTCTGAATATATCTTGAACTTATCTTGATTGTTGTGTTTGTACATGTGGTTGATAACTGGGAACGATTTTAATCGGTTAGAACGGATCGATTCTTGATAATCGTTAGTTTCGAAACTTCGAAACTCTCGAAAGTTTCGAACTATCGAAACGTCGAAACGTTTCGTTTCCTCCCGATTAAACTTGTTCCGAAATGAAAAACTTAGGATTGATAATTGGATTCGATATTGGAATTGATGAGTATATGGGCTTGGCATCGATTAAGCGTCGAATCTCGTTCGTTTCGGAATGTTCGAACTATCGAAAGTGTCGAAATTAACGAGATTCGCAATATTATCAATTCCGGGTCTCGAATTAGTTGCTCAATCTAATTTTTGAAAGATTATGGACTTCGGTCTCTTTGTGAGGAAACATAGCCTTTGGTTATGACTGGACTTCGTCTCTTTGTGAGAGAATGTAGGGTGGGAATTCGTCCCCTGGGGAGATATCCCCTGTAGCTGAGCTCAGGTCTAACTCTAGACTGTGATTGTACATGGCCTATTGGGCAAGCATCTAAAGCATACCATTGCATATGATAAATGAAGAGCTGTTGTAGTAATTTAAAGCCTGAATTGTCATGAAATATATGTTTTGCACACATGCATGAGATTTGCGCACTGAGATTGTATCTCACCACAAGTTATGTGGATTTTGATTAGATGTTCAGGTTCCCGCTTCCCAGCTTAATGAGCCTCGGAGATGATTTTGGAAAGCTGAAGATTTAGTGCTTATTGTATATAGTATGTAGTGGATGACCTACTTTTGTATATGTCATTTTGTAGTAGTTAGACTCGTTTGTATTTCGGAATTATAATCTGAACGTGTAGTACTCTTTGGATTAGAATTGTAAAATGGACTGTATGACTTTTCACTGTTGGGTAGCTTACTTGATGTAGTTAAAAAGACTTTAATTTCCTTATGGTTTGATTTAAATTATCCTATTTTGTTGGAATTGCGATAATTAATAGGACAGGTCGATATTTAAGAGTATAGCATTCTAAATTCTGAGTTAGGAAATTTGGTTTTCCAACGGACTAAATTCCTGCTTGAGAATTTAGGGTGTTACACGTCCTTACAGGAAAAGCCCATCGAATCATTTACGTCACCATCTACCCGTGGTACGGCCCGATTCAATTTCTTTCCTTCAAGGGAGCCAAACAATGCTTTCTCATCATACACAGTCCTTATAGGCAAAGCCCATTGAATCATTCTACGTCACCACTTACCCGTGGTACGGCCCGATTCAATGTCTTTCCTTCAAGGAAGTCAAACAATGCTTTCTCAGCATACACAGTCCTTACAGGCAAAGCACCATCGAATCATTCTACGTCACCACTTACCCGTGGTACGGCCCGATTCAATGTATTTCCTTCAAGGAAGCCAAATAATGCTTTCTCAGCATACACAGTCCTTACAGGCAAAGCCCATCGAATCATTCTACGTCACCACTTACCCGTGGTACGGCCCGATTCAATGTCTTTCCTTCAAGGGAGCCAAACAATGCTTTCTCAGCATACACAGTCCTTACAGGCAAAGCCCATCGAATCATTCTACGTCACCACTTACCCATGGTACGGCCCGATTCAATGTCTTTACTTCAAGGAAAACCAAACCCTATCTTGGGTTGGAACCACACTCTCTCACTAAGCTTCTCAAGTCTTATGTAGAAAGAGTGTGTTGGTTATAATCTTTTAAGGTTGTTTGTACTAATGTTCTTCTTTGAATCAATAATCATTTCCACTTGAGTCCTATAAGTTACTAAGACTTATGATTGTATCTTATGGATAGCATTACCTACCCTAATTCGTCTTGTATGTCTAATTAAGATTAGGTTTAAACACTTAATTATAATTAGTCTTCGTTAACTAAACTGTAATTAATCTTAATCCTCCTTAATTAAGTCTTAATCCTTACTTAAGATCCTAATTAATTCCTAATTATCCCTTAATCTCTTCCTTAACCTTGGATTAAACTTTTAATTATATTTGACTAAGGTTAATCATAATTAATTAGTTCTTAATCATCATTAAGACTTAATTACCTAATTAATACCTCATTAGTAATTATTGACTAAGATTAAGATTAATCTTCATTAAGGTTAATTAACTTCAGCCTTAATTAATTATTCTTTACTTAATTAACTTAAGTAAATTAGATTAATTAACTTAGATAATTGAATTAGCTAAGCCCACTAATTAATTTCTAGGTTTTAATTTTAATAGGTTGGATTAGAGTTCAAGTCCAACTCTAATCTAAGCTCAATTCCATGAATTATTTTTGGTTGACTTTGATGAGTCCTTGACTCTCTTTTTTGAAGGTTTTGGGGCCTGAACCAAAGGGCCCAAAGGTTGGATGACTCTTAGGAGTCCATTTTTACACAAGACTACTCAAAATGTTGACTTTTATGGTGACTTTTATTTGGGTTTATTTTTGTACCCGAACTTAGTTTATAGGGTTTACCAAAAATTTGTTTCCATTTAATTTAGTTACCACCTTAGATGGTTATGCTTTTTTAGCCTATTGGGCCTCTATGGCCCAATAACACTTTAACACTTCTCTTGACCAAAATCTAGATCAAACCAAGTTTTCATGAATTTCGCATGAACAAACTTAAGAACATAAAGAACAAGGATGAACACTATGAGTGTTCATCAAAACACCAAAAATTTCCAGCAACCTATAAAAATTCACCAAATCCAAACATGATCATCCAAAAATCATCAAACAAGCATATTAACAAGCAAATTTTTCAATAAAACCCCTATATATAGCCACTGTGCAGATCAAATATCTCTCAACCCAGACTTCGTATCAACGATCCGACCGTTCCAAATGAAGATTCTGATGTTATGAACCAAGCCATTAAACTTTCAAGCGCGATCCAACGGTGAACGAATCTGCAGTCGCCATTTTACGGTCGCCGCTCTATGTACAAACGGGAAAAATTTCTTTCCAACAAATTTCACAATTTGCATGCATCCAAAATCATCAAACAAGCACATTTCAAGCATCATAACAATTTCTAAAACACACATACAAGCCATATGCAAAACATCTGAAACCATTTCCTCAAGGAAATAGGTTCCAAAAATTCATTTTTACAAAAGAAAAAAGGGATAGGGACAAGGATCAAGGGTAATCCTCAACTCTAGTCACCAATCCTACTAGAGTTCAAGGTTCTCTCCCCCCCCCCCCCTTTACCTAAGGAAAATCAACTTGAAAAAGGTGCAGCAACTTCAAAGATAATCGCCTCTTTATGCTCCTCTTGACCACCCAAGCAAGTTTCTTCATAGGATGTAGGCTAGATTTTGAGGTTTAAAGTTAAAAAATGGAACATTTCACCAAGTGTGGTGTAGAAAAGAAAATGGAGAAATGGAGAGTGTGAGGAAGAAGAAGAGGTTCACGGTTTTGGAAGGAGAGAAAGGAAGAGGTGACAAGTGTTTTGCATGCAAGGTGAGAAGGTAATGTGTAAGTGTAAGAAAGAATGATGGCTTTTCTTACATCTTTGACTTGGAAAATGTATAAAACAAGTAATGTCCCATGCTTCACATGTCACGCCGGCCTTGGAAGGTAAAATGGGGAAAAATTTGCCAAAATGTTGCAGATTTTGGTGATTCAAATCAAGGGCATTTTGGTCTTTTTGCCCAAAGTGCCAGAAAATTCTAAATAATTTCTAAAATTCATTATTAATTATATTAAGACTATTTTGAGTAAAAAATATTGATCCTTTTAAGTTTTTAGCTATTTTTCATAATTAAATCTATATTTCCTTAACTGTATAATTTCTAAGGGTATTTCAGGTCATTTTCCTCAACATCTCTCTAAAAATAAATCATTTATAATAAGATAGCAACTATTTGAAAAGAGAATCTGCAAGATAAGGATTTAAAATGGCGGCTGATTAAGATAAGATCAACATTATTTGGATAAGGATTCTGCAGGCAGTTTGATTCTAAATTCAAATTGAAGATCAAATCAGCACAGAGATCAAGCTAAAAAGAGGGAAATAAAGGAAAACGGATCAAACAAGGATAAGATCAGGAAGAGATTAATCTGAAAAAGAGGAATCAGGGAAAGATGGAACATGAATCACGCTCCACCTGCGCTGAGCGTAGGTGGAGCACAACAATAAAAATACTCTCTGGATCCTGCGCTTCATCTGCGCTGAGCGCAGGGTGAAGCGCAGGAATACGAGATCAGTTTTTCAAAGGATTTCATTTAGATTCCTTGCAGATTTCAGATAGCTTTCCAACTTCTATAAATAGAACCTTTTGCAAAGATCAAAGGAGCTTTGGAGAGACGGCAGAGCAGAGCTAGGACTAGAGAAAAGTGTGACAGCATCTCATTGGGTTGTAATGGCTACCATGCGTAGCTAAACTCTCTGATAGGATTGAACATAGTCGATTCAATCCCCGATTGTATGTGAATTTTCCTTAATATCTATGAATCCCTGTTTTATGATATCGGTTTTTTTTATTCTGTGCTTAATTCTTAGCTTCCGCCTGTGTGCCGGAGTTATAGGTTGGTTTTAATAGGGCGGCATTCGGAAGGTGGTTTTATAAAAACAATAGCGAGTTTGGGGGGAGCCTAGACATAGGAACTTGAACTCTGATTGTAAAATACTCATAGTAGTCACTGTGGACACCAGAGCGAATTGATAGTGTTAACAAACTGAAAAACATACCATTAAAGTCGGGGTAAGTTTGTCGCTTGGGAGAACCCGCATGAAGTATTTCTAAGTATTTTTATCGCTGTGCAAACCAGGGTAAAAATAACATAGTTTGGCTAAGGTATCATAATTACAAATTCATAAATATTATTGGGGTTCACATATGAAAGGGGTGCGATTAAATGAAGTTCAATCTAGTCCAAGTAACTGTCTCTACCTATCTCACTTTAAGTTCAATTTTATTTACTTTCTGAAATTCTCAACAATCAACTCCTTACTTGGTAGTTGTGACCACTACTCTTTATAAATTGAACCGTTCCCTGTGGATACGATACTCTTACTTACTATTATACTGCTGGGGTTTTGTACGCTTGCCAGAATTTCAACAAATATTTTTAGCGTCGTTGCCGGGGAACGGGGTATCATATTTTAAAGACGTGGGAGGGTCTATTATATCAAGCTGTATATATTTTGTTTTAATTTTTTTAGATTTTTATTTTCTATTTTAGATTTTAGGAAAATTTTTAATTTTAATTTTAAATTTTTATAATTCTCTTCCGCACTTACCCTTTTTCGAGTTTCTTGATTTATGCTCTTGGCGAGATCAGGGTGTCCCCAAATCAATTGCAATTTGATCCAGAAATAGAAAGGACATCTAGAAGGAACAAAAGCAGAAACAAAAAAAGAGACAAAGGAGAGGTGAAGAAGAAACAAAAATATGGCTGAAGAAGGATATCCAAGGAGAAGAGTCTTAAGGAGACTATGTCATTGCATCAAGGACTCATCTTTATTACTCAAGCATAGCTCTGTCAGCTACAGAGAAGTCCTTGGAGATAAAGCTTGCACTTTAAACCTCATCAGTGCCCACCAATTTACAGGATTGGATCATGAAGATCCACATACACATCTTTCTACTTCTATGAATTGATTGGTATTATGGGATTTGAGGAAGAAGATTTAGAATCAGCCTACTTACGATTGTTTCCCTTTCTTTAACAGGTAAGGCAAAAGGAGTGGCTGAAATTGCATCCTAGTCAAAGTCTGAACAATTGGAGCGTGTAGAAGATAAATTTCTGAAAAGATTCTTTCCAATATCACACTACATTCAAGAAAAGTCAGGACATCTCCACATTCAGGAAAAAGAGAGGACGAACCACTATGTGAAGCCTGGAAGAGATTCAAGGTCCTTGCTGGCAAAAGTACCCAAATCATGGTTTTGACGACATTGCCCAACTAGACATCTTCTACAATGGACTCAAACCCGATTCAAAGTCATACATAGATGCTGCAGCAGGAGGGAGGGACTATTTTGGCGGTGGATGAAGAGCGTGCTCTCACAATAATTGAGAATTTTGCAATGAATAACCAACAAGCTCAATATTGGGGGGAGCCGGTTTAGAAGACAGAGTTGCTAGCGCTAAAAAGCAATGATGCACTATTAGCAGAAAACAAGCTCATCAAGCGACAGCTAGAGGTACTCACCGAGCAATTGAAAGCGCTTCCTCAACAACTGCAAACAGTGCAATCTCAACCTTGTCAAGCCCAACAGTTGATTTGTGACTTTTGCGGAGGGCGACCACCCAAATGGTCACTACTCCTATGAGCATATTCAAGTAGAACATGTCAACTATGTGGGAGGCCCAGGGAAGGCAAGATAGTTTTTCCAACAACTCTGGGAGAAGCCAAGATAGAGAAGTTGCAATGCATGACATAAATTCAAGGAATTGAGGAAAAGCTCGATAGACTCATGCTGGATATGAATGGCAATCAGAAAACCATAGAGACAACATTCAGAACCTGACAACTCAGGTGGAGCAAGTAAGGAAGCATTTTGCTGCGCAAAAAGAGTACTGCAAGTCAATATCCACCGGAAGTGGTAAGGAAATAGGAAGAGGGATTGGTGATAACTTGGTGGTAGAGAGAGAAGTTCTAAAGAAGAAAGGTCAAGAGAAAGATGAAGATGAAATTGAGAAAGAATAAACAAGAGAAGAAGGGGAAGAGCCTAAAAGAAAAGAAGAAGAAGAAGAAAAAGAGAAAGAGAAGCAAATTGAGGTAAAAGAAAGAAGAAAAAGAATGAAGATGTACAGATACCTCAAGTTAAAGAATTACCATACCCTAAGAATCCCTCCAAGAAAGACATAGACAGACAATTTATCAGGTTCATGGATATTATGAAGAGATTGTAGATCAATATTCCATTGATGGAAGTCATGGAACAGATGCCTTATATGCCAAATTCATGAAGGAGCTCCTAACTAAAAAAACGTATACAGATGAAACAATAGAGCTTGAAGTTGGATGCAGTGCCATAATTCAAAAGTCATTGCCACAAAAGACCAAAGATCCAGGAAGTTTCACCATACCAGTTACAATTGGGGCACTACCAGTAGGAAAGGCATTACTTGATTTAGGTGTCAGCATAAATTTAATGCCTTTATCTATGCTCAAGAGAATTGGAGATCTAGAAGTGAAGCCGACAAGGATGACATTACAACTGGCTGATAGATCCATGAAATATCCATATGGGGTCGCTGAAGATGTATTGGTCAAGGTAGACAAATTCATGTTTCTTGTTGACTTTGTAATCATGGATATTGAGGAAGACATTGAAGTACCTCTCATCCTTGGAAGACCCTTTATGAAGACTGCTAAGGTTATCATCGATGTTGATGATGGTAACTTAAAGGTAAGAGTACAAGATGATGAGGTGAGTTTCAACGTGTTTGAAGCAATTCAACACCCTAAAGAGAAACAACAGTGTCTTCAATTAGATGTGGTAGAGGAAACATCTTTAGCTGTTCAGGAGCTATTAACAAAGGCAGACCCTTTAGAAAAAGCTCTAATAGGTATGGATAATGACCTTGATAAAGAAAAAAGGACTGAAATTGAAGAATACTCAAGGCAATTGGATTTGGCTAAGACGGTATCACCGGATGAAAAAGATGTCGAGATATTACAACAAGACAAGAAAACTGAGAGTCAGACGCTGGAATTAAAGGTATTACCTTCTCATGTTAAATATGCTTTTTTTTATGATGATAAAAAATAAACTTGTTTTATAAGCAAAGCTCTAACCCCATCCGAGGAGGAAAAGCTACTCTCTGTTTTGAAGGAAAATGAAGAAGTAATAGGTTGGTCTTTATCAGTCCTCAAAGGTATTAGTCCATTGTATTGCATGCATAAGATCCATATGGAGGAGGACTACAAGCCAGTCACAAACCTCAAAGGAGATTAAATAGCACCATGAAAGAGGGAGTAAAAAAGGAAGTACTGAAACTTCTTGATACAGGTATGATCTATCCTGTTTTTAATAGTGCTTGGGTAAGTCCAGTCCAGGTTGTACCAAAAAAGGGAGGTATGACTGTTATTAAAAATGATAAAAATGAATTGGTTCCTATGATGGGTTTCTGGCAAGCGAACCAAAAATCCAGTAGTAATAGTAAGAGAGTTATCGTATCCACGGGAACGGTCAATCTGTGTATAGTTGTGATCTATTTATCAAGAGAACAAAACGGGTTTATGAGAATATTGTTGTGTGAAAAACATAAATAGCAAATTGATAATCAATTGAATTAGAAAGGAAGAGTTAGAGACACTTTACTTGGATTAGGATTGAACTTCATCTCATCACACCCCTCATGTATGTCAAGACTACCTATTACTTATAGGCTTTGAACTATAACACTGTAGACAAACTATATTGCTAAGACCCCGAGTTACCAGGCGCCACTCACACTCAAAGGTAATCCATGCGGGCTCTCCCAGGCGATGGACTTACCCTCAGCTTATTTGCTTTCTTTATTCCGTTTGTAAAAGAACTAATTGATAAACGAGGCCTAATCCTCTAGACGCACCTTCATTAGAGTACTGTCACTGCCCATCACTCATCAGGATACATCTACGTTTCGATTCCTGGATTGGCAATCAACTAATCCTTTGCTATCGGTCCATTAGACCATGCCTATCCTTTAGATGCCCTTCATTAGGATACTCACACTATCCATCAATCATTAGCATCACCCATGTCTCAGTCACTGGTTAACCGAGTATTCTTATTCACTCAGAGGTTGAGTTTCCTATGTCTAGGCTCCCCCAAACTCAATCCTAGTCGTAACGTTAATTACAAACTAGCCTATAACTCCGGCGCAAGCGCGTAAGTTAGGAATTAAGCACAAAATAAGATTACCAATATTATAGCTAGGGAACTGCATAAATAAATAGATAGAGTTCAACATACACTTGGGAATGGAATCGATTACATTCAATCCTAATGGAGAGTTAACTACACATGGTAGCCATACAAACCACTGAAGATGCTGTCACCATCTTCAATCCTTGTGAAGCGCTCCTCCTCTCCTACTCTAAAGTTAGCTCTGGTGCATTATCACTGAAATATCACTGAATTACAATAATCGTGCACCCCTGATCTGGTGCAAGAGGTTCCTATTTATAGGCTAAGGAAAGACAAAGAAAATTGGGGAGAAATCTATCTAAAAACGGCAACAGGGAACAAATCTACGTAACCTGCGCTTCAAGTTGCGCTACAGCACAGACTGCAGCGCAGGATCCAGAGAGCTGCACTTCACCCTGCGCTGTAGTGCAGCTTGAAGCGCAGAAGGCATCCTGCAGCTCCAAACTTTCTCTTTTTAATTTGATCTCTCCCCGAGACTGGTTTTGGTTGATTTGTCTTTCCTTGTTTCCCTTTCTTTGATGAAATTTTTGCATTTATTGAGCATCTTTGATTTATTTGGGAAGGTTGTCTGCAGAATCTTTGTTTGATTTGCAGTGATATCTTCATTAATTACTTCAAATATTCTTCAAATCTTTATTAAATGCCTTCAAGAAAACTTCAAATCTTGCAGATATTTCGCTCATTTAATGCTATCTTTCCTTCAAATCATATCCTTGCAATATCCTATAAAAATCATCAATATTTCTATCAAAATAGCATCAAATTCAAATCTAAGATTAATAAATACAATTTATCTAATATTTAATAAAAAGGGATTAAACTGGGGTAAAATTACCATTTTCTTTGATAAGTGAACTAAAAAGTGCTCTAATTTATCATATAATTTTCACTTATCATCCTACTAGGACAGTTACTGGATGGAGAATGTGTATAGATTATAGGAAATTAAACCAAGCAACAAGAAAAGATCACTTTCCTTTACCATTCATGGATCAAATGTTAGAAAGATTGGCAGAACAAGCATTTTAGTGTTTTCTAGATGGGTACTCTGGATATAACCAAATAGCGGTGAATCCAGAAGACCAAGAAAAGACGACTTTTACTTGTCTTTTTGGTGTTTTTGCTTACAGGAAAATGCCTTTTGGATTGTGCAATGCACCAGCCACTTTCCAAAGATGCATGCTTGCTATCTTTGCTGACTTGGTGTAGAAATGCATCGAAGTATTCATGCATGATTTTTCAGTCTCTGTATCCTCTTATGATGATTACTTAAAGAACTTAGACACTGTGCTGAAACGGTGTGTTGAGACAAATCTTGTACTAAACTGGGAAAAATGCCAATTCATGGTGACTGAAGGTGTAGTCTTAGGACACAAAATCTCTGCAAAAGGCATTGAGGTGGATAGAGTATAAGTAGAAGTCATTGAAAGGTTACCACCACCAGTAAATGTAAAAGGCATCAGGAGCTTCTTAGGCCATGCAGGATTCTACAGGCGTTTCATCAAGGATTTTTCAAAGATAGCCAAGCCAATCAGCAACTTGCTTAACAAGGATACTCCATTTAAATTTGATGTTGATTGTCTGAATGCTTTTAACTTGTTGAAACAAAGATTGATAACTGCTCCTGTCATTATTGGTCCTGATTGGACACTTGGTTTTAAACTCATGTGTGATGCTAGTGATTATGCCATAGGGGCAGTTTTAGGGCAGAGAAAATCTAAAGTTTTCATGCTATACACTATGCTAGTAAAGTTTTGAATGAGGCACAAATTAATTATGCTACCACAGAAAAGGAGTTACTAGCAATAATGTATGCTCTGAAAAAATTTAGACCTTATCTGATAGGATCATCTGTCACCGTCTATACTGACCATGCTGCAATAAAATATCTTTTGACTAAACCAGATTCTAAACCTAGACTGATTAGATGGATCTTATTATTACAGGAATTTGATATGGTGATTAAAGACAAAAAGGGAAGCGAAAATGTTGTAGCTGATCATCTATCAAAGGACTCAGATTTGTGTTCCATCAGATACACAAATCTATATGTACTGAAATCATCAGTAAAAGTGATGAAGTATTGACAACCTCCTCTAGCCATTGTGCCCACATACATCACTATGTATGAGACAAAGAAGATCACCGTCCCTTTCATCCTTTTTTCTGGTGAATGGGGTTTTGGTTATCTTCCCAAATAAACAAGATTCACAAGTCTCAAAGGATTCAAAATCAAATGAGTCCAAATAACCATCTTGGTGGAGTTTGGATATGCATTTCTTATTTACGTGGCCTAAGCAACAATGCCAAAATAAGTTGGGTTCAAATCATTTGTTTTGACCCTCTTAGCACTTATGTTATAGACAGACACTTCCATATCAAGAACATATTGTTTAACTTTGCACAACCATATATTATTCAAATTAATTGAACAACTATTGTTCTTTATGAAAAATCACTCTTTTTGAAACAAGAAACGAAATTAATATTTCCACTAATGGTAGACATAAAATAACAATTATTTAGTTCAATAACTAGTTCAGTTGGCAAGGTTAAATAATAGGTTCCTGCGGCTAAGGCAGCAACTCTTGCTCCATTTCCACACGTAGGTCGACTTTCTCCTTTATAGCCAATGACCTACTCCTTTTGGATCCTACACATTCATACAAATGTGAGATCCACATCCGGTATCCAATTCCCAAGATGCAGAAGTAGGTAAATTGACTTCTATAACATAGATAACTGAAGCGGAAGTCTCACTTCCCTTCTTCTTGATCTCCTCTAGGTACTTTACACAGTCTCTAATGTCTTGATTGGCCACAGTGGAAACATTTCCTTCCTTAACTATCCACCCACAGGCTTCGAGAACAAAGGTACTAGGCTTATCCTTGCCTTTGTCCTTTGGTTTGAAATAGGGCTTCTTGAACTTCTTCTTACCCTTGCCTTTTCCAGGTTGGACCATCAACATGGCCTTTCTTTTACCTTTATTAATGTTTTGCTAAGCTGTTCTCACATGCTTAGCAATTCTGGCAGTGATTCATCAAATTCATTCATGTTATAGTTCATGAAGAATTGACTATAGCTGTCTGGCAACAATTGCAGGACAAAATCAGTGGCCAACGCTTGGCCTAATTGGTATCCAAGCCTTTCTAGGTTTTCAATATACCCAATCCTCTTGAGTACATGAGCACCTATAGAACGTCCCTTTTGCCAGTCTACATTGATAAAGTGCATTTGAGACTTTAAATCGTTCATGCCTAGCTAGCCTTGATCAAGTCTCTTTAAATGTACAATCATATCGTACGCCTCCATGTTCTCATGCTGTTTTCAGTATTCATGGTAGTAAGCATAAGGCAACCTACATCGAGAGCATCATCCAGATACTTTCTAAAAGCATCCTTGTCAACTTCCGAAGCAACGGGTGTTTCAAGAACAGTCTCTTCTAGAACATGTAGCCTTTTTCTCATGCCTAAGGATAATCCTTAGGTTTCTATACCAGTCTAGAAAGTTAATTCTAGAAAATTTGTCCTTCTCAAGAACATATCGCAATAAAAGGTTATGGTTTTCTATTAACAGAAAATTATGCACACAAGTATCATATAACAAACATATTCAAAAAGGTCTTTAATTAAATATGCCTCCCACTATTTTGATTCAAAACAAGTACCCTCAATATAAAGAATCAGAAAATCCCATCACTAGATTTTCTAGTGGGCCCAGATCCATATTTCACCTAATTTAAGTCAGCTTTAGCTGATCGCTTAAGAAAAAGGTTATTTAGGTAGGAACACGCTTTCCAATTGTATCTCATACAACTCTTGGATAGTTAGGTGAATAACTCTTATTCTAATTCATCCTATTGAATACACCTAGTTAAGTCAAAACCCAACGGATGACAGTTGGATATTACTTTTATCCCATCGCACCTCACTGAAGTAGATAAATGCACCCTGCTTTAGCAGACCAACATTTAATCGATTCTGGCCTTAACGAGTGCCATACATTGGAAGGCAAAACATGACTTAATATTAGTGCCTCTAGGTTTTTTCAATCTTATTGAATATACCCAATCATAACCCAATGGTTGAAAATCGGATATTACTTTTATCCTATCACGCCTCACTAAAATAGATAAAGGTACCCTACTTTAGCAGACCCACTCTTCATCGATTCTAGCCTTGACGAGTGTCATTCATTGGAAGGCAAAACAAGCATTGAGGGATTTGATCGCTTTAATTTTATTCGTTGTTAAACCATTTAACATACAAGCATGCATCTCATACAAACACATGATATGGTTATGGCCTCTTAAAAACCAATACAAAATTACATCACTATATAATCTTGTATATAATCTTGAACTCTCCAAATCTCCCACTGAATCCATGCTCCATGTCTCCAGGTACATTACATAACAGAAGAAACCACGTTTAACATATGAAGGGATAGAGATGAGAAGAGAATTACAAGAGGAATGTTTAGAGGTAAGGCACGACACGCAGGTCGTATTCAAATTAAAACAACTAAGGCCATAACCAACCATCATGCAAACTAAGCATCCATTGATTGTAAAATGAGTGATATAATGAGATGTATATATTGAGCGAGGTTTGATTACGCGCATACAAAGTAAAACATTACGCAGTGTCTCAAAACAAAAATTGGATTTGATAAACACTCAACCAATCATCAATAAGTGTCTCGCATCAAACGAACACTTCATGAACCGATAAACATGTAAGTCCCTCGTATCATTTGAATATGCTCTTGTCAGCAAATTGATAAGTGGCATGTTTCGCAACCAATATTTGAGTCGAGACAAGGTTTGAACAATTGAACCCTTTGACGCCCAAGACATGAACTCTTTCATGTTCCATGGGACCCTTCAACATTAGAACATATAAACTATATACATCGCACATAAAAAAATCAATAAAGGGAACAAAATAAACTCATTCTGAAAGTTGCGCTTCACTTGCCCTTTACCTGCGCTTCACCTGCTCTACAGCGTAGGTGAAGCGCAAGTATCAGAATCGAAAATACTGTAAACTGCACTTCATCTGCGCTACAGTCTGGGCTTCATCCTGTGCTGCAGCGCAGGTGAAACCCAGATATCAGCGCTATGTTTTTCAGCACAAAAAAATCATAATCTTCATAAGATTAAAAGCCTAAAACGTGTTTATCGCAAACCAACGCTCTGATACCAATTGAAGAGAATCAAGCATGTGGTCAGGGTGCAGCGGAAATAAATGGATTCCCTCCCTTGTTGTGATCGTTATGCGAAAACACGAATCAAGGCATAAAAGGTATTAAAACGAAAGGTCGTACCTTATTAGGATTATGAATGAGGCAATAGTAGCCACGTCTCTAGTGGTATCCACGCCAACAGCCGAACTAGGAAACTCTCCTCAGCTCTGCTAGTAGCCTTATAAAGTAAGAAGCGATTGCTCATGTGTATAGGGTAGTGCATCTCATGCTCTATTTATAGAGTGGTGGCTAGGGTTTTACCCCCTCACTCACTTAACCCTCACACTTATGGGCCTGGCCCATTATGTTATAATTCTAATTAAATTAGAATTATCTTTTTCCTAGTGGCTTGTTATGTGCGTGTGACACAATAGGCTTTTAATATTTGGTTATGATATTAAAATAAAACTCTTTTATATTTAATATCATAAATAGTGAGCGGCATCTAGCAATACATCACTATCCAAATATTGAGAATATCAACAACTTTGACGAATCCTATTTTATGATAATTTATATGATCTGTCCCTTTGTCCAAATATCTAATTGAACACAAGGGCATGGATTGTGTCAACCTTGTATAGTTCAATTTATATATTTTCTTGATCCCCAAGTAGACTGTACAGAAAATAAACATCTCATGTTTATCCTCCTGAGCATGGCCATGCATTTTGCAGTCTCACTTTATCAAGAGGCCTATAGATATAACTCTTGTTACATAAGAGGGACAAATCCCATCTAGGGCACTCACATTCCACCACATAATTTATTATATGTCCAAATACCAACTTTATGATCACCTTGTTACAGGAAAAGTTTGATGATATTCAAAACACATAATTCCTTATGTAGGAATCATAGTGATTTCAGGTCAAAGGATTTTATATAACATTTGTCAATTTAAGAAACGTTCATGACACTTATGTAACAATCCATGCAACGTTCTTAAGGTGGGTCTGTCCAGTACATCGTTACTCTTAATGTGTACCTATGTGAGCACATGATATCTCATATCCATGATCCGTGAGATGTGATCATCAATGAACTCATATACTAGTCTAAATGCATCTTTGTCCTAAGATGATACTTGACTAGGGAATATTTAAGAATAGTTCTTCATAAGATCTCACGATCAAGTCATCTACTTGATTTCTTATGAAATTTGAGCTTACTATTCTAAGGACATTAATTATATTCTAAAAGAATAAGTTTCCTTTATAAAATAACATGATACAAGTGATGGATGTTCATAAACACATAAGGCTCTATTGCATATTCCTAACACTATTATATTAATCACCAATATCAAGACCTTAATGATTAAACCTCAATGATCAATCATCTTAAACCTTGGATTAACAATCTCGAATTCATCATCGATCCCTTAGGTCATTCATCTAAAGGAATGGAAACCTATCCTTAGTGGTCATCCTACTCTAACTTTTGATATCTCAACTATTGGTTACACTAGTGTACAACCTCAGGACCTAGAGGTCTTAGCAAACCCGTTTTAGAAGCTTGATTTCTTGGTTCATTCTTCAATTCAACTAATTTTTAATGGTAGAACTCTCATGAGGGAAAGAGGAGAGATCTAAGAATAAGGATTAGGATAATTCAACTTACAAGGAAGGAACACAGGCATATCTAAGTGCTTTATATATACATACCTATATATCTAAGATTTTTAAATAATTAATACTCAAATACAACTTCTATCAAACTCAAAACTCGATTCAATTCCAAACAATAATCATGCTGCAAACTATTGCATACAAGTAGGAAGTAAAGATTGACATGCAAAAGTCACACAAAAAACATGAAGCAATCACTTGCACACCAGTTCATCAATCCAAACAAAATCATGAAAAGAATTACTTAATTCAAACACATGGGGCTCTACTCATGACATCAACAAGAAGACGAAACTCAATAGACGACATAACTCTATCTCTTTATAATTGCGTATGTTTATCATACAGATGACCGAGACATCCTTCCTTATCTCCGCAACTACTCAAGCTGAGATTATCAGCCTTGTGTTCCCAACACTCACAACTGCAAGTTGTCACACTTCCTCTTAACCTGAATAGGCAATTGGGGTGGCCAGTCCCACTGTTCTGTACTAGAGTAGTCAGAAGCACATCAACCTTACAAGACTTCAAAACACCTAAAACGAATCAAACTAGACTTAATAAAACCATCAGACCCAAACTCACAGTCCGGTTGGACCGAACTGCTCTGATACCACTAAATGTAACGCCCTCATCCCATGACGGGTATTACTCGACTAACTCGGTTGCGATTTGTTAATTTCCCTTTTAAAGAAGTGAAGAAAATCGGTAATTTTTTTTTTACATATTAATAAATTATAATTGGGATGGAACTATAAGAACATATCAATACAACAAATATCATTTCACTGCTATTCCAAATTACAACAGAAGTAATATACATTTAAATTGGGGTTTTAGCATGCTACATTACAGGAGAAGTGAGCCCTCTATTTGACTACACCCTATCTATACAGGATATTGTTACTCATGTACACCCCTAAACACTACCGTTTGACTTAAACAAGATCCGGTTCGACCCGAACACCACGCCTATCTTCAGAATAACGTGCATCCTTCCAGAGTCCATACCCTTTTAGGTGCCAAAATAATGACGGACAACAAAAAAGAAAGAAAAAGGGGGTGAGAACACTTTACATGAACTCACTTAACGCAAGATATGATAACTAAAGTAGACAGACACGGGAACTCAACTATCCTCAGGGCTGGCGTCCCATTTCAGGACCCGCTGGAGTTCTTTGCAAAATCCAGTGCACCCGTCCCAACCAGTTTCCCACTGTACCAAGTGTCACTGCCATATAGGTCGCAAGGTTTTCAACCTTGAACATCATCAATGCTTTATGATGCATGTCACACAATCAATGCTTGTCAGCATACACGTCCTTACAGGCAAAGCCCATTTAATCATTCCACGTCACCACTCCCTGTGGTACGGCCCGATTCAATATCTTCCCTTCACAAGGAGGATCAAACCCCATTTCAGGTTGAAATTGCACTCTCTCACTAAGCTTCTCAAGTCTTATGCAGAAAGAGTGTATTTGTTATAAACTTTTAAGTTAATTTATACTAATGTTTTTTTTCAAATCAATGACCACTTTCACTTAAGTCCTATAGCTTACTAAGACTTATGGGTGTGTTTTATGAATAATATTACCTATCTTAATTCATCTTATATGTCTAAGTAGGATTAGGTTCAACCCTCAATTATGATTTATCTTCCTTAATTAGACTATAATTAAACCTAATTTTCCTTAATTAAGTCTTAATCTTTACTTAAGATCCCAATTAATTCTTAATTATTCCTTAATCTCTTTCTTAATCTTGGATTGATCTTTTAATCATATTTGATTAAGGTTAATCATAATTAATTAGTTCTTAATTACCATTAATTCTTAATCACTTGATTAATACTTTATTAGTAACTAATGATTAAGATTAAGGTTAATCATCATTAAGGTTAATTAGAATTAATCTTAATTAATTTCTTTCACTTGATTAACTTAAGTGGGTTGGGTTAATCAACTTAGGCAAGTTGGATTAATAAGCCCACTAATTTAATTCTAAGTTTTGGTCTTGATAAGTTGGATTAGAGTTAAAGTCCAACTCTAACCTAAACCCAAGTCCATGTGATATTATTTTTGGTTGACTTTGTGATGAGTCTTTTGACTTTTTTTATGGCATTGGGCCTAAACTAAAGGCCCAATGGTTAGGTAACCCATAGGGGTCTAATTTCTCACATTACCATCAAGTTTTATGAATTTTAAAGTGACTTTTAAATGGGTTTATTTTGTACCCGAATTTGATTTATATAGTTTACCCAAAAATTATTTCTTTTTAATTTACTTATCACTTTAAGTGGTTACCCTTTTTAACTTATTGGGCCACTATGGCCCATAAACACCTTAACATCTTTCTCATCACAAATTCAAGACCAAACAAATTCTTTCATGAGTTTCTCATGAATGTGCACAAGAACATCAAGAACAATGATGAACACTTTGAATGTTCATAAAAAACATAAAAAATCCAACAATTTCGAAAAATTACCAAACTCAAGTATAATCATCCACAAACATTTTAATCAAACAATTTCATACAAAATCATCCAAATATGCCAAACAACATCATCAAGTTCATACTTTGTTCATAAGCCCAAAAACATCCTTTTTCATGATCAAATCACACCAATCAATTTTATAATTCCAAACAATCACATGCATGTACTTAGATTCATCATACAAACATGTTAAAATCATTAAATGAATTTTTAAACACATACAACCCCTTAAATTTGAAATGGCTGAATGGTTTCAAGGAAAAAGGAGAAAATTTTTTTTCCAATCAAACTCATGACTTGCATGCATCCAAAATTTCCATGTAAGCATATTTCAATCATCATATAAACTTTTAGAGCAAACATGCAAACCATACACATACAGCCAAACCATTTCTTCAAAGAAATAGGTTCCAAAAATTCATTTTTACAAGGGAAAAAGGTTTAGGGACAAGGATCAAGGGTAATCCTTAACTCTAGTCATCAATCCTACTAGAGTTCAAGGTTCTCCCCCCTTTACCTAAGGAGAAACACTCTTGAAAAAGTGCAACAAAATCCACAAAGACTCCTCCTTTGAACTCCTCTTGATCACCCACACAAACTTCTTCAAAGGTTGGAAGCTAGACTATGAAGATGAAGGTTCAAAGATGGAACCTTTCACTTAGAAGGTGATGGAAAATTTTGGAAATGGAGAGAATGGATGGGAGAGAGCTTCACGGTTTTCCTTGGGAGAGAAATGGAGAAATGAAAACAATTTTGCATGTTGGTTTAGAAAGAAAAGGACAAGTGTCTCATGGTTCATGACATTTAAGCTTTTTCTCTACTTTATGTCTTTTAGAAAGTGTGTGAAGCCAACATGTGTCACACATGCACACACACACGGTTTTGGAAGAAGGGAAAGGAAAGATGGTGCAGATTTTTCTGGCCCGGATCAAGAGTATTTGGACCCGGTTCCAAAAAGAGTAGGGGTAAAATGGTAATTTCACTCCAAAAATTCCCCAAATTTTCCAAAAATTCTAGAAAAATTCCTATAATTGCTCTAACCTATTTTAAGCCTAAAAATGTGATTAGAACTCACTTCTCACTTAGATTTTCTTATTTCCTAATTCTCCCAGTTTTTGCACACAACAGTCAATTTTTTTTATAAGAGTAAGCAGATAGAAAATTATGGTTTTACACACAAAAATTCTATAAAGTTATAAATATCATTTTTAATTTTCTTTTAAAGTTAAAAGTATATTGTCCATATTATTCCACAAATTTTCATATGTTGGTTAGGGTTACACTGCTAACCAGGGGCATTTTGGTCTTTTGCCCAAAAGTGTCAGAAATTCTAAATAAATTTCTAAAATTCATTATTAATTATATTAAGACTATTTTGACTAAAAACATAGATCCCTTTACGTTTTTGCTATTTTTCATAATTAAATCTATATTTTCCTTAACTGTATAATTACTAAGGGTAATTTAGGTCATTTTCTCAAACACCTCTCTAAAAATAAATTATTTATAATTATGGTTGAAAAATTTCAAAAATATAAATTTGATTGTTTATCAATAGTTCCTAAATACCTCATAATTAAATTTTCTCTTTTTTTTCTTTTAAAACTTTTCTATCTTATTTATATACTGGTAAGGGAAATTGTGGGTGTCACATTGTTATTCCCAAGAAGGCCTCACCATCCACCATCACTTTACGTCCTTTTTACCGTAAAACTACAATTTTTCTTATAGCTACCCATATCGTTTTCCTAAACAAAATGTATCTCAAGAATTTTACTTTTATCTAACTAAGGCTTATAATTAGACAATTCCACTTATAACCTACTTCTCCGTAATAACCTCGAGATTATTCCCAAGAATCCTATACATTTTGTTAGATCCTAGGAATGGGTGAGAACGTTGCATGTAAGAATGAAGATAAGGTTGCTTGAATGAGGCCAGAATATTGGGTTCACAGAGGAGGGAAAGGAACACCAACGACAACCAATCCAGATGTAATTACTAGACACCTATAACATTCATAGCAAAACCCAAAAGCAGATTGTAGGACAACCTATAGTCTCGATACATAGTTAGAGGTAATCAATCTTTAAACCTATCTTTAGAAAATATAATTTTTTTACTCCTTATGTGACACCCCTAGTTACTACTAAGAACATCACATGTGTTGCACGTCACAAACGGGAATATTATACAAGTCGGTAAAAAAAGGCGGAATTATTTTTTTTTTAAAATAGATAAGTAGCCATTAACCTACTACATCTCTAGTTCCATTTTAAGTTCTATGAAATATTCTTTCCTTACTTGTAAATTTATTTTTGAGAAGCGTCAAGGCGTTACTATGTTGTATACACATACATTCATTTAACATAAACATCACATGTAGGGATAAATAGTGCATTTAAGTACAAACATAAACCATTGTACGCATAAAGCTTATAGACCATAAGATAGAAACATGAGTTCTAGAAGTGAAGTAAATAATCAAAGTGACTTCAATACAAAATACAAAAGGGAGATAACAAAACTCAGAGCTGATCACAACTAGACTCAAGGTACAACTACTCTCCTCCTCATCGCTCGGCAGAGAGGGATCCTCCTCTGGGTCCTCCTCGTCTGACGAGTCGTCAATGATAATCATCCCATTGCATCTGAGAGAGGGCGATCTCGTGCGTCAGAACGCATGGAACGAGAGCTGGATGCCTCCGAGGCAGGTGAGTATCGCGGAGAATTCGATCCAACAAGATCTGCCACTCGTGACAAACGAGATACCACCGAAGATGCCTGGCGATGACGAGACTGACGAAAAGTGGTGTAACGCACCAAGTTTGGCGGTGTCTGAAACTCTAGCGACAACGGAACAACAAAATCTATCTCTAGCAGCTAAGGGAGGCCGGGGTGAGTAATGATAATGCGAACCTCCCCAGTGAAGACACACCTCCTAGGTATGTCCGTCACCCTCCATGTCCCTCTCGGCATCCATCGAAGCTCCACTCGTATAGATGTCATACTGCGGGTCTCCAATGCCGGCTAACGTAAAAAGAAGAGCACAACCAAACAACAAACAAAAGGAGGGTGAGAACACATCGCATGAACTCACGTGATATAGGATATAGTGTCTAGAGCACACACACAAGGAAAATTCATACAATTCAACCAAACAAGCACATACACACGTCGACATCATGATGCACACAGCCTATTGCATACTTTGCAATCGTGACACTATATATGATGCATGAGGGCCCGGGGAAATCACCACCACAGTGCACACAGCAATTGCACGACCTATATGTACAACGTATCAGGAGTTAGAGTCTATACTAGCATCGGTATAAAGAGCCTTGCTCATATATTTTCTTTTGGCCAAATTTTCTTTTGTGAACCTTCCAGAAAATCTCAACTGACCCCGAAACCTTGAGAGCGACAGGAATAGTCAAGTTTGATCCCCTATAAACTCGACGGTAGGGAGCTAGCCTACGTCTCCTGATGTTCAGTTTGGAACTCAACTATCCTCAGGGCCGGTGTCCCATTTTAGGACCCACTAGAGTTCTTTACAAAACCCAGTGCACCCTTCCCAACCAGTTTCACACCGTACCAAAGTGTTACTCCCATATTAGGTCGTAAGGTTATCAACCTTAGATATCATTTATACTTTATGATGCATGTCACACATCCAATGCTTCTCAGCATCCACATCCTTACAGGCAAAGCCCAATAAATTCTTCCACGTAACCACTCCCCGTAATACGACACCAATTCAATGACTTTCCTTCACAAGGATAACCAAACCCCATCTCGGGTTAATCCGCACTCTCTCACTAAGCTTCTCAAGTCTTATGCAAGAAGAGTGTGTTCGTTATAAGCTTTTATAGTAAGTTGTACTCATTCATCTTTAAGACCAATGATCACTTTCACTTAAGTCCTATACCTTACTAAGGCTTATGGTTGTGTCTTATGAATAGTGCTACATATCTTAATTCATCTTGTGTGTATGATTAGGGTTGAGTTTAATCCTTAATCATGGTTAATCTTCCTTAATTAGACTATATTTAAGCCTAATCCTTCTTAATTAAGGCTTAATCTGGTACAAGGACTTCTTTATTCCTGCAAGGAATAGGAAGAAAGAAAGATGCTCTTGCTGCAGTAAATTTGGTCATAAGGCCACTGAATGCTACCTGAGACATGTAGCATTCAAGAGAAGGTCACTAACCATGAAGGACCCAAGTATAAATGGGTACCTAAAATTAAATCTCATGTTGTGACAGATGTGCCTGGCAGCAGCCAGATCAAATAAGGTGTGGGTACTGGACAGTGGCTGTTCAAGACACATGACAGGAGACAGAAGCAAATTCCTGTCACTTGAAGAAAAGGCTACTGGGGTTGTCTCCTTTGGAGACAACAGTAAATCCCAGATTAAGGGCATTGGTAAAACCAACTCAACTCAAATTGAAAATGTATATTTTGTTGAAGGTCTGAAACACAATTTACTGAGCATTAGCCAATTATGTGACAATGGTTATCATGTGAACTTCTAACCAAATTTCTGTGAGATCATAGATTCAAAAACTGGAAATAAAATCTTTCTGGAACTAGAAATAAAAATCTTTACTCGGTCTCTTTTGAGAGTCTGTCTGATCTCACATGTCTCATGTCTCATGACCATGAGAAATGGCTATGGCACAAAAGGGTTGGACATATCAACATGAGAACCATGAGTCAGCTTGCCAATCAATCTCTTGTCAAAGGACTACCTAAAGTCAAGTTTGACAAGGATATGATTTGTGAGCCATGCATAAAAAGCAAGCACATCAAATCAAGTTTCAAATCCAAAACTCATGTCTCAACTACCAGGCCACTTGAGATTCTCCACATTGATTTGTTTGGACCAACTAAGACTGTCAGTCTCAGTGGTAAAAAATATGGCTTTGTAATAGTGGATGATTTCTCAAGGTTCACCTGGGTTCTGTTCCTATCTCAGGAAGATGAATCCTATGATTCCTTTAAAATCTTCTGCAAAAAGATTCAATCTGAGAAAGGATATGGAATTGGATCTGTAAGGAGTGATCATGGTGGAGAATTTGAAAATTCCAAGTTTAAAAAATTCTTTGACAAAAGTGGCATAACTCACAATTTCTCTTGTCCAAGGACTCCTCAACAGAATGGAGTAGTTGAAAGGAAGAATAGAACTCTTCAAGAGATGGCAAGAACTTTGTTATGTGACTCTGGAATTGAGAAATATTTTTGGGCAGAAGCTGTCAATACATCTTGCTATATTATAAACAGAGTTACCATAAGAAAGATCTTGAATAAAACTCCATATGAGCTTTGGAAAGGTAGAAAACCTTCAATCTCTTATTTTCATGTGTTTGGATGTGACTGCTATATTTTAAATTCTAAAGATCAGTTAGGCAAGTTTGAATCTAAGTCTGATAAGGGAATCTTCGTAGGTTACTCATTAACATCTAAGGCATATAGAGATTATAATTTGAAAACCAAAACTACTGAAGAATCTATGCATGTAGTGTTCAATGAGATACAGGGAAGCTCTCAAAAAGAGTTGAGTGAAGAGATTGAAGAGATGATGGAAGAACTGAAAATCTCAACACAAGAAGCTGAGGAAAGATCTTCACCAGACCAAAAGCTAGTAAGATCCTCTCAATCTGAGCATAGAGGAAATGTCCAAACTGAAGAACTGTCTCACAAAAGCAACCATCCAGAGACATCTCATAACCTCCAAGATGAAAACAAGCCAGATGATCAAACTGAAACTCAAGAAACAAGGCAAGAAAATATTGAAATCCAAAATGAGCATGCATCTCAACTGCCTAGAAGCTGGAGGTTGGTAAGATCTCATCCCATAGAACAAATCATTGGAGAAACCTCAGACAAAATAAGAACTAGGTCTTCATTCAGAAACAATGAAAACTTAATGGCCTTGCTATCTGAGACTGAATCAAAGAACATTGATGAAGCTCTCCATGATGAATCTTGGGTCAAGGTTATGGAGAAAGAGTTAAATCAGTTTGAGAAAAGCCAAGTCTGGAGTCTAGTTCCTCCACCATCTTATTAATCCATAATTAGAACTAGATGGATCTTCAGAAATAAACTGAATGAGAAAGGTAAGGTAATGAGGAACAAAGCCAGATTGGTGGCACAAGGGTTCAACCAACAAGAAGGAATAGACTATGATGAAACCTTTGCACCTGTGGCATGACTTGAGGCTATAAGAATCCTATTCGCATTTGCTGCTTTCAAGGACTTCAAATTATACCAAATGGATGTAAAAAGTGCTTTCCTAAATGGAATCATAGAAGAAGAAGTCTATTGAGACAGCCTCCTAGATTTGAAAATCCTAATCATTCAGAATATGTGCTCAGACTCTCCAAAGCTTTGTATGGTCTCAAGCAAGCTCCAAGAGCTTGGTATGACAGGTTGAGTACCTTTTTAATTAAAAATGGTTTTACCAGGGGTAAGATTGATACAACTTTATTCAAAAAGGAAATTAACAAAGACTTATTGATTGTTCAAATTTATGTTGATGATATCATCTTGGGTGAGCTGAGATTCTTCCTAGGGCTACAAATTAAACAACTGACTGATGGAATCTTCATCAGTCAAGAGAAATACACAAGAGACCTGCTCAACAAGTTCAAAATGAGTGAGGCCAGACCAATGAAAACCCCTATGCACCCCTCAACTCAAATTGACCAAGATGAAGCTGGGAAAGCTATCTCAGACAAGCTTTACAGAGGAATGATTGGTTCACTTATGTATGTAACAACCAGCAGACCTGATATTCAGTTTGTTGTGGGAATATGTGCAAGGTACCAATCTAATCCTAAAGAATCTCATCTCACTGCTGTTAAAAGAATATTTAGGTATTTAATTGGAACTACTAATCTTGGCCTATGGTATGAGAAAGGAAAAAGTTTTAATCTCATAGGATACAGTGATGCTGATTTGGCTGGTGACAAAATGGATAGAAAAAGCACCAGTGGATCTTGTCAATTCCTAGGAAAAAGTCTTATCTCCTGGTCTTGCAAGAAACAAAATACCATTGCCTTATCCACTACAGAAGCTGAGTATGTCTCAGCTACTGCACGTTGTACTCAAGTAGTATGGATCAAGTCTCAATTACAAGGTTATGCAGTCAAGTACTCCAAAATTCCCATTTATTGTGATAACACTAGTGCCATAAATCTTGCAAAGAATCATGTTCACCATTCTAGGTCTAAGCATATTGATATCAAACATCACTTTATAAGAGATCATGTGAAAAAAGGAAACATTGAACTAATCTTTGTAGATACCAAGAGTCAGCTAGCTGATATCTTCACAAAACCTTTAGTGGAAGATAGATTCTTTGAAAATTTAAAGCTATTAAATGTTTGTAATCTTGATCAAAAATAATAAATTAAGATCAACCCAGTACTGAGCCATATGCTCAGAGTCTTGTTGAAAAGAAGAATCAAGGGTCGTCTGTGAAGAGACAAGGTCTCAGACGCATCTCCTATCAGACGCGTCTCGTGACTCATCTCAACTCACGTCTCATGGAATTACTGAGACGTTACTATGCGTTGCTGAGTAAAAGAAAGAGTCGTTAGTCAACGGCTAGTAACTGCCCACTGCTTGGCAAACTAGCCGTTATGCTATAAAAAGGAGTTCCAACTAGTCTCAACTGCCATAGTAACTCCCCACTACGCGCAACTATTTTCCTGTCTCTTCTCAACAGCTCTCTCTCTATTTAAAGCCCATCTATAACCCACATCTCACCCTTCTCTCCTCTGCAAATGCGCATCAAAGTCACTGGCCTTAAGTTACCTTACTCAGACAAATCTTCGTCATCATCCTCCCCAGAAGCAAAGATGACTTCTGGATCAGAAGAAGGATCTAAATCACAGAGCATCCACTCAAGCCAAGAAACCCCAATTCGTTCTCCATCTCCACAGCCAAGCACAGAAACAGAACCTTCTCATTCCTCCCAACCTACCCAACCTTCTCCATCTTCCAAATCCATATCTTCCAAAAACACCCATTTGCCTCCTAGGATGAAATCCCAAAGGATTGCTTCCGAAGTCACCCAAACTGCACCTCCTAAATCCCCTGTTCACATAGACCTGACTCAACCAGGATCCTCAAAGAAAGGGAAAGACAAGGCTGCAGAAGGGAAGAAGATTTCTTTCCAATCTGATCTCTTCTCCAATGCTGAGGTAGAAGATAAGTTCACCAAAAGGTTCGTAGATAAAAAGATCATCATAGGAAGAGTGATCTCATTTCAAGAGCTAAGAGATGAAGGATGGGATATTGGTCCCTATTTGGAAAAACAAGGATGGAAGGAATACTTGGGCATGACTGAGTCAGTCTTTCCAAAGATGACTAGTGCATTCTATGCAGCATTCTACAAGGCTAAGGAATCATCTCAAGGTCAGCCACACATCATCTCTGACATCAAAGGAGTCCACATAGAGCTGACAGAGGAAACACTTACCTTCAGCCAATGTAGGCACCTCCCTCTTCAAAGGAGGTCTCATCACAGATGTTGCTTCATCCCTGAACCTCTTTGGCAAATTCTTATTCCATCTGGTTGTCAAGAGCATCATGCCAAGGGCTGGCACTTTCAACAAGGTCTATCATCAAGATTTGATGGTGATGTACCACCTCAAACATGGAATTCCCCTGAACCTCCCATTCCTCATTCTCAGACACATGGAGCATGCTTTCCACAACTCTGAAATCAACGCATCTCTTCCCTTTGGAATGCTCACTACCAGAATCATAAAGCACTTCAAAGTTGACTTCAGTGGATGTGATAAGTCTGACGAGAGACCAAGCTATATTGGAAGAATAAATCTGAAGTCTCTCGGGCTAAATGGTAAGAACATCCCTGCTCCTACCATTCCTTTAAATGATCCTCCTCCTCCTGTTCCCACAACTACATAGGCTTCCCCCTCATCTAAAATGTCTGAGGCTGAAAAGAAAAAGAAGAAGAAAGCCTTCAAGGAAGCTGCCGAGGGATCTCAAGAAGGTTCAGAGATCTCTGATAAAGAAAAGAAGAGGAAAGCACAACCATCTGCTTCAACAGAGACTGAACTAAGGAAGAAGAAGCAAAAGAAGCCAAAGACTGATCACACTGCCATAGTTCATACTGAACCAGCTCTTGTTGCTATTGAGAAACCCAATGTGCAAGGAGTAGAAGAAGGAGTTATGGCTAATAGGGAACCTACACCTGAGGTGGAACCTAAAATGGAAACTGATATGGAACCTGAGATAGAGCACCACTCTCCACTCCACCAATCATCACCCAAATCTCCTCCACCAGAAGAACTTCAACAGGAAGTCTCTCCTAGTAGTAAGATTATTGTTGAGACCTTAGTGAGCTTAGAGAAGGATAATACAAACTCAAGCTTTGAAACTCACCAAGAGCCACAACAGGTTGAGACTCAGACTGTAGAGGTCATCACGACCAAACAGACAACTTCTGTGAGGTATGAACCTGCCTATTCCCTTCCTACTTTGCCCCACTCCTGGAAAGTTCTTTGTAGAAACAATTCTGCAAGATTCCCCTCTGCCTAAGTATGATCAATCTGCACCTTCCACTGCCAGACCTGAGCCAGCTGAGGCACCATCATCTGAACCATCCATTCCCACACATCTATCAAACTCCATCAACACCTTTCTGAATCATCTACATGAGGAACACAACAATACCAGCAAAATCTCAACACCAGACTTGAGCAGAATCAAAAGAAGATCTTAAAGAAGATGAAGCACCACAAGAAGAGGCAAGAGGCCCTTTTTGCAGGATTTGACACTGTCCTGCAAGCAATGCATGCTTCCAATGAATTTCACAAGAAGATGAACCTTCATCTTTCCAATTTGCCTCCTCTGCCTAACTTTCCACAGACTGTGTTGTGACCCTCTGGACCTAGCTCAGACTCATCCTCTTCCCTCTCATCCTAGCTATGCTAGTCTTTCATTTTGGTAATGTCAAAAAGGGGAGAGTAGGTTAGATATATCTAATGAGAGTCTTAGGGTTTAGGAAAAATTAAAATTTCAGCTCAGCTTTTGTGAGGATATGTTCAGTTTGATAGTTAAAGATGTAATTGGCATCTTTTCACACTTTTGTTGAGATGCAGTGGCATCTTTTGTTTTGTAATCCTCTATCTTTCTGATTAATAAAAATGACTCTCAGTTATTTGTAGTATATTTTGTTTGGTTTTTTTAACAATCTGATTAACAATTCATTTCAAACATTAAGAATTAAAACTTAAAACAGAAAAATATTCTATAACTCAGGGGGAGCTCCTTCCCTTAATTATTTCTGTTACAAAGAGATTGCACATCTCAGGGGGAGTTAAAGTTAAACATGCATCATATTCATCCTAATCTCATCAGATATTTAAGCTTATAGTTTGCCATCATCAAAAAAGGGGGAGATTGTTGAGACAAGCTCACCTCCAAGAAGTTTTTAATATGACAAACTGACTAAGTTTAAATATATATATATATATATATGAGATGCATCTTGTGTTACTAACTGTGCATTCAAGTATGGCAGAGACTTTATGTATCTAATTACTGCGGGAATATATGAAGCCAGAAAGGATCTTTAGACCACTAAGAAAATATAAGTCATGTGTAACAAGGATACAAGATCAGAAGCCATTAAGAGTCAATTAAGAGCTTTGCAGCAGCTGTATGCTTCAAGGATCAGACAAGAGCTCAAGAAAGTTGGTTACACATACAGTAAGTGTGCTTGAATCAAAACAGAAAATATACAACTAAGCTCATCACTAAGTCTATGGAGAAAACACTCCAACAAGATTCAAATGTAAGAACAGCTTGAGATGCAAGCCTATGTTCAGAAGCTACCATCAGAGGAGATCATAGTTCAAGCAAGCATAAGCATGAAGTCAAAGGAGACTTAAGCATAGCTTGAGATGCAAGCCATGAACAGATGCATGTTCAGCTTGAGATGCAAGTTCAGGTTGAGATGCAAGAACAGCTTGAGACGCTGTCTCATGGACAGACGTGGAAGGACGAGATCTCATCAAAGATGCAAGAAAATCATAAGAGACTCTGGACAGAAGCAAGACTGCATGGTCAATGATAGAAGACAGCAAGTGAGGTCAGCATAAAGACAAACAAGTACACAAGGACACTGACACAATGACTCTAGCCTGAGAAAGCTGTTGTACACCTACATGAAAAACCTGTCTCATTGTTGTGCTCTCCAACAGCTAGAAACGGCCATATAACGACTAGTTCTCTATCTGAAGATATAAAAAAGAGACAAGATCAAACAGTTAGAAGTGAGAGAGACTGCCTGCATTACTGTACAATCATCAAGCAGCTTATCACATCTCAACTAACATCTCAAGTGCACATCTCTGCTGTCTGTTGAACAGCTTCATCTTACCTTGAGATCATCTGTCTCTACTCATCTCTCTTTTGTGCATTAATCTTACATTGTATTTTAAGTAGAGAGATCACCTAGCTTACTTATCTCTATATCCATATTGTGAATGTTGTAAGCTAGACTTATCATAACCTTTCACTGTAACTTGTCTCATCTAAGATAAGAGGGTTCCTAGTCTTAGAGTGAGGTGTTGCGTCCTGAAGAGACTGTAAGAATACTTGGCTCAGCTAAGATAGAAGTGCCTAGGCTTAGTGTGAGTGAGACGTCCTGAAGAGGCTGTAAGAATACTTGTATTGACGGGTTTGTCAATAGTGGAAAATCTCACGTGTTGTGAGGACTGGACGTAGCCCAAGGAGTGGGTGAACCAGGATAAGATCTCTGCCCCCTGTTTCTTATCTTGTCTTTACTTAACTTATCTTGAATTAACTAAAACAACTAAGCAACAACAGAAATTAAGTGAACCAAGATTCAAGATAAGATTCTAAGCAATTACAAACATAAGTATTATATCTAAACTTGTATCTTGTCTTAACAGAGACTCCAAGTCAACAGACTTGAGAGCACATCTCAACAAACAATTTAGTGTGGAAATTTGCAGGAACAGATTTCAAAAGTCTCTATTCAACCCCCCCTTCTAGAGACCTTCAGCCAACTTCATAGTCTTTATTAATTACTCTTCACTTAATTAACTTAAGTGGATTGAATTAATAATCTTAGACAAATTGAATTAGCTAAGCCCACTAATTAATTTCTAAGTTTTAGTCTTGATAGGTTGGATTAGAGTTGAAGTCCAACTCTAATCTAAGCCCAAATCCATGAAATGTTTTTGGTTGACTTTTGATGAGTCCTTTGACTCTTTTTGAAGATTTTGGGCCTGAACCAAGGGCCCAAAGGTTAGACAACTCTTAGGAGTCCATTTTTGCACATTACCACTCAAAATTTTGACTTTTAGAGTGACTTTTATTTGGGTTAATTTTGGCATCCGAATTTAGTCTTTTTAGCATTTCTAAAATTTTATTCTTATTTGAAATTAAACCTTTTTAGTTTTGCATTTCTTGGCCTATTGGACCACTAAGGCCCAAAAACACCTTTTCCAACTTCTCTTGATCATTTCAAGATCAAACAAGTTATTGGTGAGTTTCCTTATGAACAACTCAAGAACAAAGATGAACACTTTGAATGTTCATCAAACACCAAAATTCCAACCACTTTCAAACTTTACCAAAATTTAACATAATCATCAACAAACATTTATACAACACAATATCATAATAATTCATCAAAATTCACCCATTAACATCATCAAGTTCACATTTTTATTCATAAACTCAAAAACACCATTTTTTCAAGAATCAAGCACCCAATAAATTCTACAATTTCAAACAACCACATGCATGTTCTTAGATCAATCATCCAAACTCATTACAACCATCAAACAAAATTTTTGAGACATGCAGCCCATCAACAAGTCAAGGCCGAATTGTTTTAAAAAAAAAAGGAAAAATTTTTCTAACAACTTTCATAGTTTGCATGCATCAAAAACCACCATAGAAACATGTTTTTAGCATCATAGAAATTTTTAAAACACACATGCATTTCAAATACATCCAACTGAAACAAATCTCCCAAGAGATAGGGTTTCCAAAGTTCATTTTTTTCAAGGAAAACGAGGATTAAAGACAAGGATCAAGGGTAATCCTTGGCTCTAGTCACCAATCCTACTAGAGTTCAAGGTTCTCCCCCCCTTTACCTTAAGAAATTCCCCATGAAATAGGTGCAGCAACAGCTCCCAAAACAGTCCCTCCTCGAGCTCCTTTGATCACCAAACAAGAGTTTACAAGGCTTGAAGGCTAGGTGTTTAAGCTTAGGTTCAAAGATGGAACCTTGGGCTTTGAATGTGTTGGAAGAAAATGGAGGATTTTGAGAGAAAAGGGGGAGGGAGCTCACGGCTTCTTCTTGGAGAAGAAAGGAAGAAATGAGAGAATGAAGTGCTTTGCATGTGAGGAAAGAAAAAAATGAACAAGTGTTTTAGTTTTAAGCCATTAGGTTCCTTCTTCATGACACTTGTATTGAGAAATGGTGAGGAAATGACAAGTGTCCTTCATGCACACACACACATGCACGACTTCTAGGAGAAGGAAAGGAAGGATTGTGCAAATTTTTCTGACCCGGATCAAGAGTATTCAGGCCCGGTTCAAGAGACAGTAGGGGTAAAAGGGTAATTTTTGCACAAAAATACCAAAAATTCCCAAAAAATCTAGAAAAATAGGAAATTCATTCCTAAACTTATAAAAATAAATTTTGTTGATTAAAAATAATTTTAATCACTCAAAATTCAATAAATCACACAATATGACAAAACGGTAAAAACGCGGGTGTTACAAATCCAAACGGGTAAAATTGAAGAGGAGGTTGCATGGCCTTTTAATTGAAGAGTAGTATTTATAATTTAAAACCCAAATGGAATACCAAGAATGGAAGTGGTTTGGCCGGCCAGAATTAGAATTAAAAAAATGCATAAATTAAAGGAACAAAATGGAAGAGGAATTAGCGCTTAAATTATTTCTAAATGAACGCAGATTGATAATTATAATCAGTGCTTAACACAAGGAGGAACTTAGTGTTTTAATTGGTTCTCAACTGAGCGTTTCAATTAGTTCTCAATGGATGCAGAATTGCGCTTAACACCGGGATGAATTGGGCCAAAATTAAGAGGAAGTTGTTGAATTATTGCTTCCAATAAAAAGGCAAGGGGCTATTACAATTTGGCTGAGTTATGTGTCTAATATGGTTGTTTGTTTTCTATTAAAAGTGGCGGCCAGATTCTTATTAAATAGTGGATGAGTTGTAATGCTAATTATCATTTTATGTGGCTGTTACAATTTGATTATTAGGGGCGGCCAACTCGGTTAATTGTAGGCTGCATGTTTTAATTTTTTTTATTAGATAGTTACACTTTTATTTTAATAGCCAATTAGTAATCTTTCATTCTAGTTGTTAATAGGAGTTATTTAGGGAGCAGCTGAATGCCATAAGACTTCTATTATGCGCATAGTTGAAGGCTATATATAGGGCGCATATTTCATGTAAAAAAACAATTTGGAATTCAAAAACTAAATTTGAGAGTTTTCTCTTGGAGTGTTCTTGTTAAATCAAGAATTCAGTTTTGTCAAAGGTCATTCATCCCTTTGTGTATAACTCTTAGGCTTATCTTCCTTCCTTGGAAGTGGGACGTCTATCAAATTTCATTCCATCTTCTTACCTTTTTCCATTTTCTCATTTAAATCATTTCCTAAATTTCATACTTATGAACATTCCAACCTAGATAGATCTGGAAAACGAATCCACCCCTTGGATTCTCATCACATTGGCAATCACAGAGCATGTTTAGTGTCTTCGAACTATCATAGAGTCTTCAAACTATCATAGAGTCTTCGGACTATCACAGGATCTTCAAACCACCATAAGCCTTTGGGCAATCAATTATAAGAAGACGAGGTAACCACATCGAACTCTCGGCCAAGAGGGAGATGGGGGTCCTCCAGTTAAAAATAACCAGCATGCATTGTTCATTGATTATTAATAAAACTTAATCATAGCTGGCCCTGGACGACGGTCCTTGGTCACATGGTCGAATGCTCAATCATAGTCCACAGATAGAGAAAATACCCCAATGTCGGGTAAAAACATATCACAACCATGTTTGCATCATTCATAGCAATTGTATATGTATCACAACCATGTATTTGTAATGTGGATGGAATTATAGATTATATATGTGTGTGTGTTGCATCTCATTTCCTGACTCCCCACACTACATGCTTTTATTCACACTCACTAGGACGTAGTCTCATCCCACGATGTGGGAATTACATTCAGATGTGGCGCGTTGCTATCCAGATGCTTGACTGGAGAGTTGAGGGCTCATTGGATGTGTGTCTGTAGTCCTTGTTATTGTAATCTCATTTTTGGGAATTGTGGTATAGTGGATAGAATGTGAATTTGTAGTGTTGTAGTTAAGCCAGTGAGTGGCATTTTAATATCATTGAGTTGTGATTGGATAATTTATGCTTAAGTAACGATTGAATTACCTAAGCGTTGTAATGTATTGTTTGTCGATATCGATAATGCGCAAAACAATTTCAAGAATTTGGAAATGATGCTCCCAACAGATATCATTTTTGAATTTAGGAATTAGGACATTACAACAAGTTTGAAAATACTAATATGTGACAACGTCGGATATATGTCCAATATCACTACAAATATCATTTACAAAGATATATTCAAAAACATATATTGGGTAACTTCTTCACATTTTCATATATCATAATTAAATTACTTAAATTATACTATGCAACCATTATATCTTTTACTCTCATTTATAAAACCACATTTCATAAATTTATTAATCACACCTTCAACTTATATGTCTTTATATTGTTCAAAAGGGTCTTTAGGGGCTTAGGTTTCACACAACATTTATTCTTCAACAATTTTACTGCCTTTATATATTTCAATTTCATGTCTAACATTGTATGTACTTCCCTAATTCAATTCATTTTCGGTCAGTAAGTTATTACACAAATATTTTTCATCCATGCTTCTCAATTAATTATGAAATAACAGTTAATAAAGAAATATTATTAAACAACAAACTACACCATGCAACGCACGGGGTAAACCTATATATATATATATATATGCAAACTCAACTTTTCCACCTATAATAAGGATAACTGAGTCAATTACTACTTTATAAAACCACTTATTCTGTTTCTTCAATTTCTATAAGAATATATTTTTAATATTATTATTATAAATTCAATACTGAAATATTAGTATTATAAAATTTATGTCTTTTTGAAATTACTAAGAAAATACTTTCAATTTGTATCTTTAAAATTATTTTCTAAAGAAAATTGTCAAAAGTAAAAACATCGCGCGTGATGTCGAAATAACTTAGTATTATAATCAATTCTTGTTAATCTAAAATTTAATTATGTAGGAAGGAAGATTTTGTTGAGATTATTAAAATAAATTAATACTTCTACTATTTATTATTTATGTTAGAAATTTTAAAAATTTAATTATATTAATATTAATATGACAGTGAAAAAATCATTCTGTACCACAAAGCTAATATTAAAGAATACTTTACAAAAATTTTAATTCAAAATCTTTAATTAATAGAATTTCTTATTTCATATTTAAAATTTATGCTCATTAGTAGTGTTTTGAAAAAAAAATTCACATTATGCAAATAATTTTAAATTATTTTTCTCTTCATTTGTTTTCCTATAATAAAATTCATAAAGGTTGAAGTTGGCTGGACGTCTCTAGAAGGGGGTTGAATAGAGACTTGAAAATATTTGTTCCTGAAAATACACACTTAAATCCAAGCTGAGACGTGATCTCAAGTTTGTCACTTGGAGTCTCAAATAGGTTATATGAGATGTTGTCTCAACAATAATTTTGTAACCAAGTAGAGATGATTCTTAAGTTATTAAAACTTGGCTTTCTCTAGAAGAGTTCAATTTTAGCAAACAGATTTAAGATGTAAGATGAGACTTAAGATGAGACAGACTTGGTGTTATTACAAATAGATTTTCTTTATAAGTACTTAGTTTATTTTAACCAGCAGATTTGATAAATGAGATGTGCAGTGTAAATAAAGAGATAAGGGAGAAGAGATGCACACAGAGATTTATACTGATTCACCCACAACCTTGGGCTACGTCCAGTCCTCACCACCTGTGAGATTTTCACTATTGACAAACCCGTCAATACAAGTATTCTTACAGCCTCTTCAGGACGCCCCTCACACCAAGCCTAGGCACCACCTATCTTGGCTGAGTTACAAGTATTCTTACTGCCTCTTCAAGACCCTCACAGCTCACTCTAAGACTAGGCACACTCCTATCTTAGATGAGACAGGTTACAAGAATATGAAGTTGAGATGGGTCTAGCTTTCAAGCATACAACGTATGGATAGGCAGTAAATTCTAGCTAGTAATTCTCTCTTCTAAGGGAATGATAGTATTTCAATTTAAACAAGAGAGAATGATGGAGACTAATGAGATTCTCAAGTTGAGATCAGATCTGAATATGAACTGCTTGAGGCGTGCACTTGAGATATCACTTGAGATCTGATGAGATGCAGTAGATGTTCAATAATTGACGTAGTCTCTTACGTCTCATCATAATGAAACTTCCTTTTATAGTCTTCAGAAAAACTAGCTGTTAAACTAGCCGTTAGAAGAGAGAGAGAAGTTGTTTTTTCACTTTTCTGACATGAGCTCAGTACTTTTCTGGTGCAGTCTCTGCTGTGACAGTGTACTTGCGTTGACTAGCTTTTGCTGCTGAGTCTCTGATGAGACTGAATCTCATGACTGCATCTGATCTTTGTGTCTCAAGTCTGAGTCTCATGTCTGCATCTCAAGTCTGAGTCTCATGTCTACATCTGACCTCTACGTCTAAACTTGAGACTGCGTCTGATCTTGAGATCGTCTCATGTCCGCATCTGATCTTTGTGTCTGATCTTGAGACTGCATCTGATCTGAGACTGTCTTATGTCTGCATCTGAACTTGAGACTGCATCTGATCTTGAGACTGTATCTGATCTGAGACTGTCTTATGTCTGCATCTGAACTTGAGACTGCATCTGATCTTGAGACTGTCTCATGTCTGATTCTGCATCTTAAGTTGAGACTGCATCTCAAGTCTGATTCTGGATCTCAAGTCTGATTCTATATCTCTGTTGAGACTGCATCTCAAGTCTGATTCTGCATCTCTGTTGAGATCTCATCTGGCTGCGTCTGTTCTTGAGACGACGTCTCAAGCTGTCCTTGCATCTCAAGCTGAACTGGCATCTGTTCATTGCTTGCATCTCAAGCTGAGCTTGAGTCTCTTTAGGCTTTATGCTGAGATCTCTTTTGAGCATTGGTCTTAAGCTGATTTTTAGACTGAGCTTGCATCTGAACATGAGATAGCATCTTATGCTTGAGTCTGCGTCTCATCTTGAGTTTCAAATATTGGTCTTCTTGATGCAACTTAATTCATTGATTGAGCTCATCTTGACTTGACTTGATGATTGACATTTCTAGTAGAGACCCTTTCTGATTTTAGATGAGACTTTACTTTGATGTGCACCTTTCTCTCAACTTGGGCTAACTTCATATTAAACCATTCTAAGCTTCTTGAAGACTTTCTGATAAATGATATGTCTTGAGGCTTTCTTCTGAAAATACCTTCAGCATATTGAACTTCTAAGCTCTGCCTGTTCTTCAAAGACAATTCTGAAGTCTGATGCTTCTTAATAATAGGATTCTGATCTTTCTGAATCTCAGGAAGGACTTTCATTAATTACTCAATCTCAGGCTGATCTTTATCTTCAACATAAGTCTGAGGCTTACTACCAGTCTCAATCTATGCTAGCCTCTCAATCTCAGTCTGAGCTTGTGGTTCTTCTGATCTTTCTGAGTTCTTTGCTAAGCGTAACGAATCCTGTCTTTCTAAGATCTCACACAGAACATCAGTAACTTCAAGAACAGAAAACATTAATTTTGATCAATAGGTTTGTTGTCATTGAAACCAAATCTCAGAGGGTTTTTGCGCCAACAATCTCCCCCTTTTTGATGATGACTAACCTATTTGAATAAAATTAAGTTTTCATGCATAACAAGATGTAAGAGATCACATTCAAATGAACTCCCCCTGAAAATATGCGTATAACAATGAAAAGTTCAATCAATAACATAGCATGATTCAGAAATTATATGATATAGCATAAAAATTTTGCTCTTTCCTATTTCTCCCCCTTTTGGCATCAACAAAAGATGGAAGGAGAAATATATCAAGTACATAACATCAGAAAAATCTGTCAAATAACCACTTTATATTGATTTTCAATTATACTAATGGCATCAAGGGCATGATTTTCCTTATCAAACATATGTATGGTCTCAGCAGAGGGTTTTGAGCAAGAGATATATGCAATAATATTCTCAATTTCCCTAGAATGATAAAACAATAGATCACACATATGGTTATAACAGTGATCACAAGAATTTTAGATGGAGTAACATGATATAGAAAGGGATAAAAGCTGCAACAATAATAGATAGAACAGAAGAGTCAAGGACTAAGATAAGAAGAAGAGCTTTTAGAGTCTAGATTCCAGAATTTTCTTAGTAACTTGATATCCATATTTTTCATAATCTCTCTCACAAAGTTTAGAATCTTCTTAAACTTCTTTCTTACACTTTTCTCTTTGATCATCTTTCTCAATTCAAACCTCAAGAAAGCTATTTTCCCATTCTTTTTTTTATTTTAACATTTCCTCAGAAAAAGATAAAGGATGATTTCTAGAGTTGTAGAGGAAAGAGGTATATGCATTCATCTATAAATGATCACTCCCCAACTGAGTCAACATACATGGATAACACATTAGCAAATAATTTGACTAACTCCCCCTCAAGATGTGAAGGTTCTGCTCATATTTCCAAAGTTGCTAGTTTAGCAGCTCTTTAATAGCTGATGCAGAAAATTCAACTTTCAGAATGATCATTATTTAATCCAACATTGAGTAGGGGATGTAGTTAGGATAGATCATTAGAAAACAGAACTCAATCTTAAACCTGAACAATAACTTATTCTGTTTGCATACTTGATTAGATGATAAGAATTTCATTTGATGCATATATATATTCAAGTAGCAAGAATACATTAGCACAAAGATTGGTTCAGCTACTCCCCCTACATATGTTACTCACCTTGATTTTATGCCCATAGTGAGTTAAATCTATAGAACATGAATAGAAGCATAAATACAAGATTACATACTTGGACAGCAGGGGAACACAGAACAAAAATTTATCAATATGATTTGCAGATAAGATCCAAATCATTGCATATTTTCAGCAAACAAGATCTGTTCTGATAATATTTCAAAGATTGTGACATTCAATGTTATGTTCCTTTCATACTCATTGATTCACCCAATATTCCAAATCATAATATGCAAACCAATTTGATACAGAAATTTAGTTTTGATATGCCACAGTTTATCACAGATTTGGGAATCAAGGGGACATTGTCAAAGGTGTCACTTTCAAGAGATCAATTTTCACTACTTTTCTATCATGTATCCTTAATCTTTGAACAAGCATTGCTCCCATCATAGGTTGATCTAGAAATTTATATTTTATCACAATGAACCACATCATGACAACTTTCCAATGCCACAAAAATCAACTCATTTGGATTGGTACAATTAAAGATATTTTAACTTGAAGTTTCAGCAGCACCAAATCAGAAAGCATCCATTGACTTAGCTACTGTAATCTGAACTTGTGAGTTATTTCCAATTCATAAAAATATGAGATTTCAACACAATAAACTAGACAACACAAGCTTTTTAATGGTATAAAAGTCATTCCAGTTGAAGTTTTCTATCATAAGATATGAGTGATTAAAGTTGGCAGTTCTATAATAGAGTGCTTACTGTGATAGGTCTGGTTTTTTATTCACTGTGATCAATCTATGCATCTAAAAATAGTGAAAATTAATACTGTTAAATCAATGAACAACATCTTTCAAATCCAACTGGTTTCATTTGAAAAGGATTTTCCTAGCTCCAGATATAAGCATTCAAAACAGATGTTTCCAGATTTGATCAGATGAGAGATCAGTCAACTTGAAGTATTTGCTGGGAATTATGCAGATGATGAAAAATTCTGAAACTTTCCAGTCAAATACTTATATGAGCTAGCTTTCATACAATACTGGTTTCACTCAAAAATTATTTCTGCAGCTCCAGTTATGATCAATTTAAGTGAACATGTTTATATCAGTCTTTGTATCAGTTTGACTATGTTCACGAATTTACTGGCACTGTTGTGGTCAATATAAAAATCTTACAATTTCCAGTTTGATACTATTTTGAATTATCTTTCATACGAAATTTGTTTTACTGAAAAAGCATTTCTATAACTTCAGTTATGAAATTTTTAAGTAAACATGTTTATATTGAAGCTTGTAGCACTGCGACTGTGTTCTCAGATTTGCTGGCACTTCTGTAATTAATATGACAACCTCAAATTTTCCAGTTTGATTCTATTTTAGATTATCTTTCAAAAAAAAATTAGTTTCACAGAAAAATAATATCTATAGCTCCAGTTATGATGATCTTAAGTAAGCAAGTTTCTGTGAGCATTTATAAAACTGCAGCTGTGTTAGCAAATTTTCTGGCACTTCTGTGCTTAGTGTAACAGCTTCAAACTTTCCAGTTTTGAACTCTTATTAATTAGCTTTCCAACAAAATTGGTTTTACTCGAAAATCAATTTTGTAGCTCAGGTTATGATCATTTTAGTAAGGCTATATCAGAAACATTTCTGCATACAGTACAGTAACTTCTTTGCCTCCAAATTTCATGGTTTCTCCTATCCCATAATCTTCTCTTGAATCATCAATCTTAGTATTTTTCATTCATTTCATTTATTTAGATGATTGACTTTATTAAGGAAAAGAAGAGCATATAGGCTTGGCTTGTAGAAATGTTTCTCCTAACTAAAACAATTCAACCTTTCCAAGTTTTCTTTTCTCAACAATCATGAAATTGACTCAAAGATATATATGATCAGCACATGTTCCATCACAGATAGATCTCACACTCAAATTATCACATGATGCAGGATCATGACATAAGCATATGTTGCATTATAGCATACTCAAAATAGTTGAGATTCAAAACTGTATTTATGGTCATGACAGAAAATCATTCAGAATTCCAAACACCAAAGAATCATTCAAATAAGCATGTGTTTGTTATTGTAACATGAATCCTGAATTCTGCAAAGTATCAATATCACATATGCATCATGATTAGAGTTTCAGAGTACCTTATGAAGCATTCCTCAAGTTGTCATTTGATCCTCATAATTTAAGAATTTGCAGCTTGATATGTGTAGAGATGAGCTCAGCTTCTGCATTTCTTTTCAAACTGAGTCATTTCTTTGTGTTTTCTTCTCTTAGAAGCCTCTTTCTCTTCCTCATATTGTGGGAAATCACTTGCCTTCTTGTGCAGTAGCCATTATCTAAGCTAACTATGATTCATGGATTTCCTTCTGCACTGTCAGAATCTATAGCTGCAGCAGGAGTCTCTCTTGGTTGTTCTGTCTTTTTTTATTTTCAACATTTTCTGAACATCCTTTTGACTTGGATATGTTCTTTTTTTTGAAGATTTTCTCATATATTTCTTGTTCAGATCCAAGCCATTCCAGTTTATCCACAAATCTGCAAGCTTTCTCATCTCAAGTGTAGGATTAGTCTTATCAAATTGTCATGTATGCTTTCTTCTACACATTGTGTAATGAGGCTGCAGACTCTATAGTTACTTTACAACATGTTCAGAAAATTTTCAGATTTCAAAGATATGAATATATTAGGCACTTTCCAACAAGAAGATGTCTATCATTTGATACTCCAAACTTTAGGTAAGCATATGAGACATTCAAAAATATAATTTCTCTGCTGTTTGAAATTTCAAATAAGAACAGTGATGATCAAACAGATTTTCATACTATTTGCAAACATGGTCTCTACAAGTCTATCATGCTTATATATTAAAACACTTACAACCATGATTACATTAAAACTAGTAAAGACATATAAGAGAAATTATTAATGATCTGATCAAGCATCTTTTATTCCAAGTATAGAGAGGGATAACAGATTGATATCACCAATGGGTCTTCTTTGTATGAGCAATTTCAACCTTCAAGCTTTAAGCATTTTTTTTTTGGACAGCATCTATTTCCCTTTCTCATCTTTGAAAAGGTCCTTTAATGCTTTTGCTTAGCTTTGGTAATCAATTTTCTTCACCCATTGCTTTTCTTTGAGAAGTTTCACAATTTTACCTATGCCCTTGATTTGGGCCTTGCTGTTGTCTCCAAAGGAGACAACCCCTGTTGCTTTTTCTTCAAGTGACAGGAACTTGTTTTTGTCCCCTGTCATGTGCCTTGAACATCCACTGTCCAGCACCCACATTTTCCTTGAATTTGCTGTTGCTAGGCACATCTGTTACAACACAAGATTTGGATTTTGGTACCCACTTATATTTGGGTCCTTCATGGTTAGTTACCCTTCTCTTGGATGCTACATGTCTCAAGTAGCATTCAGTGGTCTTGTGGCCATATTTACTACAGCAAGAGCACCTTTCTCTCTTCCTTTTCCTAGCAGGAATAAAGAAATCTTTATACCAGACCTCACTAGATGATTTTTCATAGCCTAATCCAGCTTTGTCAAAAATTCCTTTTTGAGATCCAATGAGTCTCTCAAGGTTTTTTGTTCCATTTACAAATTTTTCCAGATCATCTATGAGAATTCTATTTTGTCTTTTGAGTTTCTGGTTTTCCTCAGATTTCTCTTTCAGCTCTTGCTCATTTTGAACTTGAGTCTTAGCTTTAACCATTTCAGACAGTTTCATGTGAGACAACATGAGACTGCTATTTTTATGATTCAAACTTTCATTTTCTTTTTCCAGAAATTTTATTTTCTCAAGAGCTGTATTTAATTCTGACTTTAGCAATGAGCTCTTAGAGGCTAGAAGGTTTGAATCATACAAGAGGTTTTCAAAAGCAGACTTAAGTTCATCAATTGAATATTCAGAGTCAGATTCATATACCTCTTCATCAGATGAATCACCATTTGCCATGAGACATATATTTGCTGATTGATCATCTTGACTTTCTTCTTCATCAGTATCGTCCCAGGTAGCCATCATTGCTTTTTTCTTTGGACTTTTCTTTATATCCTTTCTGAGTTGTGGACATTCAGATCTCATGTGTCCAGGTTTGTTGCATTCAAAGCAGATGAACTATCATTTTCTTTCAGACTTGATTTCTTTCCTTCTTGAAGGGAAGCTCCTTCTTCCACTTCCTCTAGCTCTCCACATGCGTCTCATCTTCCTTGAGATGTAAGCCAGCTCATCATCTACTTCACTTTCATTATCATCTTCATCTTTTGATTCTGTTCATGAGATGAGGTGAGAGAGTTTTGATGAGATGAGCTTACCTTCTTACCCTTAGTGTTACTGGATGATGCTTTCAGTGCAATTGTTTTGGGCTTTCTGATGTGATCTTCTTCCATCAGCTCTTGTTCATGCACTTTTAATGATCCAAGAAGTTCATCCAACCTGAGAGTGCTCAAATCTTTGGCTTCCTGGATGGCAGTGACCTTAGGTCTCCAAGGCTTGGGTAAGCTCCTCAAGATTTTTCTGACCATGTCTTGATTTGAGTAAGTTCTTCCCAAGGATTTTAAATCATTTGTGATGATGGTGAAATGTCTCACCATGTCCTCAATGCCTTCATCCTCATTCATTTTAAAGAGCTCATATTGTCTTACCAGAATGTTGATTTTTGCTTCCTTAACTTGGTTAGTTCCTTCATGTTCTATCTCAAGTGCATCCCAAATTTCTTTTGCTGTTGTACACCCTGCTACCTTATCATATTCACTGCGCCTAAGAGCACAGGTCAGCAAATATTTAGCTCTTGAGTTTAGAACGTACCTTGCTTTTTCAGCATCAGTCCATCTGTCTCTGGGCTTGACTATTCTTTGATCAAGCTCATCAGTGGTGTATGGTATGTAGGGACCATCTTCTATGATTTCCCATAAATCAACATGTTGAGATTCAATGAATAATCTCATCCTGTCCTTCCAGTAGTAGTAGTCAGTTCCATCAAAGGCAGGTGGTCTGTTAGTGGATGCTCCTTCAGGAATGAACAGACTAGCACTAGGTCCAGCCATGGATCTGTTCCTCTCCACACGTAGGTGTGCTCAACCCCTTAAGAGTCCGAGCTCTGATACCAACTGAAGTTGGCTGGACGTCTCTAGAAGGGGGGTTGAATAGAGACTTGAAAATATTTGTTCCTGAAAATACACACTTAAATCCAAACTGAGACGTGATCTCAAGTTTGTCACTTGGAGTCTCAAATAGGTTAGATGAGATGTTGTCTCAACAATAATTTTGTAACCAAGTAGAGATGATTCTTAAGTTATTAAAACTTGGCTTTCTCTAGAAGAGTTCAATTTTAGCAAACAGATTTAAGATGTAAGATGAGACTTAAGATGAGACAGACTTGGTGTTATTACAAATAGATTTTCTTTATAAGTACTTAGTTTATTTTAACCAGCAGATTTGATAAATGAGATGTGCAGTGTAAATAAAGAGATAAGGGAGAAGAGATGCACGCAGAGATTTATACTGGTTCACCCACAACCTTGGGCTACGTCCAGTCCTCACCACATGTGAGATTTTCACTATTGACAACCCGTCAATACAAGTATTCTTACAGCCTCTTCAGGACGCCCCTCACACCAAGCCTAGGCACCACCTATCTTGGCTGAGTTACAAGTATTCTTACTGCCTCTTCAAGACCCTCACAGCTCACTCTAAGACTAGGCACACTCCTATCTTAGATGAGACAGGTTACAAGAATATGAAGTTGAGATGGGTCTAGCTTTCAAGCATACAACGTATGGATAGGCAGTAAATTCTAGCTAGTAATTCTCTCTTCTAAGGGAATGATAGTATTTCAATTTAAACAAGAGAGAATGATGGAGACTAATGAGATTCTCAAGTTGAGATCAGATCTGAATATGAACTGCTTGAGACGTGCACTTGAGATATCACTTGAGATCTGATGAGATGCAGTAGATGTTCAATAATTGATGTAGTCTCTTAACGTCTCATCATAATGAGACTTCCTTTTATAGTCTTCAGAAAAACTAGCTGTTAAACTAGCCGTTAGAAGAGAGAGAGAAGTTGTTTTTCACTTTTCTAGCATGAGCTCAGTACTTTTCTGGTGCAGTCTCTGCTGTGACAGTGTACTTGCGTTGACTAGCTTTTACTGCTGAGTCTCTGATGAGACTGAATCTCATGACTGCATCTGATCTTTGTGTCTCAAGTCTGAGTCTCATGTCTGCATCTCAAGTCTGAGTCTCATGTCTACATCTGACCTCTACGTCTAAACTTGAGACTGCGTCTGATCTTGAGATCGTCTCATGTCCGCATCTGATCTTTGTGTCTGATCTTGAGACTGCATCTGATCTGAGACTGTCTTATGTCTGCATCTGAACTTGAGACTGCATCTGATCTAAGACTGTCTTATGTCTGCATCTGAACTTGAGACTGCATCTGATCTTGAGACTGTCTCATGTCTGATTCTGCATCTTAAGTTGAGACTGCATCTCAAGTCTGATTCTGCATCTCAAGTCTGATTCTATATCTCTGTTGAGACTGCATCTCTGTTGAGACTGCATCTCAAGTCTGATTCTGCATCTCTGTTGAGATCTCATCTGGCTGCGTCTGTTCTTGAGACGACGTCTCAAGCTGTCCTTGCATCTCAAGCTGAACTAGCATCTGTTCATTGCTTGCATCTCAAGCTGAGCTTGAGTCTCTTTAGGCTTTATGCTGAGATCTCTTTTGAGCATTGGTCTTAAGCTGATTTCTAGACTGAGCTTGCATCTGAACATGAGATAGCATCTTATGCTTGAGTCTGCGTCTCATCTTGAGTTTCAAATATTGGTCTTCTTGATGCAACTTAATTCATTGATTGAGCTCATCTTGACTTGACTTGATGATTGACATTTCTAGTAGAGACCCTTTCTAATTTTAGATGAGACTTTACTTTGATGTGCACCTCTCTCTCAACTTGGGCTAACTTCATATTAAACCATTCTAAGCTTCTTGAAGACTTTCTGATAAATGATATGTCTTGAGGCTTTCTTCTGAAAATACCTTCAGCATATTGAACTTCTAAGCTCTGCCTGTTCTTCAAAGACAATTCTGAAGTCTGATGCTTCTTAATAATAGGATTCTGATCTTTCTGAATCTCAGGAAGGACTTTCATTAATTACTCAATCTCAGGCTGATCTTTATCTTCAACATAAGTCTGAGGCTTACTACCAGTCTCAATCTGTGCTAGCCTCTCAATCTCAGTCTGAGCTTGTGGTTCTTCTGATCTAACACAAAACATCAGTAACTTCAAGAACAGAAAACATTAATTTTGATCAATAGGTTTGTTGTCATTGAAACCAAATCTCAGAGGGTTTTTGCGCCAACAAAGGTAAGTATATATCTCAAAAAGATAAAAAGAATATAAAAAATAACAATTTTTCTGGGTAAATAGTTAAATTAATTAATTTTTAGTTGTTAATTTAATAGAGAGATTATAAAAGGTCAACGTAATTCACTTGAGTATGAAACGTTTGCATAAAATGTATATTTTAATATATAAATTTAAGTTATATGTATAAATATTTATTTTTTTGGTCACAAGGGAAAAGAATAGACTAAAACAGGGAATCAAACAATGCTACCTTAGAAAGGTAATGCTCATAGAATCAGCTAACAGAGCACTACCCAAAAAGGTAGGAGGCTCATGCCACAACTTAAAGCTATCTACTTGAGTCGCACCATGCTTAGCCAAAAGGTCCGCACTAGAATTCCCTTCATGAAAAACATGAGATATCAGACATCTATTACTTTGACGCATCAACGGATGGATGTCAGCAATGACCACTGCTAAACGGTGATGCGGAGGGATAACTGAGAGAAGGCAAAGTCTAACAGCTTCCTTAAAATCACTTTCACACCAGATATAATTATAGCCCATATCCAAGTAATAAGTGTTAAATTAATGTAAAAATCATATTTAACTTTAATACTTATTAAGGGCAAAATAGTAAATTTATACCCCAATTTATCCCTTTTTGGCTAAAAGCGCGATTCTTGTAATTATTTAAATCAAATTTAAATTTGATGTTATTTTGATAAAGATTCTGTTGATTTTTGCAAATAAAGGTTTAAATTCAAATCCAGCATCAAGATAACAGCAAATAAAGATAGGATCAGCACAAGATAAGCTTCAAAAGGAAGAGAATCAGGAAAGCAGATACGGAGATCTGCGCTCCACCTGCGCTGAGCGCAAGTGGAGCGTAGAATTAGAATTTCAACACTGTTTCCTGTGCTTCATCTGTGCTGAGCTCAGATTTGAGCGCAGGAACACGGAAACCTAATCTCTTATGGGCCAAGCAAGGTTTCAACAGGCTTTCCAAAAGTTCTATTTAAAGGACCTTCAGCAAGATCAAAAGGAAGAGACGGCAGAGTAGATCTGGAGCTAGAGAAAAGTGTGACAGTCTCTCTATTGGTTTGTAATGGCTACCATGAGTAGCTAAACTCTCCCATAGGATTGAATGTATTCGATTCAATCCCCAACTCTTATAAAATAACGTAGCGGAAGACTTTCGGAAATAACAAGATCCCATTGGGTAAAAAGGTCCACATAACTCTTTATTAAAAACCTCATTACTTCAAAACCATAAAAATAATAGAAATAGAATTCAAATGCACTCAAATACTTAAGCAGCGGAATCTCTAAAAATAAAATAGTTAAACAACCTACTCGCCGTGCAAAGCATCCAAAACGGTTTATAAAAAATCTCCTAAACAAAACATAAAGAAAACACCCCATGACTATGCCCTGATGTCACATGTACCAGAGCAACACTCCCGTTAATCAAAACTCGACACCAAATGTGTCATCATCAGCACCTGAAACAACTACAGTAACGGTGAGGAAAGAGCACTAACTCATACATACACATAGGAGGTTACCCTATCCTCAACACACATAGCAAACATCATATTCATCTATACACATAGTCATTCATCAATCAACTCACAACATTCCAACATCAATTCACAATCTCTTCATAAGCGTCATATATTCATTCAACGTTAACAACTCCCCGAACTACACTCGCCTCTCTCTAGGCTCATGCAATCGAGCACAACAACATAATTCACACAATTATATGCAACAAGTATTTATTCATCATTAACAACTCCCCGAAATACACTCGCCTCTCTCTAGGCTCATGCAATCGAGTACAACAACTCCCCGAATTACACTCGCATCTCTCTATGCTCATACAACCGAGTACAACAACTCTCCGAATTACACTCGCCTCTCTCTAGGCTCATGCAACCGAGTACAACAACTCACATGCTCAATGCATAAAAAACATCGTAAGATTAAATATATAACATCATCATCACAACATTGATCATCGACCCTATTATCATATTAATCATCTATCATCAAGGATACAATCATATCATCATTATCATACCAAAATTCAAGTATAGCAACTACCATCAATCATTAAGATCACCAAAATCACTCTGGTAATCGATTACATGCCACCTATAATCGATTACCTACAAACAATATCTCTGGTAATCGATTACAACACCCTCGTAATCGATTACCTGCAAGCAAACACACTGGTAATCGATTACCACACAGCTGTAATCGATTACCTGTAAACAATCTCTCTGGTAATCGATTACCACAACTCTGTAATCAATTACCAACACACAAACAGCACTTCTAGGTTGCCCAAAACACACTGGTAATCGATTACCAGGAGTGGTAATCGATTACTCGCGACGCTGATCGCAAATCTTGCGATCTCCACCAATCTTAGACCACTCAATTCAATCTCTAATCAATCCCTTTCATCAAAACATCATTTATATACACTAATATTCATCAAAACTCAGTAAAACCCCAATTATTTCACAGAATTCGTCATTAATCACCAAAGCCCCAATTCATCAAACCCTATATTCATCCCCTTTCATCATTATCAATATCCTCTTTGATTTCACCCAAGAATTCAGCAAGAATCATCAAATTAATTATCAATTAACAGTTATCAACATCCATTCTCAACAGATACAAATATTCCATCGAATTTAGAACCTTAGATGGGTCTTATGGTTGCCCACCGCTACCCAACAACTCCCTACATGCACATACAAGGAACACCCTTTTCCCCCCGTTATCTGGAAGTGAAGATCAACTGCAACAATCCTTGATGCTTGGTTACTCGGTAACAACTTCTTATTGAGATGTGGTTTCTCCCCTCCTTGGCTCTTCGCTCTCTGACGATTTGAAAAATAAGGATTAGGGTGATCTATTAACCCCTCCTTACTAAAATGCCTAATTGGGCTTGGGCCCACTCTTAACCCCCTTATCCTCTTTTAGAATTAAACTATCTTATGAATAAAATTAATAATAATATTAATCCTATTATTTATTCACCTATTTAATTAATTATTTCCTCTACCCATTTATTTAATTTAATTATTATTTATCCTAATAAAATTTAGGATGTTACAGATTCTCTTTGTTATCTAAGGATCTCTATTTTTATGATATAATGGGTTTTTTACTCTGTTCTTAATGCTTACCTTCCGCCTTTGTGTCGGAGTTATGATATGATTTTATGGGGGCGCTGGAAGGCGGTTTTGTGAAATCAGGAGTGAGTTCTTGGGAGCCTAGGAATAGGGATCTTGAATTCTGATTGGGTAAGATCACTCAGTAGGTTGAATGCCTGGGATAGGGTTTAATTTATGGATAGCTATTAACAACTAATCTTAATGCTAGGATTAATTTGTTAAATTGCCAAGGAATTGGGATTTAGGGAATTAGTTCTAAGGATTTCATAGTTGAGGGATCTTTATGAATGACATTTATTTAGGCTTCAATAATTATAATTATATATTCTTAGTTTTCATTGGTTGCCAAATACAAGAAGGGTGCGATAGACGAAAATCAATCCTTATTCTAGTAATTGGCTCAACCTCATCTCATTCGTTTATTTACTATTGCATTCTACACAACCAACCATCGTTCTCTACTTGATAAGTGTGACCACTAGAATTTACATTGTACTGTTCCTTGTGGATACGACAACCCCTTTTACTTATTATTATATTGCTGTGATTTTGGTACGCTTGCCAAGATTTCAACAAGTATTTTGACACCGTTGCCGGGGAACGGTGTCTCAATTTAAATTCTTTTGAGGTCTATCCTATAAAGTTGTATATATATATATATTAGGAATTTTTATTAGGATTTTTAATTTTTAGGAATTTTTTTTATTATTATTTTGTTCCTCTCTTCCGAACTAACCCTTGTGAGAGCTTCTCGATCTATGCTCTTGCGAGGACAGGTGTCTCAAAATCAATTGATATTTGATCCTGAAATAGAAAGTACATCTAGAAGGAATAGGAGTAGAAATAGAAGGAGAAGACAAGGGAGAAATCGAGAAGAAAATAAAGAGATGGCTGAAGAAGTACCACCAAGGGCCTCGATATTTTTCAAGCATAGTTGTACATGTTACTGCAAAATCTTTGGAGATGAAGCCCGCATATTTGAGTCTCATTAGTGCCCATCAATTCACAGGATGGGATCATGAAGATCCACATACTCATCTTTCTACCTTTTATGAATTTATTGGTACCATGGGTTTTGAGGAAGGTGATTTCGAATCAGTTTACCTACGTTTATTCCTTTTCTCTTTGTTAGGTAAAGCTAAGGAATAATCGAAGTCACATCCCAATCAAAGTCTAACAAGTTGGAGCATTGTGGAAGATAAATTCTTGAAAAGATTCTTTCCATCATCACACTATATTCAGGCAAAATCAGATATCTCCACATTAAGGCAAGGAGCAGATGAACCATTATGTGAAGCCCGGGAGAGATTCAAATCCTTGCTGCGAAAGTGTCCCAACCATGGTTTCAAGGATATTGCACAATTAAATATTTTTTGCAATGGACTCAGACCCGACACAAAGATGCTCATAGATACTGCAACAGGAGGCACAATTATGATGGTAGATGTAGAGCATGCCATTAGAATAATTGATAATTTTGCACTGAATGATCAACAAGCTCAATATGGGAGACAACCAGTTCCGAAGAAGGGAGTACTAGAGCTAAACAGCACTAATGCACTCCTAGCTCAACAAAACCTCATTACTCAACAATTAGAAGCACTTACTAAGAGAATGGATACACTTCCTCAGCAAGTGCATGTAGTACAGTCTCATCCAAGCCCATCACCACAATTGACTTGTGATTTTTGTGGAGGAGACCACCCTAATGGTCATTATTCTTATCAAGAAAATCAAGAGGAACAAGTCAACTGTATGGGCAATCAAGGAAGGTCAGGTAATTTCTCCAGTAACAACCAATTTTCAAATAATTATTCACAGGGTTGGAGAAACAATCAGAACAACAATTCTGGATGGAGACAAGATGCTAAAAACTCCAATAGACAAACCCCTTATCAGCAGCAACAACAACAAAGATAAAATCCAATGAATGACGGGTTGTCAAAATTGGATGAGAAGATTGATGCCCTGATACAATATTTTAATGCTTACAAGAAAACTACAAATGTAACTCTCAGACTTATAGAGACACAAGTTGGCCAGTTGGCAAAGGACATAGTGATGGGTTTCCTGGAAAGTTTACCAGTAGTCCAGTAGTTTTAGAGTAAGTAGAGTATCATATCCACAGGGAGCGGTTTTAACTTGTAAACTTAAAGTAATTGTATTTTCAATAAAACAATTTCGTAAAGAGAGTTGGTGAATTTTGAATTAAAATAAACAAAGATAACACGAGAGAATGAGTATTTAGGACTAGGATTTGATTTCGTTTCATCTCCCCCCATGTGTATTCAAACTCCTTTTCCCTTATTTATGATCGTACTTGTAATTACCTTAGCATTGTTTAATTACGATAATTATAAGGCATGCCTGGTAATTATCGTACCCGCAAATTCTCCTATAACATCATAATTAAACGCCAAAAGCTATTCTCTACAGGCATTCAAAGTGGCATTTGGCGACCCCGAACATTCCCCGTATTTTGCAATCAGCGCTATCGAATTAGCCATACTTTCACATAAGGCACCTACGGAGGGGTGTGTCACTCGTTGAACCTCTGATCGTTAGAATACAATCCTTATGCTACGATATGACTAACCCGAGTACCTTTAGCAATCCGAGAATAAGCTTCATGAACAGCTCCATGCTCACCTACCTCTGATACTAGTCGGAGTTCCACTTTTTGTATCCAGAGCACTAGCCTACCATCCCGGCGCACGCGCGGAGTTGATGCATCACACACATCATAAAGATACCGATAAATTACAAGCATAGAATCATAAATAAAATAGAAAAGAGAATTCTTATACATAAGGGGATTGAATCTACTACATCAAATCCTACTAGAGAGCTTAGCTACTCATGGTAGCCGTTACGAACTACTGAGAAATCTGTCACCTTTCCCAATCCTATACTACTCTCCCTCTGTATCAGTGTTTTGGGTCCCGAGGACCTGCTTTGTGACCTTTGCAAAGGGTTCTATTTATAGACTTGGAAAACCTTGAAGAGATCAGGTTGTGATGTCACTGGTGAGTGTTTAATCCAATCAGAGGTTGCCTTTTCATTAATTGACGTCACTGTTGTGAAGCTTGATCAATCAGGAGCTTCCCTTTCATTAATTAACGTCACATGCGCGTGGCTTCATTAATCAGGACACGCGCTTCATGTGCGCTTAGCGCACATGAAGCCTGGCCACTCTGCTCATGCGCTCCACGTGCGCTAAGCGCATGTGGATCGTGTGACACGCTGCAGCTTTCCTTGATTTGAGGATCTAACCTCTTGATTCCTTTCTGATCTTATCTGGTTTTCCTTTATCCCTTTATCCGAATTATTATTGTATTTATCTGCCTTGGATTTGAATTGAAAAGATTCTTTGCAGGATTTTCTGATTTTCTTTTATTTATTTAATTTATGAATCTGCAATATCCTCCATTCTGATGCTTTTTCCACTCTTGTTCCAAATCTGCTATAATTCTGCATAAAATAGCAAATTTCTATTTAAAATAGCATCATATTCAAATTTGTATCAAATAAATACAATTATTATAAATATTAACAAAAAGGGATATTTTGGGGCATAAATTACTATTTAATCCTTGATAAGTGTAATAAAAACTATATGAAATTAACGCTAATTTTACAATTATCAAATACCCCCAACTTAATTTCTTGATTGTCCTCAAGCAAGACACCCTTTGATGTCAAAATTTCAAAACACCCTTGATAAAAATTCAAAAATAACTATAAGAAAAAAAATTTGTTATCTCTTTATTAGGCAGAAGTCACTTTTCATTTTAGGAAAAATCAAGACCAAGTGATATTACCATGGCTCAACCAGAATTAGAATACAAACATCAATTTGAATTTTCTCATGAGTAGTAATTAAAGCAATAAATAAATACCAAGGAACTTTACTCATGCTCACGAGTACTGTTTCCCTCAATATTTTCACCATAGATGAACAACTAAAATTGATAGTCGTTTCTAATTCCAAAGCTTATTCATGGTTGATATGGATCAAAAGGTCTTTTCAAGGTTGTAATGAGGCTGGGTTATCAAGAAATTATGGTTTTTCTTGGATAAACAATAAACATCTAGAATAGAGAGCATCTTTGGATGTTGCTTTTGATTTTCTCTCCTTCTACCATTTTTTCCTTGATTTATTTCTTTTCTTTGCAGGCCTCTTTCCTTGTTTGAAGATGCACTCCCCCCAACTTATTCAATTTATTCACTTTTTCTTTTTGATTTTAGGGGGAGTGATCTTCTTTTTCTTTTTGTTTTTCTGTACCTGCTCCTTGGAATTGAAACCTTTTCTTCCCATTATTTTTCTACTTGCCACCTTGCTCTCTATCCCAAATGTGTGAGGGACAGGATATATATATTTATTTTGGCTTGGGTGAACAAGAATAATTAATTAAGGCTCAAAATGGGTATTCAAAAATTGGAAAAATTGTACCAAGGTTGGCTTTTTGGCTCTGGGCAGATATATTAAAAATAAATTTTTGCCTTTTTCATTTCCATATTTTTCCAAAAATAGCAAAAGAACTAAAAACTCAACCAATAAAAACTGACAGACAGCGGTGAAAAACTCTCAATTTACTGTTTGGGCTCTCAACTCACCGGTTACTTGGCTAAATTCCTTGAAAAATATTTATTGGTTTTGATTAACTACCCTGATTGATTCTCATGTGAAGCATTCTAATCTTAATTGATTGTGGGATTAATCACAAGACCTTTTTTCTTCCTAATCTGGTTAGTTAAACTGCCTAATTTCAGAGATTTTTCAAAAAATTTCCTTTTTTTATTCCCTAAATCCTAAGTCCTAAAAATTTTAAAAATCCTAAAAATAAAAAAAATAAAAAATTCCTAATTAGGGGTCCTAAAAATTAAGAAAATAGAAAATAAAAGAAAGAAAAGAAAGAAAAACACCAATGTTAATCTTCATCCTCTGTATCCTGTGGGTCCTTGTCATATTTTCTAGCTGCTGCTGCTTCACCTCCCTCCTGGAAGAATAGGCCTGTCCCCAGGCCAATGCTAGAATATCCGGAATTCTTCCAACAACATGCCTGGGTATGGGTCTTGCAGCAGCCTATGCACTTGGGAATCTCATGGGATCATATTTTCTGATCCTTTTCCCCATGTCTTCTCCTCGTGAGCTAAAGCCACGGGAAAGACTAGCAATTTATTCCTAAGCATCTGAAAAGTCAAATAACAACAATTAGTTGCTAAACATATTTATTTTAATGATGTCTTATTGCAAATACCAATTCGTGAAGAACATGGAAGCCTATCATTAACCAATTGCATGCATAAAGAATTATTTTCAACAAAAAAAAAATTTACTGCACTTGGTAATGCCTTCCTAAAAACAACATATACTCATTTGTTTTGCAAGTATTCAATCAATCCATAGAAAGTGAGAGTTTAAAATTTTTGAAAAAGATAGAGCATAACACTTTCCAATTTAATAACTCACAAAACAAAGAGTATTCCAATTAAGCATATTGTTCTTCAGCCAAAAACACATTAAGGATAGCAGATAATAATATTCATAATCTTAAAGTTGCTATCCTAAAGTGTAAATCATGAAAGTAGAATAGATGAAGATTTTAATTGGTAAAAAAAAAATAATAAAAAAATGCATGAAATTTGAAAGTTTCAAAATTGATTGAAGTTTGTTGGTGGAAAAAGTGAAAAGAAAGCTTAGGAAGCAGAGAAACAGTACATGAGAAAATAGAAGATTTTTTAAAATTTTGTACTGCTACGCTTCGGCGCAGGTGAAGCGCAGAAAACAGTGACTAAAATTGCAATTGTGCGCTTCTCCTGCGCTTAGCGCGATTGAAGCGCAGAAAGCAGAATGAGAATTTGCAATTTATAGTCACGTTTTCTGCTACTTCCTATTGTTTTTAAAAAAATATTTTGTTTTCCACAAACTTATTCCAATTAATTTTGAAAATTTCCTAAATCCTAAAAAAAATGAAATATCGTAATTACTAAAAATAAAAAACAAAAGAAAACAAACTAAAAACTTAAAAATCTCTGGGTTGCCTCCCAGGAAGTGCTTGTTTAACGTCTTATAGCTCGACGCCTGCTTTGTTAGGGTGACTGATACTGAAATCTTTTGGTGAGCTTGTGAGCTGCACCCTTCCTTTCTTTGGCGCATAAGCCTCCCCATAACATTGCCTTGGAGCAACCTGTAGTGTGAAATTTCTTTAAGCATTTGGGCTTCTTTCTGGAATTAGACCATGCCTCTGACTCCCTTGGCTTGACTCTTCTTTTTTTTTTATTTTCTTGCTCTCAGGTGTATGAGTCTTTTTCTCTTGAAGCCTTGATGATTCACCATTGGTTGCTCTCAAATTCTTTGCCTTACAGGGGTCCTTGATATGAAACACTCCTGACCACTTGATCTTCAATCTGGCTCTAGGCTCTGAGTTTGATTTTAGCATGACTTTCCTTCTCTTTGCCTTGTTCTGGTCAGTGTGCTTCCATGCCTTTCTTTTGGGAGGTCTGGAAGGATCATTACTTGTACCATACCTTTCTTGATCTTCCTTTGCAGGACTGGTTGGATAAGGCACGGTTTTTGGTCTTGATATATCTTCCCTTCCTTCCTCGGGCTTTAATTTATCATCCCTCTGTTCACCTTTTTCCTCTGTTTCAGGTTTACCTTTCTCTTTTTCCCTTTCACAGTCAGATTCTTCTTCAAGCACCATCTTTTGTGTTTCATTCTCTCCTTCTACTTTTTCTTCTTCTACTGCACCTTCTTCCTCTTTCTTTTCTTCAACAGCTTCTTCTAATTTCTTTTCTTCATTAAGAACGAAATAATAAAGAAAAGAATGTTCCTCTTCTTCATCTTTCTCTTCTTCATCACGGTGAAAAACTAAGTGTATTTGATATGGTAAACCTCTAACTTGCAGTGTATGTGTAAACACTTCTTTTTCTTCTTCTTCCTCTTCCTCATCAACTTCTTCTGCTTCTTTTTCTTGTGCTTCTTTAGTTTCTTCTTCTTCTTCTTCTTCTTCTTCTTCTAGTTCTTCTTCTTGTGCTTCTTCAGTTTCCTCTTCTATAGCTTCCTCTTCTTGAATATCTGGAAAAGAGCAGTCACCGTTGAGATGATTACGTCCGCAAAAGTCACAAATTAATTGTGATGACTGGATAGGATAAGCGTGAACTATTTGCGGTGGCTGAGAATAGTTGGCTATCTTCTTATTGAGTGCTTCTAATGACTGCTCCAACCTCCTGAGTCCATCTTCAAAGATCTGCTTATGGGGTGAAACATCATCTTGAATAGGGGCATGAGAGAAATATTTTGATTCTTGCTTGAATGAAGAAGTGTGTGCCTTGGTTTGAATGTAACATGGCTTGCAACAAAATCTTCTTGAAAATTTTTCTGCTACCACGTTCCAATTGTTCAGACTTCGGCTGGGGTGTGACATTAACCAATCTTTGGCTTTTCCTGCAAGAGAAAAGGAAAATAAACGTAAGCATGCAACTTCTTTGTCCTTCTCTTCAAAACCCATAGTTTCAACGAGTTCCAGGAATGTAAAAGATGATTATTTGGATCCTTGTGTGCCAATCCTGTGAACTGTTGAGCTTTAACAAGTTGAAGATGTGCTCCTTCTATTTCCACAGCTTTTGTATAAATTGGGTGAGCAGTTCTTGGATGATGAAATATCCCCTTAGGCATGATATAATCTCCCAAAGTCCTTCTGGATTGTGTTCCTTCCATTAATTGATTTTGAGATACCTGTCAAAAGTACTTATACAAGAATCTTAAACAATTGTTAGCTCAGGAAGGTGGACTTAATTTTTTTTTTCGAAAATAATAAAAAAAAGAAAATAAATAAAAAAACGAAAATAATAAAAAAACTAAAATCCTAAAATTCTAAGATAGAATTTGAATTTGAAATATGATATTTACTTATCCTAAATTCTAAAAGAATTCAAACAAGATAAGTATTGAAGATAAGATAAGATAAATTTCAAATTTCAAATATCAATTTTTTTTTTAAAAAAAATAAAATAAAATACGAAAATAAATAAAAATTAAAAAGAAAATTAAAAAGAAAAGAAAATAAAAAGGAAATTAGATAAAAAATTACGGAAAATAAAAATAAAAGAAAAATAAGAAATATAAAATAAAAAGAAATATATAAAAAATTATTTTTTTTTAAAAAGAAAGATTTAAATATTTTTTTGAAAAAGTTTTGGAATAATTGAAAATTCAATTTTCTAAAACTTTACAAATTGATACATCGTTCCCCGGCAACGGTGCCAAAAACTTGATGGGTTTCCTGGCAAGTTTACCAGTAGTCCAGTAGTTTTATAGTAAGTAAAGTATCGTATCCACAGGGAGCGGTTTTAACTTGTAAAGTTAAAGTAATTGTATTTTCAACAAAATGTTTTCGTAAAGAGAGTTGGTGAATTTTGAATTAAAATAAACAAAGATAACACGAGAGAATGAGTATTTAGGACTAGGATTTGATTTCGTTTCATCTCCCCCCTTGTGTATTCAAACTCCTTTTCCCTTATTTATGATCGTACTTGTAATTACCTTAGCATTGTTTAATTACGATAATTATAAGGCATGCCTGGTAATTATCGTACACGCAAATTCCCCTATAACATCATAATTAAACGCCAAAAGCTATTCTCTGCAGGCATTCAAAGTGGCATTTGGCGACCCCGAACATTCCCCGTATTTTGCAATTAGCGCTATCGAATTAGCCATACTTTCACATAAGGCACCTACGGAGGGGTGTGTCACTCACTGAACCTCCGATCGTTAGAATACAATCCTTATGCTACGATATGACTAACCCGAGTACCTTTAGCAATCCGAGAATAAGCTTCATGAACAGCTCCATGCTCACCTACCTCTGATACTAGCCGGAGTTCCACTTTTTTATCCAGAGCACTAGCCTACCATCCCGGCGCACGCACGGAGTTGATGCATTACACACAGCATAAAGATACCGATAAATTACAAGCATAGAATCATAAATAAAATAGAAAAGAGAATTCTTATACACAAGGGGATTGAATCTACTACATCAAATCCTACTAGAGAGCTTAGCTACTCATGGTAGCCATTACAAACTACTGAGAAATCTGTCACCTTTCCCAATCCTATACTACTCTCCCTCTGTATCAGTGTTTCGGGTCCCGAGGACCTGCTTTGTGACCTTTGCAAAGGGTTCTATTTATAGACTTGGAAAACCTTGAAGAGATCAGGTTGTGATGTCACTGGGGAGTGTTTAATCCAATCAGACGCTGCCTTTTCATTAATTGACGTCACTATTGTGAAGCTTGACCAATCAGTAGCTTCCCTTTCATTAATTGACGTCACATGCGCGCGACTTCATTAATCAGGACACGCGCTTCATGTGCGCTTAGCGCACATGAAGCCTAGCCACTCTGCTCATGCGCTCCATGTGCGCTAAGCGCATATGGAGCGTGTGACACGCTGCAACTTTCCTTGATTTGTGGATCTAACCTCTTGATTCCTTTCTGATCTTATCTGGTTTTCCTTTATCCCTTTATCTGAATTATTATTGTATTTATCTGCCTTGGATTTGAATTGAAAAGATTCTTTGCAGGATTTTCTGATTTTCTTTTATTTATTTAATTTCTGAATCTGCAATATCCTCCATTCTGATGCTTTTTCCACTCTTGTTCCAAATATGCTATAATTCTGCATAAAATAGCAAATTTCTATTTAAAATAGCATCATATTCAAATTTGTATCAAATAAATACAATTATTATAAATATTAACAAAAATGGATATTTTGGGACATAAATTACTATTTAATCCTTGATAAGTTTAATAAAAACTATATGAAATTAACGCTAATTTTACACTTATCACATAGCAGAGCACAACAGAGGACAATTCACTGCTAACACCCAAACCAAAATCCTAAGGTACAATGCAATGCAGTTACTACTGAAGGTAACACATCAAAGGGAAATGGTCTAGAGGAATGCATATCATGTGAAGAGTTGCCTATAGAAGAGATTGTGCAGGAAGATCTCCAATCAACAGAAGTTCTAGAGGAAGTTAAAAAGGAAGCAGAAAAGTAAAATGGGGTCTATAGCTCAGAAAAATCATTAGACCCAGGCGGATTCATAGTACCAGTTACTATTGGTACTCAACCATTCACAAAAGCTTTGCTAGATCTTGGAGCAAGCATCAATCTGATGCCGCTGAAATTTTTTAAAAGACTGGGAATTTCGAAGGTTAAGCCTTCAAATGTAGCTCTACAACTTGCAAACAAATCCACTAAATACCCATATGGGATAGTAGAAGATGTGCCTTTAAGAGTGGACAAGTTTGTATATTTTGCAGACTTCTTTATTGCTGATATGGAGGAGGATACTGATGTCCCCTTGATTTTAGGAAGACCGCTCATGAAATCTGCAAAAATGATAATTGATGTTGATCGGGGAAAATTCAAGCTCAACTCTCAAGATGAGAGTATAATCTTCCATTTAGACAGAGGAATTCCTCACCAAGCTGAACCACCAGACCAATTGGAGCTAGATCCTACAAATGGGATCTGTATAACTCATTCTGAACCACAGCTGTAGAGAGTAAGAAGAAAAGAAATTTCTTGTCAAAATTGTTGGGACCACAGGAAACACTAGAAGGGGGGTTGAATAGTGTTTTAAAATCTTTGCAGATTTTTCGTGAAAACCTTTTAAAAAAAGCAATACTGATTTGAGAATATTTGATCAACCTTCCGAAACTGGGAAGTTCAGCAACTTGTCGATGCAACTCGGAAGGTTGAATAAAAGCCTTTTTGAAATTATTTTCCCTTTAAAGAAAAGATTGATTTCTGCTCAGATTAATAAAAGAACTTTTCTTTAACCCTCCTTGGTTAGTTTAAATAGATATCAGCGCAAAGTAAAGAGGTAAGGGAAGAGAAAACTTAACACAAAGATTTAGACTGGTTCACCTACTAACCTAGTGAGCTACGTCCAGTCCCAAGGCAAAACTCCACTGGATTTTCACTAATCCTGCAAGATTACAAGTATTATTTTACCCCAACCTCTCCAGGCTTAAACACTAAGTATTCTTTGTTTTCAACTGTCTCTTCAGAAAACTCATACAGTATTCTTTGCACACCTGGCCTCTCCAGGCCCAACGAGTATTCTTTTACAGACAAGCCTCTCCAGGCTCAAACAAGTATTCTTTGTTCACTCAGCCTCTCTAGGCTGAACCGAGTATTCTTTATTCCACCAAGCCTCTCCAGTCTCTCAGACACTCAATAGTGTTTACAATTTAAACTAAGTTTAAGTTTATGAGAAACATAAACTTAGGTTCTTCTTGTACAAAGGGATTACTGAGTATAACTCAGGATACATAAAATGAATTCTAAGTACAAGGATAGGACAGAGATACAAGTGTATGAATTTAGGTTCAATCTCGTCTCTGAATGAGGGATAACTTCCTTCGAGAATTTAGGATGTTGAATTGAGCTTCAGTCAGTTCTCTCTTAGGCTTGACCATTGGCTACCTTGTGCTACATTCTTGCCACTTCACTATGGGTTTGCCAATTCATATTTTGGAAGTCATGGTCGCCCATCTTCATAATCCTTCCTTGAGGCTATTTATATGTTCTGAAAATATAGCCGTTGAAGATTGCTTAGAATACCGTTGAGAAGTAATGATTATCGCTCTTGGAGCCGTTTTGAAATAACTTCTCTTTTGCTTATCTTTTGTCTTGTGCAGAGCAGGTGTGTAGGTATCAATTAGTTCTAAAACATAGCAGTTTGGCTCTTAATGTTGCTTGAGAGAGCATCTAATACTTCAGGAGGTTAATGCTCCTTTTCTTTCTCCTTCTCTAGAAGTCTTTTTTCTGAATATAGATGAGAACGTTAGACTTCTCTTTTGTCCCGTTGTGAGTTCAGCTTTTCTTCTCACTTGAGGTGCACGTGTCTGATAGCGTATTGCAGAGATGGTACAGGAGTAGGTGTTGCAGCAGCGCTGACTCTATCTCTGACCTCTATTTGCTTTTGTGCAGTAGGCTTCCTCTTTTATGACGGGAAATGAAACTGTACCAGCAAGCCTTTGATTTTATCTTAAAGCTGATTCCGCTAACCATTAAGGCTTTGCATAGACTTGAGTCTTTTAATGCATCATTCAGATTGACGCACAAGTCTTCATAGAGTATCATTCCATTTAGACTTCAGTGGCTTCTAATTCCTCAGAGAGTTTGAAATGCCACGTCATCAAAGAGCATGTGTTCAGCAAGTTCAACTTTAGTATGCACATACTTTCAGCAGGTTGGATAGCTCCAGCATGATTTAGTTCTTCAACAGGGAGACGCTTTCAGCAAGTTCCTTTCTTCATCAGGTTGTTTCACTATTCTTCCTTTAGTATGTGTTCCTTCTTCAGCAGGTTCCTTTACTCAGTAGGCTGCTTCTCTTAACCAGATTTCTTTCTTCAGAGAGTTGTTTTTTAGAGTAGCAATATGAGATTGATTCTTCCTTGTTCTATGTGCTCTTTGGTGATCTTCCATAAGCATTAAGTTTATCTTCATTTCAGCTTGCTCAGATATACTTCTTCTCTTCGGTAGTTTGCTCAAACAAAAATTAATTCTTCATTGCTCTTTGTTCTTCTTTTGGTTGTTAATCTTCCACAAACTTTGATGACTTTCTTTTTCAGTTCATCTGGCACTATTGTTCTTCTGCTTCTTTAGTTCAGCAGGTTGATCGTCTTCAGATGGATGCTTCTGCAGGATTCCTGAAATATAAAAGACAATACCTTTCTCAGTAGAACCTGTTTCTATATAATCTAATTTGTTAATCATTAAAACTAAGGATAATGAGTCTTTAAATCTAATTTTAATTTCTTAAATTAATTTTGAGACTCAACAAAAATGTTTTTGAGCACACGAAGAAAAAGGTTCCCAATATTCTGAGTAAACCAACAACAAGAAAGAAACAACTGCAGGAATCCATGGTGGAATTCCGCTTCAAGAAGAGAAAAAGATCAACGTCAAATAAAGAAGAAGACAGTGAAGAAACTGATGATATGGCAAAAGGATGGTGTGAAGGATGGATCAAGACAACAGGAGGTGGATCAGCTGAATCAACCATCATCCTCCAACTGAAACCACCATGAGTAAATCAGGCATCAAGCTATTGACGTTAAACAAGTGCTTCCTGGGAGGCAACCCAATGTTTTATTTTCAGTTTTTGTTTTTCCATTTGTGTGTTTTAGTTAATTTATTTTACTTTCTTTTTATACTTGTTTAGTTTAGAAACTATTAGGAAGAGAACCAATAGAAATGTGAGAAAGAAATATGAACTCTTTGAATTTAGGAAGCAGTAGAAAATAAAAATTGCATTCTATTTTCTGCGGTTCACCTGCGCTCAGCGCAGGAGAAGCGCAGAATTGCAATTTCAATTATGTTTTATGCGCTTCACTTGCGCTGAGCACAAGTGAAGCGCAACTACTCGCTCTAGGGAAAAATGAGACACGTGCTCCACCTACGCTGAGCGCAGGTGGAGCGCAGTTGTCCACTTCAGTATAAATTTAAAATTCTGGACAGGGGAAGGCCATTTCCACCTCTCCCCTGTTCATTTTGAGCGTTCCTCTACTTTCTCGTTACCTTCCACTCTCACTTTTTTCACTTAAAAGCCTCCTTCCTACACCTTTCTATTGCTATCCCAGGTATGTTTTTGAAGTTTTGAAAAGATTTTACCGATTAAAATCCTTAGTTCTCTGTTTGGTTAAGCAAACCTTAAGGTAGAAAACTTAGGCTTTTAGAATCACATACTTTAGGATTATTTGTCAATAAAGCCTTTGTATACAATTCTGGTTGTGGTTATATGATTGGTGAATGCTTGTGATTGCTCAATGAATTTGACAAATGATTCTGGTTGAGTAACATTGATGCTCTGAGTTTGTTTGTGATTATTGCATGCATAATGTTGCCTTGATACTTATGGATACATTTTTCACCTGAGCTTGATAACAATTACCAATTAAATGTCTATTTTGAGTTGTCTAATCCCTTAAATGAAATGCTTCAGTCAACCACTTGGTTTGTAGTTTAAAGCGTGCTCTTAAGAATTTTATTGGCATTTGGCACATTGATTGGACCTAATAATGCATGATAACTAATTGCTCGGATTTTTTAATTTACTTGGTTTCCATGCATGGCTTGAATTACATAATACATTGATCATGAGTTGAAAAGTTTTCTTTATATGCATTGGAATAATCCTGGTTCTATTTTATCTTGTAGATGGCTCGCACCAAAGTCACCAGCGCTTCTAGCACATCCAGGAGAGGCAGGAGTGACAAGGGGGCTAGGGAGGTGCCTAGCACCGACCCACTAAGGTTCAAGAACCCAGTAGCTTCCGAGGCATATAGTTCTCTCACGAACTGTAATTTCATCCTGGAAAGGCCAGTTGCACTCCAGCCTGGCGAGTTTGAGGAGTTCAACAACGAGATCACCAGGAGGCATTGGAGGCGTATAGATGAGCCTGACCAGTACTTTGATCCAGAACTGGTCAGAGAGTTTTATGCTAATGCCATAGTAGACCATGGTTCTGACGTGGAGCGACAGTCATATCTAAGAGGTCAATGGATATCTTATGATCGTGACGCGATCAACACTTTTTTGGGTGGACCTGGACCGGATGATGAGAGGTTGATGGTTTGTCAATATCATGAATTGATGAACGAAGTCGGCATTAATGGCAATGATATATTGGATACTAGGACTGTTGACCTGTTATGCTTGGCGGGACGCACTTTTGAGGTCAATGCTTATCGGCAGGCTGTTAGGATCCTTAGGACTGACCTGCGGGACATTTCTAGGATGTGGACGGTCCTAATATTAGCCAACATCCAGCCCACCAACCACGTATCAGACATCACCATGAAGACAGCGCACCTCATTTACTACATCCTGACAGCACAAGACATTGATATTGCCAAGGTGATATCTCACAAAATATTCCTTACGGCTTCATCAGTTGGACGTCGTAGTGCTCGATCGAGGATCAGCTTAGGGTTCCCTTCCCTTATCACTTCTCTATGCAAATCTCGGGGAATTGAGGTATTCCCTACAGAGCGTATTAGGACCCCTATGACTAAGGGGTACATTGAGGCTAACTGCATTCCGGAGGAGGATGACGAGCCTCAGCAGCCACCACCACCACAGCCTCAGCAGCCACCACCACAGCAGCAACCACCACTAGCTGATGGCCCTATTCCCTTTTGGGCGGAGCACCTACTTCAGCAGAACTCCACCCTTCACAGAGGGATAGTACACCTCCAGGACTATTGGTACCGGATTAGACCAGACCCTTACCCAGGCATGCACCCAGATCAGTTCAGAGATTATTAGCAATGGCCTAAGGACAAGCCTATTGTTCCGGGAGAGGGAGGAGCTGCTGCAAATGAGGACATGCAGGACAGAGAGGATGATGATTGATTTTGGTGTTTTCTTTTCTTTTTCTTTTTCGTTTTCCTTTTCAGTTCATATTTTTTCTTTCTTTCCATTTGATCTGTACTGTATATGATACACTATTGACTCATCATTTTTATGCAGTATGGATTTTTAGGATCAATTTTTTTTTGTTATTTCAGTAATTTAGGATTTTTGTTTTTCATTTTTAGGATTTAGAAATAGGGATTTAAGGAATTTAATTTCAAATTCTCAAAATTATGCAGTCTAACTAACTGAACTAAGAAAGAAAAAGGAATTTTGTGATTGAATCCATATCAGATAGAATTAGGATATTATGCAGGAAAATATATCAAGGTAGTTAATTAATTTCAATAAGTGATTTCATCAAGGAAATTAACCAAAAAGTCAGTGAGTTGTGAGACCATACACTTTTACTGAGAGTTTTCACCGTTGCTTATCAACTGCTATTGCTTGAGTTTTTGGATTTTATTCTGCACATGAAAAACATGGAAGTGATAAAGGCAAACTTGTATTTCTGAAATAATTGCTAAGTGCCAGAAATCCAACCCATGAAAATTTTTCCAATTTTTTTTGTAACCCATTTGAGCCTTAATGTTTCTTTTCTTATGCACCCCAACCAGATTAATATCAATATATTGTCCCTTATACACTGGGATAGAGAGCTTAAGTGTAGTTCTGACAAAATGGGTAGATAATTGGAAAAATACAAAAAGCAGGCACAAGAAAGCAAAGCGAGTCACTCCCTCAGGAATAGAAAAGAAAAACAAAAAGTGAATAAACAAGGGAGTGGACCACCAATCAAAAAAGGAAGAGGCTAGCTGAATGATGCAAATCAAGAATGCAATGGAGAATTGAGAGAAAGTTTAGGAAAAAAAAATTCAAATATGCTCTCATTCCAGTGTTTCTTTGCCAATCCTGAAAAACCATGAGTTCTTGATAGCCCAGCCTCATTACAACCCAAGAAAGACCTTTTGATCCATGATCTACCATGTGCATGATTATTAACTAGAAATGACTATCAATTTTAGTTGTTCAACTAGAATGAAAAATTGAGGGAAACACTTACCCGTGAGCATGGGAGAATTCCTTGATTTACCATTTATTGTTTTGGTTACTGCTTTTGAAAAAGTTTGAATGTACTTTTATCCTTTTCTGATTGAGTATTGGAAACACCACTTAATTCTGATTATCAAACTGAAATTTGGAAAGTGATGGCTACCTAACAAAGAGATGATGAAATTATTTCCTTATTATTGAGAATCATGAATGGGGATTGAATTCATTTGATTGAAGAAGGTTCTCTTGCTTGAGGACAAGCAAGAAGCTGAGTTGGGGGGAATTTGATAAGTGTCAAATTAATGTAAAAATCATATTTAATTTTAATACTTATTAAGGGTAAAATAGTAAATTTATACCCCAATTTATCCCTTTTTGGCTAAAAGTGAGATTCTTGTAATTATTTAAATCAAATTGGAATTTGATTCTATTTTGATAAAGATTCTGTTGTTTTTTGCAGATAAAAGGTTTAAATTCAAATCCAACATCAAGATAGCAGCAAATAAGGATAGGATTAACACAAGATAGAAGCGAATAAAGATAGGATCAGCACAAGATAAGCTTAAAAGGAAGAGAATCAGGAAAGCAGATACGAAGATCTGCGCTCCACCTGCGTTAAGCGTAAGTGGAGCGCAAAATTAGATTTTGAACATTGTTTGCTGCGCTTCATATGCGCTGAGCGCAGGAACACGAAAACCTAATCTCTTATGGGCCAAGCAAGGTTTCAACAGGCTTTCCAAAAGTTCTATTTAAAGGACCTTCAGCAAGATCAGAAGGAAGAGACGTGGAGCAGATCTGGAGCTAGAGAAAAGTGTGAAAGTCTCTCTATTGGTTTGTAATGGCTACCATGAATAACTAAACTCTCCCATAGGATCTGGAGCTAGAGAAAAGTGTGAAATTCTCTTTGTTATCTAAGGATCTCTATTTTTATAATATATTGGTGTTTTTACTCTGTTCTTAATGCTTAGCTCCTGTCTTTCTGTCGGAGTTATGATATGATTTTATGGGGCGCGCCAGAAGGCAGCTTTGTGAAATCAGGAACGAGTTCTTGGGAGCCTATGAATAGGGATCTTGAATTCTGATTGGGTAAGATCACTTTGTAGGTTGAATGCCTAGGAATAGGGTTTAATTTATGGATAGCTATTAACAACTGATCTTAATGCTAGGATTAATTTGTTAAATTGCCAAGGAATTGGGATTTAGGGAATTAGTTCTAAGGATTTCATAGTTGAGGGATCTTTATGAATGACATTTATTAGGGCTTCAATAATTATAATTATAAATTCTTAGATTTCATTGGTTCCCAAATACAAGAAGGGTGCGATAGACGAAGTTCAATTATAGTTCCAGTAATTTGCTCAACCTCATCTCATTTGTTTATTCACTATTGCAATCTACACAAACAACCATCGTTCTCTACTTGATAAGTGTGACCACTAGAATTTACATTGTATCGTTCCCTGTGGATAGGACAACCCCTTTTACTTACTATTATATTGCTGTGATTTTGGTACACCTGCCAATATTTCAACACCAAGAAAATCATAAGCCCTGACGAATAGCATATAGCTCAGCAGCAAGCACACCAACCTTTCCCAGATTCATGGAGAATCCGGATAGCCATTGACCGTCATAGCCACGCAATAGGCCACCTACTCCACAGAAGCCACTTGAAATGTTGCAGCTGCCGTCAATGTAAACTTTTATATAACCAGCATCAGGAGGGTTCCATCTCACTATTCTAGGGACACCAATGTTGTGGGGAGATTCAAGAAGCTTTAAGTTAAATGCTTCAAGCCAGAGATTAATATTTCGAAGCACTTGCTCAATAGACCAAGGAACAACATCAAAAATAAAATTGTTCCGCCATCTCCAAAGCCACCGATATGTAACCATGAACTTGAAAACATCACTACCTAAAGCAAACTTAATAAGCCAGTCAATAAATGAAGTAGTTAAAAAATCTGAGTGGGCAATCCAACCCAATTGGGACCAAACTTCCAAAGAATGGGGACAGTCCCTCATCAATGAATAGGAGATTCAATAATACAGCTACAACGGGAACAAGCAGCAGTAGAGGCTAAGTTGCGATGGAACCTTAACTCATTAGTAGGAAGGGCCTTATGAAGAGATTCCCATAACAGAAATTTAGCTTTTTCTGAAATCTTAGGGCCTGTTTGGTTTACTTGTTTCCTGTTTTCATTTCCACTGAAAGCTGGAAATGATCAAGAAAATATGTTTGGTTGTAATTTTGAAAATTGTTTTTGCTGAAAACGTTTCCAAAATAAAGGCATAATTTGAAAACGAAAAAATATCGTTTTCACTGTTTCCGCATAAATTTGGAAAACGTAGAATGGAAATGATAAAAATGCGATGGCACGGTCGTAATTATAATTAAATTTGAACGAGACTATTTCTTTTCATTTTCTCGACCTCTTTTCTCATTTGAGTCTCAGCGCTGCAACCCTTTCACTCTTACTGCTCCTTCACTCTTCAACCTGCGCCCTAGGTATGTCTCCAATCTATTTCTTCTTCCTGCTTCATCGATTCATCTATGGTATTTCTTTTTCTTTTGAGCAGCAAAGCTATTCAATCAAGAGGTTAATCATCCGCTTATAGTGTTATATTTAATAAACTGTATAACTTGAAATTTTTCATTTTGGGCGCCTCTACTCATTGCATTTAAACTGGATAAAAATCATGATTAGGAATTTAATGCATGCAAGAACTATTTATTGATTTTACTCATTGCATTTAAACTGGATAAAAAGACGCTTGCGAAAAATATATGCATAAGAAAAGACGCATGTGTCTTTTTTTGTACATAAAAAAGACGCATGCGGCTTTTTTTATCATATAAAAGACGCATGCATCTTTTCTTGTACATAAAAAAGACGCATGCGTCTTTTTCTTGTACATAAAAAAGATGCATGAGACTTTTATATGAACAAAAAAATACGCATGCGTCTTTTCTTATGCATATAATTTGCGCAAGCGTCTTTTCCTGTGGAATATATTTTGATTTTTATATTATCATTTAATAGTAAAATATGTATTAAAATACTAAATTCAAGAATTTTAAAAATGATTTAACGAAAAATCATTTTGTGAATGGTTTTGTAATTATTGTAAATTAAATAGGTAAAAACAAGGGGAAAATAATTAAAAATAGCAAATGATAGTAAAAAATAATTAAATAGGTACAAGTACCCAATATTTTATCACGGTACCGGAGCAATCACCATTTTTTTATTAAAAATGGTTACACCAAACGTATTTTCAATGTTTTCATTATTTAGTAACTGGAAACAGAAAGTCAAAACAAACATGTTTTCTCAATTCTCAAAATTTGAAAATGAAAACAATTTTCAAAAAATGAAAACATGAAATGAAAGCAGAAAATGTTTCCTGAAACCAAACATGCCCTTAACTTTCCAAATCCAATTCCAAGGAAGAGAAGATACATTGGGACTGACTTGATTAAGGAGAAAAGTATAACCAGCTTTCACAGAGTAGCAATCATCTAAAGATTTATTCCAACACCCGTTATCTTCAATCTGACAGAACTTAGGAATAAGAATCACCTGAATAGATTCCTTAACATTATCCGGAATAGGAGTAGCCAAGTTAGCAAAAGACCAAAGGTCATTTGACCAAATATCTCTCACTTGAAAGGCACTGTCAGAAATATGAGCATAATCCACCAGATCACAGAGTTTGCCAAGCTAACTCCAAACTGAATACCAAAGAGAAAATTTACCCAAACCAATCCTGAGAGGAAAGCCTTCTTTAAGAATTTCCTTAGCCTTGCAAATGCTTTTCCAAATATAAGAGTCATTCGTACTAGGAGTAGCTTGAAGAATAGTAGAATTTGGCAAGTATTTATGCTTAAGGATCTGAACCCAGAATTTGTTATCCTCATTCAACAGACTCCAAATCAGCTTTCCATGAAAAGCCATATTAGATAGTTGAGCATCTATAAGACCAATACCACCCACATTCTTAGGCTGAGAGATAGAATTCCAATTAACAAGATGCATTCCACGCGAGCCACTCTAATTGGCACAAAGAAAAGACTTGGAGAAGGAGTTAATTGTATCACAGACTGACTGGGGCAACCAAAAAACTTGCATGGAATAGGAAGGCAAGCTTTGAATTACAGACTGAGTGAGACAGAGACGACCAACTTTATTCAGGAGTTTGGCTTTCCAAGATGCTAGTCTCAATTGGATTTTCTCAAGAATAGGATTGAAGGTAGCTCTAGAAACTCTTCCCTTGACCAGAGGAAATCCCAAATACTTATCAAAATTGGTAACAAAAGGGATAGGAGATAAGGAGGCTAAATAAGCTTTGTGACTCCGATCCATATGAGTTGAAGTTATAGCTGAAAATTTACCAATATTAACTTTAAGGCCAGAGGCATTACAGAAGGATTCCATAGTTTCTTGAATAACCTGTAATTGTTAAGATGAACCCCTGCAGAAAAGGAGAATGTCATCAGCAAAAAGAATATGTGAAATACTAGGCCCACCTCTAGAATTTGTGATAGGCTTCCAAAGACCATCATTCACTTTCTGTTGGATAAGTAAAGACAGCTTCTCCATACATAAAACGAACAGGTAAGGAGACATAGGGTCTCCCTGCCTATGGCCACGGGTAGGAGCAAAAGGAGAAAGTTGAGCCCCAGTCCATAAAAGAATTAAAGAAGTAGATTGCACACACCACATTATCAACTGAATTATAGAAACAAGGAAACCTAAATCATGAAGAGTAGACCGGAGAAAATCCCATCTTATGTTGTCATAAGCTTTTTCTAAATTTATATTAAAAGAAAAAAAAACATTTCTTAGCTTTAGACTTATGCATGAAACGAATGACCTCTTGTTGAAATTCTGGAAAGCGTACTAAAACCCCAACAGTATAATAGTAAGTAAGAGTATCGTATCCACAGGGAACGGTTCAACTTATAAAGATTAGTGGTCACAACTATCAAGTAATAGCATATGGTTGTTTGTTGAGAATTGTGCTAGTAAATAAAATTGAACTTAAATGAGAGAGATAGAGACAGTTACTTGAACTAGGATTGAACTTTGTTTCATCGCACCCCTTTCATATGTGAACCCCAATAATATTTAGGAATATATAATTATGATACCTTAGCCAAACTATATTATCCCATGTCGGTTCCCCATATCACGAGATACTCAGAAATAATTCATGCGGGTTCTCCCAAGCGACAAATTACCCCGGCTTTAGTGCAGGTGGAGCGTGAGTTATGTTCCAGTTATGTTCCAGCGTGAGTTTGGTCAAGTTGAGGTTCATTTGTTGTGGGTTCAGTAGAAGCAGAAACTTGCTCTGTTGAGTGGCTAGAAATAGAGGGCTCAGTTGTGAGAGGCTGAACATGTAGTGGTTCAATGTATGGCACTATTTCATTGCCCATTACAATAAAATCATCAGATTCTGTGGAGGAGGAGGCTTTCTTCTTCATTGCAATTTGCTTAATTCTCATGATAGAGAGGGAGAAAAATGAGGTAGTCAGAAAACAGAGTAAGGCTTAGAATGCGAAGGATTTTTGAGAGATTCAGCTGAGAGGTTCTCCTATATAGTTGATCAGAACTAGCCGTTGCCTTTGTTGAGAAGGAAAGAGAAGGTTCAGAGCATGCGCGCAGTTTTTTAGGATTTTGGTTATTGTCCAACGGTTATAAGCTTTAAATTTCCCTAATTATGTAACAACTACCCTGCACCTTTTCAGCTAGGGACAAAAGCTAGCTTTTCCTTGTTCTTTTTGTATCCTTGATAAGGTGAAAAGGTTGCTGACCCTACACAGTTGACTTACCAAGAAAGGCTTGAAGTTCATTGAAGCTCGTGATGGATAGAGACTTTCCTAGGATAAGTGATGTGACTAACATATGATTGTTGGTCAGCAATCACTGTACAACTGTCTCACTGTACAGAGGTCCTCCATTTGATGTTTGATCCATAGCATTTGAGAACAGCAGCTTGCAGCTGAAATGTATTCTGCTTCTATGGTGGACAGTGCTATAGTGGGCTGCTTCTTACAGGACCAAGAGATTAATGATTCTCCAAGAAATTGGCAGCTCCCACTAGTACTTTTTCTGTCTATTTTGTCTCCAGCATAATCAGCATCACAATAACCTGTGAACTCAAAATTTGTCCCTTTCTTGTACCACAATCCAAGATTAGTTGTTCCAGCAAGATATCTAAATATTCTTTTTATAGCTGCAACATGTAATTCTTTTGGAGAAGATTGAAATCTTGCACATAAACTTACAGAATATAAAATATCAGGTCTACTAGCAGTTAAGTATAGTAAAGATCCTATCATCCCTCTATATTCTTTTTCAGAAACAGGTTTCCCATTTTCATCTAGGTTTAAAACTGCAGAAGGATGCATAGGAGTCCCCATAGATTTTGATCCTTCCATTTTATATTTCTTTAAAAGATCTTTAGTATACTTTTCTTGATTTATAAAAATTCCATGCTTCTCCTGTCTGATTTGAAGTCCTAAGAAGAACTTCAATTCTCCCATGAGACTCATTTCAAATTCTCCTTGCATTAATTCAGAGAATTCTTCACACATTTTTAAATTTGTTGAACCAAAAATTATATCATCAACATATATTTGAACAATGAGTAGATCCTTTTTGAAAGTTTTTCTAAACAAAGTGGTGTCAATTTGTCCTCTTGAAAAATCATTTTTAAGAAGAAAGTTACTTAATCTTTCATACCAAGCTCTTGGAGCTTGCTTTAATCCATATAAGGCTTTAGTTAATTTGAAAACATGACTAGGATGTTTTTTGTTTTCAAAACCAGGAGGTTGGTGTACATAAACTTCCTCATTTATGAAACCATTTAGAAAAGCACTTTTCACATCCATTTGATAAAGTTTAAAGTTTTTAAATGCAGCAAAAGCAAGAAGGATTCTAATAGCTTCTAATCTAGCTACTGGAGCAAAAGTTTCATCAGAATCAATACCTTCTTGTTGGTTGTAGCCTTGAGCTACTAACTTTGCTTTGTTTCTTATAACTTTACCTTCTTCATTCATTTTGTTTCTGAACACCCATTTTGTTCCAATTATGGTATGATCATTTGGTTGAGGTACAAGAGTCCAGACCTTGTTTTTCTCAAACTGGTCTAGCTCCTCTTTCATGGCTTCTACCCATGATTCTTCATCAAGTGCTTCTTCTACACTTTTTGGCTCAACTTGAGAAAGAAGAGCTGTGTCATTTTTATTTCTTAATTGTCTCCTTGTTTTTACTCCTTCTTCAACACTTCCTATCACTTGATCATGAGGATGATTAGTAACAAGTTTCCAGCTTCTGGGAGGAATCTGCTTCTAACTGTCAGTATCTTCTCCAGAAGCATCTATAGCTTCTGTAGGTTCTGCAGCTTCTTCTACAGAACTGTGGTTCTCAGAAGAAATTTTCTTCGGCTCACTTTCATCATCAGAATCATTCTTACCACATGCTTGAGAAGGAGGGTTAGAATCATTAAAAATAACATGCATGCTTTCTTCTATTGTTTGATTCTTAATATTATAAATTCTATATGCTTTAGAAGTGATGGAGTATCCAAGAAATATGCCTTTTTCAGATTTTGCATCAAATTTCTCAAGGTTATCCTTATTGTTTAATATGAAGCATTCACTCCCAAATATATGAAAATAAGCAATCTTGGGTATGTTTTAGTAGGTGTTTTAGTAGGACCAAAAAGATCAATATGCAGCAACTCTAAAGTTCTTTTTGTAGTTATTACATTTTTGGGATGAAAACTTGATTTGGTATATTTTCCCTTTGACAAGTTCTAGTTTGGATAATTTAGAAATGGACTTCATGTTTAAGTGACCTATTTTTCTATGCCAAATCCATTTTTCATTTTCAAAAGAAGCAAGACAGGTTTGATGTGGAAGTTCTTCTAGACATATGCTATATAGATTCTTGCTTCTGACACCTTAGAATAATACCTTTTTAGTAGATGATTCTCTAATCTCACAGAATGTAGGTTGAAACATAACTTCATAGTCACTGTCACATAACTGACTAATGCTAAGAAGATTATGTTTTAACCCTTTCACATAGTATACATTATTAATTTGGGTAGAACCTTGCATACCTATCTTTCCAATACCTTTGATTTGAGCCTTGTTGTTGTCTCCAAATGTTACTGTTCCACCTTCCATCATGTGCAGTTGAGTGAATTTGCTTTTGTTTCCAGTCATATGTCTGAAGCATCCACTGTCCAAGAACCATAGCTCTTTCTTTTTGGACCCTTTGTTTGTTCCTACATCAGAGGACAACAATGCTTTAGGTACCCAAATATTTTTGGGTCCTGTGATGTTAGATACCTTTCTTCTGGTACTCCTTTTTCTTCTGTAACAGTTTTGGTCATAATGTCCAAGCCTGTTACACCATGAAAATGAGGAGGTTTCCTTTTGGCTGGAACAAAAACTGTTTTGTGTGATTCTGAAAACTTGTCTTAATTAAATCCTAAACCTCTTTTGTCAGAAATTTCTCTATTGTTTCCTATTAATTTATTCAAATTGTGAGTGCTGTTTACAAATTTACACAAATCATTTTGAAGTTCATCAATTTTCTTCTGCAGAAGCAGATTTTCTTTCTGCAGACTTGCAATTTTTTCTGCTTCTGCAGAGTTGTTTCTCACAGTTTTGATTTGTTCAGATAACTTAGAGTGAGATTGTTGGAGACAGTGATTGGTTTTAATTAACCTATTATTATCTTCTCTAAGTTTGTCATTTTCTTCTTTAGATTTAACTAATTGTTCTTTAAGAAGAGCACATTTTTGTGCAAGTGTGTGTGAGTCAGATAATAAATTTTCAAAAGCATTTTCTAGTTCTTTATATGCAGTAGGGTTATAAGTAATTACCTCTTCTTCTTCATCATCTTCTCCAGCCATGAAGCACAGGTTTGCAGTTTCAATTTCATCTTCTTCTTCTGCAGAACTGTCAGAATCATCCCATGTGGCCATCATGGCTTTCTTCTTCTGGAATGGTCTTGATTCTTTCAGCTGAGGACATTCTGCCCTGATATGTCCTAGTTTATTGCATTCATAACAAATGATAGGTTCTTGACATTTTCACCTTTTGATCCTTCCTTTTTGAGATTGAAGAATTTCTTTCCTTTGCCTTTTCTTCTGATCAGCCTTTGAATTCTTTTAGATATAAAGGCCAACTCATCATCATTTTCAGAAGATGATGATTCTTCTTCTGAAGGTTTATCTTCTGTAGAAGTACTTCTTTTGGATGTGCTTGCTTTGAGAGCTATTGACTTGTCTTTTCTTGGCAATTCATCCATGAGTTCTTGTTCATGGACTTTTTGAGAACCAAGAAGCTCATCCAACTTGAGTACAGCTAGATCTTTTGCCTCTTGTATTGCTGTAACCTTTGGTCTCCATATTCTAGGAAGACTTCTAAGTATTTTTCTGACTTGTTCTTGATTTGAATAACTTTTACCAAGTGATTTCAAGTCATTTATAATAACTGTAAACCTACTAAACATTTCATCTATAGTTTCATGTTCAATCATGTTAAACATTTCATATTGATGGATTAGAATGTTAATTTTTTATTCTTTTACTTGGTCAGTTCCTTCATGAGCAATTTTTAAAGTATTCCATATGTCTTTTGCAGTATTGCAGCCAGCAACTTTATCATATTCACCTCTACTTAATGCACAAAGAAGAAATAATTTAACTTTAGAGTTTAGAAGATACCTTTGTTCGTCATCTTGTGTCCATTCTTCTCTAGGTTTGGGTTTTGGTGCTTCTTCAACAATTTCAGACTCACCTTTTGTGGAAGGAGCTAGAACTCTAGTTCTTCTTGTAGTGGGAATGTAATTCCCATTTTCTATAATATCCCATAGATCAATATCTTGGGATTCCAAGAACAATTTCATTCTATCCTTCCAATAGTAATAGTCTTTTCCATTGAAAGCTGGTGGTCTGTTTTTGGATGATCCTTCTGGAATAAACATAGCAGCTCCATGGTTTGCCATTTCCTTGATCTTTTCCTCTCCCACGATTAAGTGAGTTCAACCCTAGAGGCAAGCTCTGAAACCAATTGAAGTAAATGGTTGAATCACAAGAAGGGGGGTTGAATTGTGATTCCTTTTAAAATTCTGCAATTTAACTTCTATTAAATTTTCTGCTCAAGAAAATTTCTTGGCTTGTTATTAGAAGGTAGATCACCACAAGTTGAATTGTTAGTTGGTATGCTTAGTATGCAGAAAATAAGATTCCTTTAGTGGAATCAATTTAGTTAACACTTACTTAGGTATTAAGTAGTTTTAAAAATCTTTTATGTTCATGCAATAATTAAGAGTGTAAGGAAGAGAAGAGAACACAAGGATTTTTATACTGGTTCACCTCTTCCAACCAGAGGCTGCGTCCATTCCCTACCTCAAGTAGGATTTTCTCACAAACAAATTCAGTCACAACCTCCTGGGTACTCACTACCACTAGTATTCTTTTTCTCAGCCTCTTCAGGCTCTCAACAGAATCACTAACTCACAGGAACAGACTTTTACTTACTGCAGCTCCTTCTGCAGAAGCTCAGATAGAGCAGAAATCTGCAGAACTTCCTTCTACAGACTCTGAATTTTCACAAGCTCACACCTGAGCCTTACAACCTCTCCAAATACTTCACCCTATTTGTCACAGGAGATTTTACAACATGCAAATCTCCCTGACCTTTCAATAACACATAAACAGAAAAGGTAAAGTACAAAAAGCTCACTATATTACAATCAGAGTTGCAGTAGAATATTCCAGTGAGCAAAACTCCTCCTCAATAACTTGTAGAAGCAAAATGTAACGAATATGAGGAGAGAGAAGAAGTTCCAGAAGCTAGATTTTTGAAACAGGTCCTGATTTATGCTTCTGGAGAGAGAGGTGTGTCCCATTGTGAAGAGAGCTTCCTTTTATAGGTGAGGAGTCTTGTAGCCATTGGAATGCACCCAAAATGGTCCAGCTGTGTTGCTGTGATAAGTCTCTTTCAAGTACAACTGCAAAAGCTGACAAGTACAGCTGACTGTTTGACTGGTTTCTTGCTTCTGCAGAACCAGCTTCTGCAGACAGCAAAACTGGCTCATTTCTTCACCCTTCCTTCTGTGAACATGCTGAGGATGATTTTTGGAGAATTCCAAGTGTATTTCAACTTGTGTTACTCAGCCAATTTAGTAAGGAATTTATTAAAGGATCATTGAGAGATTTGCTGCTTCTGCAGAACTCATTTTTACATATTCCTTTTGCAAGATTGCTTCTGGTCAACTGCAGATGATCCTTATGCTTTTGTGACATGTTCCATGTTCTGTATTTGATATCTTCTGAGAATGAATCATTTGATGTCTTCTGAGAGTTTCTTCCTTAAAAGTGAATCTCTCTTCTAAAACAATTTCATTAAGAACTATTAAATTGCTTCCTCATGCTTCTGGAGTCTATGAAGTGTGTTTGTCAGCTTCTGGAAGCTTTTCATATTTGTCCTTCACAGATTTGTCATTCCTTTAATTTCTAGCTTCTGTTAAGCAAATTAAGGAAGCTTTTCATATTTGTCCTTTTGCAGAATAATACTTGTTGCTTCTGGACACATTCTCAAATGAAATAGTTAGTCTTTTTAGAATCAGAATTATGCTAAGTTGCATTTGATTTGGTTGTCATAATTAAAACCACTTTGAAGGGATTCTTGGACCTTACACGTACTTCATCAGAATATGAAGCGTGGCGCTACGCTTCACCTACGCTCAGCGTAGGTTGAACCGTGAAAAATAGAAACAAATTAGTGATTCTGCGCTTCACCTGCGCTAAGCGAAAGTGAAGCGCAGAAAACACAATGTTAATTTCAGTTCTATTTTCTGTTGCTTCCTAATTCTAAGTGTTTTCTAACCCCTTTCCTTATTTTAATTGATCCATTTCCTAACAATTTTTACACTGAACAGGTATTGACTCTATCTAAGACACCAAAATCAAAAATAAAATAAACATCAAACCAAAAACAAAAATAAAAAACATAAAAACACAAAAATGACTAGGTTGCCTCCCAGGAAGCGCTTGTTTAACGTCTTCTAGCTCGACGCCTGTTTTACTCATGGTGGCTTCAATTGGAGGATGATGGTTGACTCAGCTCCTGTCCTTCCTTTTATTGCCCATCCTCCAAGCCAACTTCTTGTGTTATCATCACTTTCCTCACTGTCCTCATGATCTTTTTCTTCATTTTCATCTGATGTTGATCTTTTCTTTTTTTGAACTTGAACTCCATGATGGAATCTTGCTGCTTCACTCTCATTTTTGGTTTCCTCAGAAATTTTGAAACCTCTTTCTTCTTGTGCTCAGGTACTTTTATGTTCAATGCTTCTTTCTTTCTTACCTTTTGCAGTTTTGTTTCAGATTGAAAATTGTAGATCCCATCAGTAGAATCTATCTTCAATTTTTCTGGAGTTTCAATTAGCTGGGGAATCCCTCTGTCTAGGTGAAACACTAAGCTCTCATCTTTAGAGCTGATTTGGTATTTTCCCCGATCAACATCCATTATTACCTTGGCAGCTTTCATGAATGGTCTTCCTAGAATTAAGGGGACATCAGTATCCTCCTCTTCCATCTCAGCAATGAAGAAGTCAACAGTGTTGAGTCTCAGAATTAATTTAAGTAATTGAAATTAGATTCAAGACTCATTATCCTAGTTTTAATGATTAACAAATTAGATTGTATAGAAACAGGTTCTTGTTGGTCAAGTGGCCTCACTAACTTAAGAGGGGGGGTGAATTAAGTTATTCGAGACTATCTAATCTTTTCGATTAATGAATTATCTTTCCCTAATTATACTTAAAAATTTCTTTTCAAAGATGAAGAATGAATGTTAATGCTTAATATAATGAAATTGTAAATACAATAAGTAAGGTAGAGTTAAGGGAAGAGAGATTGCAAACACAATTTATACTGGTTCGGCCAATCCACTTGCCTACGTCCAGTCCCCAAGTACACACTTGAGATTTCCACTATTCTTGTAAAACCCTTTACAAGAGATGAACACTCACACACCTTGGAACCCCTTCCCTTGTGTTGAGTTTCACCAACAAACCACGAGAGGCACCCTCTCTTAATCACACAATATGAGAAGAAATTGTTTGAACAATATGAACTCTCTTTTAGAGTAGATAATACAACTTGAAGTTCCTATAAGAATCCTTAATAATTTGCAAATGTTTTGGCCAAAATGATTCTTAAAGATGTTTCTCACTTTTTGTTATTTCACATTATAATCTCCTGATTTTTTCGAAATGAAGACACATATATATAAGGATGAAGATGAAACATTGTAATCCTTGATTAAAAGTCATGTCTCTTCAAGAATTTCAAAAACAGAACACTGGTAATCGATTATAGGTTTTGGTAATCGATTACACAGTTCAGTTTTGCGAACCGTTGTGCCTGAAATATCAAATTTGAATTTTCTGCACTATGGTAATCGATTACAGGTTTTGGTAATCGATTACCAGAACCAAAATTTCATTCCAGAAGTTGAATGCTTGCTGGTAATCGATTACACTCCAACTGGTAATCGATTACCAGTTCAAAATATTTATTTTGAACTTAATTTTGGTTCATAAAACATTTTTGCATAAACTTTATTTTAAAGGCCAAATTACTTGCAAAGTCTAGAATTCTTTTAACACTTTATCTAACTAGACTAATACTTATCTAACATCACTTGTAGTCTTGATCTTGTATTGACCTTTGCTCCTTGCTCTTTCTCTTTCTTTTGCCAAATTCTTTTTGTCAATCTTGTGAACTCATTTTCTTTCCATTGGCATCATCAAAACCTGCATATAATATATCTACAAGTATATGCATCTACAATCTCCCCCTTTTTGATGATGACAACCATCTTTAAGGGAAGAAAGAAAAAATAGTTTCAAGTATACATATATCAATCATTTCCCCTTTTTGTCTCCCCCTTTTTATTTTAAAGGCCAAATTACTTGCAAAGTCTAGAATTCTTTTAACACTTTATCTAGCTAGACTAATACTTATCTAACATCACTTGTAGTCTTGATCTTGTATTGACCTTTGCTCCTTGCTCTTTCTCTTTCTTTTGCCAAATTCTTTTGTCAATCTTGTGAACTCATTTTCTTTCCATTGGCATCATCAAAACCTGCATATAATATATCTACAAGTATATGCATCTACAATCTCCCCCTTTTTGATGATGACAACCATCTTTAAGGGAAGAAAGAAAAAATAGTTTCAAGTATACATATATCAATCATTTCCCCTTTTTGTCTCCCCCTTAGTATTTGTCTTTTTAGAATTATTTGGGGATAAAATGAAATTTCAATTTCATAGTCTTTTCCTTTCCTTTTCTCTCATAACATAGAGTTCTTTCCCTTTTTTTTCTTTCCCTTTCTCTCCCCCTTTGGCATCATCAAAAAGAATCCAAGAGCATCAAATATATACTAACAATATATATCCATAAGTAGTGTATCTTTTAATTTAGAGAAATCTAAGATTCTTAACTCTCTTCTAATTTATTTCCAAATAACCATTTAGATCCTATAATTTGAATGATCACTTGGTCTATCAACTAGTTTCCATACATGATTTCTTGTCAAATTGATTTAATTTTTCTTTCATAGCAATAATCCAATGTTTATCTTTTAAGGCTTCATCAATATTTTTATTTCAATTTTATGAACAAAATCCATATATATCTTCAAGAGAGAGTCTAGTTGTTACCCCTTTTGAAAATTCTCCAATGATGTTGTCAAGAGGATGATCTCTTTAAAGTCTTCTACTCTCTTGAAAAATCCATGTTGATTTCTTTGTTGTTGTCTCCATAAATGACATGTACATTGTTTTTGGGAGTAATGTTGATAAATTTTGAAGTATCTCCCTTCATGTGCTTGGAGCATCCACTATTAAGTTACCATTGAGAATGCCTTGCCATCAAGCACACCTACAACACAATTCTTAACTTTTGGTACCCATATCATCTTGGGTCCTTGAATGTTAGTTTTGGGTAAGGTGCTTTTTGGAACCCAAATCATGTGTCCATTTTGAACACCATTCTTTCTTATATTACAAGTATATGCACTATGTCCCTTTCTACCACAATAGTTACATTTAATAAATGGACTAGTAGACATGGTATATGAGACAAAGAAATTTTTGTAAAGCTTTGTTGCTTTGAAGGATCATATCCTAATCCAGCTTTATCAAAGACACATCTTTGGTTTCCTAAGATGACATCCAAATTATTTTTGCCATAAGTGAATTTTGAAAGAATAGTATTTAACTTTTTAATTTCCTCTTGATGTTCTAGACATGATGTGCATGGATGAGTTTGCTTAATCTTTTCTAAATCAATAATGAAACATAAATTTTCATTTTCAGAATTTACTACTTTAAGTTCATTTTTAAGATTTTCCAAATCTTCATTTAATTTAGAAATTTCTTTTTCAAGTTTGTAGTAGTTTTCTTATATGATGAAACTAGTTTTGCTAACTTAAATGATTCTTTATGTAAATCATTAAATGCTTCTTGTAATTCATCAAATGAGATAGATGCATCATTGTTAGAAGATGTTACCTCTTCTTCACTATCGTAGTTTCTAGCCATAAATCCCAAGTTAACTGTTTCATTCTCTGAGTCACTGGAGCTTTTGTCATTATCATCCCATGTGATGTAGGCTTTCTTTGCTTTCTTATCTTTGAATGTCTTCTTGTTTGATTTTTCCATTCTCTTCTTGTAGATTGGACAATCTAGTTTTAAGTGTCCTGGTTGATTGCATTCAAAGCACCTTGGGGTTGAGGAGGAATCTTCTCCTTTCATCTTTGTGTTGAATGTAGATCTCTTTTGATTTCTTCTATTCCTTAGGAATTTGTTGAACCTTTTTACAAAGAGATCAAATTCTTCTTCATCATCCAAATCTTCATCTTCTATGATCTCTTCTTCTTCATGGATAGATGATGATGAAGCTTTGAGGGCGATGCTTTTCTTACTTCTATCATTTTCTTCATTTTGATTTAGTCTTAATAGTTCCAATTCATGCTCTTGAAGTTTCCCAAACAGTGAAGCAAGAGACATTGTTGTAAGATCCTTTGATTCTGCAATTGCTGTCACTTTTGGTTGCCATTGCCTACTCAAACATCTCAAAACTTTGTTAATAAGATCTTCATTAGGAAAGACTTTTCCTAAAGATGCAAGATGATTAACTATATGCGTAAATCTCTTTGCATGTCATGAATGCTTTCACTTTGGTTCATCCTAAATAATTCATATTCATGAGTAAGGGTGTTTATTCTAGATCTTTTAACATCACTTGTACCCTCATGTGTTACTTCCAATGTATCCCACATTTCTTTTGCACTTTTGCAATTAGAGACTCTAAAATATTCATCTATGCCTAATGCAGATGTGATTATATTTTTAGCCTTCAAGTTATATTGAACTTTTCTTTTATCCTCTTCACTCCATTGATCCCTAGGTGTTATCTTAACTTCTTCCCCTAGTTGCATTGAAGGAATAAATGGTCCATTTTCAACAGCATCCCAAATGTTTAGATCAATTGACTCTATAAAGATTTGCATTCTAGACTTCCAATAGTGAAATCCTTCTCCATTAAATACAGGGGGTCTATTGAAAGAACTTCCTTCACCAAACATGGAACTAGATGAGGCCATTATAGATCTTGAGGCTTCTAATCCTTAAACAAGATACAAGCTCTGATACCACTTGTTGGTCAAGTGGCCTCACTAACTTAAGAGGGGGGGGTGAATTAAGTTATTCGAGACTATCTAATCTTTTCGATTAATGAATTATCTTTCCCTAATTATACTTAAAAAGTTCTTTTCAAAGATGAAGAATGAATGTTAATGCTTAATATAATGAAATTGTAAATACAATAAGTAAGGTAGAGTTAAGGGAAGAGAGATTGCAAACACGATTTATACTGGTTCGGCCAATCCACTTGCCTACGTCCAGTCCCCAAGTACACACTTGAGATTTCCACTATTCTTGTAAAACCCTTTACAAGAGATGAACACTCACACACCTTGGAACCCCTTCCCTTGTGTTGAGTTTCACCAACAAACCACGAGAGGCACCCTCTCTTAATCACACAATATGAGAAGAAATTGTTTGAACAATATGAACTCTCTTTAGAGTAGATAATACAACTTGAAGTTCCTATAAGAATCCTTAATAATTTGCAAATGTTTTGGCCAAAATGATTCTTAAAGATGTTTCTCACTTTTTGTTATTTCACATTGTAATCCTCCTGATTTTTTCGAAATGAAGACACATATATATAAGGATGAAGATGAAACATTGTAATCCTTGATTAAAAGTCATGTCTCTTCAAGAATTTCAAAAACAGAACACTGGTAATCGATTACAGGTTTTGGTAATCGATTACACAGTTCAGTTTTGCGAACCGTTGTGCCTGAAATATCAAATTTGAATTTTCTGCACTATGGTAATCGATTACAGGTTTTGGTAATCGATTACCAGAACCAAAATTTCATTCCAGAAGTTGAATGCTTGCTGGTAATCGATTACACTCTAACTGGTAATCGATTACCAGTTCAAAATATTTATTTTGAACTTAATTTTGGTTCATAAAACATTTTTGCATAAACTTTATTTTAAAGGCCAAATTACTTGCAAAGTCTAGAATTCTTTTAACACTTTATCTAACTAGACTAATACTTATCTAACATCACTTGTAGTCTTGATCTTGTATTGACCTTTGCTCCTTGCTCTTTCTCTTTCTTTTGCCAAATTCTTTTGTCAATCTTGTGAACTCATTTTCTTTCCATTGGCATCATCAAAACCTGCATATAATATATCTACAAGTATATGCATCTACAGTTCTACTAAGAAAGGTATCATCTTTTGTATTTCAAGAATCCTGAAGAAGCAATTCTCAGAAGAAAATCAACATGTCGAACCGGAACAAGAAGAATGGAGCAAGATGAAGAAGAAAGAAGATCAGCATAGAAGAAATGAAGAAGAAGGACATCAAGGATCATCAAAGGCAAAGAAGAGGAAAACAACCGAAGAAAAGAGAGCTATCGAAGAAAAGCACCTGAAGAAGAAGAGGAAGTACTCAGAGCAAATGAAGATTGAATTTTTTTTGTTTGAGCAAGGAGCTGAAGTGAAGATAAACTTAATGCTCAAGGAAGAACAAGAGAAGAAGAAAGAAGCAACCAGCCGAAGAAAAGAAGGAGGAACTTGTTGAAGGAAGGAACTCACTGAAGAAGTCTCCATATTGAAGAGCTAATTTATGTTGGAGTCAATCAACCTTCTGAAAGTATGTGCACAATGAAGATTGAACCTACTGAACACATACTTACTAATGACGTGGAATTTCAATCATCTGAAGTATTAGAAGCCAGAGATGTCATGCAACACTCTGAAGACGTGTGAGTCAATCTGAATGTTTTATTGAAAGATTCAAGTCTCAGCAAACATAAAAGTGAAGCTGAATTGATTCAAGGAAAAATGAAAGCCTTTGGGGCACAGCTTCATTTCCCGACATAAAAGAGGAAGCCTACTCATAAAAGCAAATAAAGGTCAGAGATAGAGTCAGCGCTGCTGCAACCCCTACTCTGTACTTTCTCTGCAATATGCTATCAAAGGTGTGTGCACCTCAAGTGAGAAGAAAGTAGAACTCAAAATGAAACAAAGGAGAAGTCTAACGAATCGTAGCATCCTGCCTCCTTATACTCACAAGAGAAGAGAACACAGAAGACGAGAAGAGAGAGATGAAATTCATCCTCCTCAAGATCAATGAAAATATCTCAAGACTAAGAGCCTACTTGTTGTGTGTCAGAACTAATCCATATGCACACCTAATCTGCTTAAGATCAGAAGCTACCAGAAGAGAAGTTATTTCACAACGGCTCTTAGACAATTAATCCTTTCTTCCTAATGATAAAATGAGCAATCTTCAACGACTACATTTCAAAACATATAAATAGCCTCAAGGAAGGATTATGAAGATTGGTGGCATTGAAGCCCATAGTGGCATTAATTCCAAGACAACGCCCAAGAGAGAACCGGCTAGAGGATAATTCAACATCTTATTAAGCCAACTCTTCTTAGATGAAGAAGCAGTTTTATCCTATTAGATACAAAGTAGATATAGAGCTTAATTCATACACTTGTATCTATGTAGATCCTTGTACTTAGAATTTCACTTGTTCTATCCTGAGTAGTACTCAGTAACCCTCTGTACAAGAAGAACAACGGTTTAAGTTTCTAGGTAACTCTAAACCTTATGTTTATAAACACTTTATGTGTCTGAGAGCCTAGAGAGGCTTGGTGGAATAAAGAATACTCATTTGAGCCTGGAGAGGCTTGACTGTACAAGAATACTCGTTGAGACTAGAGAGGCTTGTCTGTAAAATAATACTGCATGAGTTGCCTGGAGAGGCAGTTGAGAACAAAGAATACTCGTTGGGCCTGGAGAGGGCCAGGTGTGCAAAGAATACTCGTTGGGCCTGGAGAGGCCATGTGTGCAAAGAATACTCATTGAGTTGCCTAGAGAGGCAGTTGAGAACAAAGAATACTCGGTTGGATCTTGCGGGATTATTGGAAAATCCAGTAGTGGTTTGCCCTGGGACTAGATGTAGCTCACTGGGTTAGTGGGTGAACCAGTATAAATCTTTGTTTTTAAGTTCTCTCTTCCCTTACCTCTTTACTTTCCATTGATATTCTGTTTAAACTAACAAATGAGGGTTAAAGAAAAGTCATTTCATTAATCTGAACAGAAAGTAATCTTTTCTTTAAAGGGAAAAATATTTAGAAAGCTTGTAATTCAACCTTCCGAGTTGCATCAGCAGGTTGCTGAACACTCCAATTTCGAAAGGTTGATCAAATATTTCAAATTGGTTTTGCTTGTTTTCGAAAGGTTTTTTTCCAAAATCTGTAAAGATTAACAAAACACTATTCAACCCCCCCTTCTAGTGTTTCCTGTGGCACTAACAGTTGGTATCAGAGCTCACCTTCGGGTTGAACATTTAGCAAATGCTGAAGGAGTAGATCCAGATGGAAGCCTAAACAAGCAAGGAAGAGAACTTATGAACACGATCAACAGAAGAAGCAAAGATGTCTCTGAAGAAAATGTTGAGTCTTAGCAGATACATATCATCAACATAAGATACTGAAGTATCTGCACTGGTAATATCATTTCATCTCTATTATCTTCAGAAAAACTCCCTGTCGTTTACCACTCCCTTATTAATATTTTTAGCTAAAATTTTTTAAAGACAAATTTTGTTAGTATAATTATAAAGTTTTTTTAAACTGAAATCAACATTGACGATCCAGTTCCACAGGACCTTTGGCATTTCACCTGTTCAGTCAATGATGTACGTGGTACTACTTCCAAAGCCTGAAATCAACGTCATTAATGCTATCTGAGCCTATCTCTATTCCGTGTGAAACCGTTGATGGTTTCTGGAAAGCGAACAAAAATCCATCAGTATAATAGTAAAGAAAGAGTATTGTATCCACAGGGAACGGTTAATTTATGCAGACTGTGATCTATTTATCAAGAGAAAGCACAGTTTAGAGAGTGTAATTGCAGAATTGTAAAGAGAGAGTAAATAATTAATTTGAATTAGAAAGATAGAGTTAGAGACACTTTACTTGGATTAGGATTGGGCTTCATCTCATCTCACCCCTTGTGCATGTAAAGACTATCTATTATTTTAGGTTTACTCTATAATACTGTAGACAAACTTTATTGCTAGAGACCCCGAGTTACCAGCGGCCTCACACACTCAAGGATAATCCATGCGGGCTCTCCCAGGCGACAGACTTACCCCCGACATATTTTGCTCTTTATTTATTATTCCGTTTGTAGAAACTAGTTGATAAACGCGGCCTCAATACTGTGGACACACCTTTCATTAGAGTACTGTCACTACCCATCACTCACTAAGACACATCCATGTTCCGGTCCGGGATTCACAATTAACTAACTCCTGCTATCGATACTAAGGCCTAGCCCTGTGAACGCCCTCCACTAGAGTACTCACACTACCCATCCCTCATTAGAAACGCCCATGTATCGGTCACAGAGCACCGAGTCCTCTTATTCACTCAGAGTTTGGGTTTCTTCAGAATCCGCTCCCCCATTCTCAGTCCTAATCAGAACTACTTTAGTTAAGACTTAGCCTATAACTCCAGACGCAAGCGTGGGAATTAGGAAATTAAGTACAGAATAAGATTACCAATATTATAGATAGGGAGCTCATAAATAATAATATATAATTTACATACACTTAGGGATAGAATCAATTACATCCAATCCTACTGGAGACTTAAACTACACGAAGTAGCTATACAAACCACTAAAGTGTTGTCACCATCTTCAATCCTCGTGAAGCGCTCCTCCTCTCCTACTCTAAACTTAGCTCTGGTACATAATCCACTGAACTATAGACAAGATTACAATGATTGACGACCTTTCAAATTGGTGCAAGAGGTTCCTATTTATAGACTAAGGAAAGACAATGCAAATTGGGAAGAGATCTATCTAAAAACGGCAATAGGGACCAAATCAGCGTAAACCTGCCGCTCCAGGTTGCGCTATAGCGCAGGATTGAGCGCAACTTCCAGAGAGTCTGCGCTTCACCCTGCGCTATAGCGCAGGTGTGAAAGCGCAAGTAGCGTCCTGCTGCTCAACTTTCTCTTTTTAATCTCGATCTCTCCCCGAGACTTGTTTTCGCATATTTGTCCTTCCTTGTTCCCTTTATTTGATGATCTTCTTGCATTCATTGAGCAATCCTTGATTTATTCAAGGGAAGCTGTGTCTGCAGAATCCTTGATTGATTGGCAATAATCTCCTCATTAATGGCTTCAAATCTTCTTCAAATATTCATTAAATACTCTTCAATCAATCTCAAATCTTGCAGATATCTTCCTCATTTGATTCCATCCTATCCTTCAAATTAAATCTTTGCAATATCCTGCAAAATCAGCAATATTTCTATCAAAATAGCATCAAATTCAAATCTCAGATTAATAAATACAATTTATCTAATATTTAATAAAAAGGGATTTAAATTGGGGCAAAATTATCATTTTATCCTTGATAAGTGAACTGAAAAAGTGCTCTAATTTATCAACTAATTTTTCACTTATCAAAATCCCCCCCAACTTAACTTCTTGCTTGTCCTCGAGCAAGAGACCTCCTTGCAATCATGAATCAACTTTATTCCCAGTTTATTCCTAATAACTAAAAAACAACAAATTCAAGGAACTATTCCTCAACTCTTTCCTAAGTAGAAGTCACTTTCCAATCATAAGAAAAACTAAGGATCAAGGGATATTACCATACATCAATCAGAATAGAATACAAACATCAATTAAACTTTCTCAATAATAGCAATTAAAGCAGTAAGTGATAAACCAAGGAAATCTCTCATTCTCACGGGTAAGTGTTTCCCTCAATCATTTTCACCACTGTTGAACAACTAGAATTGATAGTCTGTTTCCAAGATCTGAACCTGCAAGCAGTAAATATGGATCAATAGGTATTTATTAGGTTGTAATGAGGCAAGGCTATCAAGAAATCATGGTTTTTCTGGATATTCAAGGAACACTTTGAATAGAGAGCATCTTGTGATTGTGCTTAGGACTTCTCTCAATTCACCCGGTCATTCTTGAATGGTCACCCATTTTCGCTTGGCCTCATTGTTTGAAGAAATTCTCCCACCTAACTTATTCAATTCCACACTCTTGTGCAGAATTTTTTTTTATATATACAGAAAACATAACATAGAAAGATTTGTGTGGGAGAGGATTCTTCTTTTGTGATTTCTTGTGCCTTCTCTTGAGTCTCTGTGACCAACCCTCTTGCCCCATTTTGTTATTGTGCACCTTGCTCTCTATCCCAACTGTTAAGGGACATGGTATGATCATTAATCATGGCTGGGGTGCATCAAAGGAAATATTCAAGCTCAAATGAGCAATCAATAAATGGAAACATTTAATCAGGGTTGGCTGTTTGGCACTGAGCAAAATATTATAATCACAAAATATGCCTTTATCACATCCATATCTTCTTCAAGCAAGCAAAAATTAAAAACTCAAGCAATAACAGTTGACAAGCAGCGGCGAAAAGCTCTCAATTTAAGTGTTTAGGCTCTCATCTCACCGGTTATGGCTAAAATTTCCTTGATAAAGCACTTAATGATTTAATTAACTTTCCTGATAGGTTCTCTTGAGAAGTACCCTAATCCTAACTGATTATGGAATTAATCACAAGACTCTATCATCTTCCTAGATTGGTTAGTTAAACTACTTATTTACAGAGAATATGGAAAAAGTTACCTTGATTCCTAATCCTAAGGTCCTAAATCCTAAAAATTTTAAAAAATTTTAAAAAAATGAAATACAAAACAAAAAATCCTAATTAATAGAAAAAAATAGTAGAAAATAAAAGAAAAATTAAAAGAAAAATTCTATAAAATATTAGAAAATAAAGAAAAACTAAAAGAAAGAAAACACCAGTATCAATCTTCATCCTCTGTATCCTATGAGTTCTTGTCCTGTTGTTGCTCCATCCCCCCTGGGAAAATAGGCCTGTCCCCAGGCAACTACAAGAATGTCCGGACTCTTCAAGCAGTAAGCTCGGGTGTGGGTCTAGTACTCCTGATTGGTTTGAGGGCAACTGGTCTTTATACTTTGCAGCAGTCTATGAAATTCATGAAGAACATGGAAGCCATCATTAACCAATGTTATATGCACAATTTAAAGATTAATATTTTCAACACAAAGTTCAGTGGCACTTGGTAATGATTTCCTAAAAACAATCATACTCATTTGTTTTTGCAGTATTCAATCAATCCATGGAAAGTGAAAGTTCAAGATTTTTGAAAAGAAACAGAGCATAACAACCTTCAAATTCAATAACTCACAAAACAAAAAGGCATTTCCCATCAAGCAAATTGTTCTTCATGTTCCACACAGCCAAAATCACATTCAAGATAGCAATAGTCAATAATATTCACAATCCTAAGGTTGCTACCCTAAAGTGCAAATCCTAAAAATAGAGTAAAGAGATTTCAATTGGTAAAGAAATCATAACTGAAAGTTTCAAAATTGATGGAAGTTTTGTGAGTGGAAAGAGTGAAAAGAAGAGCTTAGGAAGTAGTACATGAGAAATAAAGATTTTTAAATTTCGTATCCTGCGCTTCACCCTGCGCTACAAAACGCAGTGAAGCGCAGAATACAGTGACTAAAATTTCAGTTCTGCCTTTACCTGGTTGAAGCGCAGAAAACAGAATGCAATTTTCAATTTTCAGTCACGTTTTCTGCTACTTCCTATTTTTTTTTAAAAAAAAATTATTTTCCACAAACTTATTCCCATCTATTTGGAAATTTCCTAAATCTTAAAAAAATTCCTAAAAAAAAACCCTAATTAACAAACAAGAGCATAAACAAACTGAAAATAATTGAAAACTTAAAAATCTCTGGGTTGCCTCCCAGAAAGCGCTTGTTATAACGTCTGATAGCTCGACGCCTGTTCTCTTAAGGTGGCTGAAACTGAAATATTATGGTGAGCCTGTGTGCTGCACCCTTCCTTTTTCTGGCCCATAAACCTCCCCATAATCTTGCCTTGGAGCAATCTGTCATTTTCTTTATTTTCTTGCTCTCATGTACATGAGTCTTCTTCTCCTGAAGCTTGAATGATTCACAAATGATTTCTCTCAATTTCTTTGCTTAGGGGGGTTCTTTGACATGAAACACACCTGACCACTTGATCTTCAATCTGGCTCTAGGTTCTGAATTTAATTCTAGCTTGATTTTTCTTCTCTTAGCCTTGTCCTGGTCACTGTGATTGCAGGCCTTTCTTTTGTGAGGTCTGGAAGGTTCATCACTTGCACCATGCCTTTCTTGATCCTCCGTTAGAGGACTGGTTGGATAAGGCAAGGCCTCTGTTCTTGAAATCATTTCCCTTCCTTCCTCAGGCTTTGATTCACCATCTCTCTGTTCACTCGTTTTCTCTTTTTCTTGATCATGTACACCCTCATATGTGTTGTTCTCTTTCTCCCTTTCACGGTTAGCCTCTTCTTCATGCACCATCTTTTCTGTTTCCTCCTCTCCTTTTTCTTCTTCCTCTTCTGCTGCACCTTCTTCTTCTTTCTTTTCTTCTTCAGCTTCTCTTTCTTATGTTTCTTCAGATTCATCTTCATCTTCTTCTTCTTTTTCATCAGCCAGACTGTCATTGATTTCCTCCCCCGTTAATTTAACAATTATGGTGGGACAAAATTCTACGGGGTTGGGTTGAGCGTTTGCTGAGCTCTCTGACTGTTGTTTGACTCTTGTTTCTTCTCTCTCTGCAATTGTTGCATCAGGAGACTCTCTTCTTGTTGAGCAGTTCCAACATGGTGTCAGCATTTCTTCTGCTTCTTCTCTTTCCTTCTGAAGTCTTGACTCCCTTTGTTCCACCAGTTGTGCTATCAAAGCATCATTTATTGTTCTTGCTTCTTCTCTCCTTGTGAAATTGTATATTGCCTTGATGAATTTCTTCGACACTCTTGCAAAGTCTTAACTCCCTTTGTTCTCCCATCTGTTTTAACAAAGCGTCAGTGCTTCGTCTTCGCTCTTCGCACTCTTTCTGGAATTGTATATTGCTTTGATTGAATTCTTCCAAAAACTCATAAAATTGTGAGTCTCTTTGTTGATAGGAAGAAACCGTGTGCTGTTGAAAAGAAGGTTGCATACGGAGTGAAACATCATCTTGGTGCCTCCCAAAATTCTGATTCTCGTAACTTCCCCAGTCCTGTGAAAAATTGTTAGAATAATTGTTGTAATTAGAGAAGTTACCTTGAATCGGTGTATGAGAGGAGAAACTTGGTTCTTGCCACCTAACATAATCTCCAGGGGTTCTCCTTGGTTGATTCTGTCATGCATAAGCCATTTAACATTTATTTCACTTGAGGTTGTTGAGCAGAGAGTGTTGAGATTGTCTCCTTGAAATTTGTCCCCTTCTTCTTCTTGGGTGATCAGAGAGTGTTGAAATTATCTCCTTGAGCTCTGCCCCTTTTTTGTTACCTGTTTTCTCAAGAGAAATAAGATGCTCAAACAAAGAGAAAAACAGAATAACAAAGAATAATATATATATTTATAATAATAAATATTTATTATTTTTTTAATAATAATAATAAATAATTTTTTTTAAATAATAATAAATAATATATTTTTTTAAAAAATAATTAAGATAAAATTTTTTTTTTCTTCTCGACTTCGCCCTTGTCTCCTTTCCTTGTTTCTACTTTTGTTCTTCCTTGATGTCCTTCCTATTTCTGCTTCAAATTGTAATTGATAGGGGGACACTGGCCTCTCAGAAAAATAAACAAGAAACTTGAAAAAGGTAAGTGGGGAAGAAAAATTTATAATAATGGAAAAAAAACTATAAATTATTTAGACCTTAAAAATAATAAAAATTTCCTAAAATAATAAGAAAGATATAAAAATAAATCCTAAGATAGAATCCTTGATAATAGATCGCCACATCTACACAAATTGAAACCGTTCCCCGGCAACGCAACCAAAAAATACTTGATGGGTTTCTGGCAACGAACCAAAAATCCAGCAGTATAATAGTAAGAAAGAGTATTGTATCCACAAGGAACGGTTAATTTATACAGACTGTGATCTATTTATCAGAGAAGCACAATTTAGAGAGTGTAATTGCAGAATTGTAAAGAGAAAGTAAATAATTAATTGGAATTAGAAAGGTAGAGTTAGAGACCTTTACTTGGATTAGGATTGGACTTCATCTCATCACACCCCTTGTGCATGTAAAGATTATCTATTATTTAGGTTTACTCTATAATACTGTAGACAAACTTTATTGCTATAAGACCCCCGATGTTACCAGCGGCCTCACACACTCAAGGATAATCCATTCGGGCTCTCCCAGGCGACAGACTTACCCCGGCTTATTTGCTCTTTATTTTATTATTCCGTTTGTAAGAACGAGTTGATAAACGCGGCCTCATAACTGTGGACACACCTTTCGATGTAGTACGGTACTTTCACTACCATCACTCACTAAGACACATCCATGTTTCCGGTCCGGGATCCAATTAACTAACTCCTTGCTATCGATACTAAGGCCTAGCCTGTGAACGCCCTTCGCTAGAGTACTCACACTACCCATCGCTCATTAGAAACGTCACATGTATCGTCACAAAGCATACCGAGTCCCTCTTATTCACTTAGAGTTTGGGTTTCTTCTTCAGAATCCGCTCCCCCATTCTCAATCCTAATCAAAACTACTTTAGTTAAGACTAGCCTATAACTCCAGACGCAAGCGTGGGAATTGGAATTAAGTACGAGAATAAGATTACCAATATTATAGATAGGGAGCTCATAAATAATAATATAAATTTACATACACTTAGGGATAGATCAAATTACATCCAATCCTAATGGAGAGTTAAACTACACGAAGTAGCCATACAAACCACTGAAGTTGTTGTCACCACCTCCAATCCTCGTGAAGGCTCCTCCTCTCCTACTCTAAACTTAGCTCCGGTACATAATCACTGAACTATAGACTACATTACAATGATTGATGACCTTTCAATTTGGTGCAAGAGGTTCCTATTTATAGACTAAGGAAAGACAACGCAAAGTGGGAAGAGATCTATCTAAAAAACGGCAACAGGGACCAAATCAGCGTAACCTGCGCTCCAGGCTGCGCTATAGCGCAGGATTGAGCGCAACTTCAAGAGAGTCTGCGCTTCACCCAGCGCCATAGCGCAGGTTGAAGCGCAGGTAGTGTCCTGCTGCTCCAACTTTCTCTTTTAATCCTGATCTCTCCCAAAGAATGGGTTTATCGACATATTTGTCCTTCCTTGTTTCCCTTTATTTGATGATTCCTTGCATTCATTGAGCAATCCTTGATTTATTCGGGAAGCTTGTCTGCAGAATCCTTGATTGATTGGCAATAATCTCCCCATTAATGGCTTCAAATCTTCTTAAATCTTCATTAAATATCTTCAATCAATCTCAAATCTTGCAGATATCGTCCTCATTGATGCCATCTATCCTTCAAATTAAATCTTTGCAATATCCTGCAAAAATCAGCAATATTTCCTATCAAAATAGCATCAAATTCAATCTCAGATTAATAAATACAATTTATCTAATATTTAATAAAAAGGGATTAAATTGGGGGCAAAATTATCATTGTTATCCTTGATAAGTGAACTGAATAAAGTGCTCTAATTTATCAACTAATTTTCACTTATCAACCGTCCATATGATTAGATCTTCTTACTTTTTTTCTAATCTCTCGTATGACTCAAAGTTCTATAAATTCTCAAGAGTCCTCAAGGCAAACCCATCTCCTCCAAGTTTCCTTTTATTTAACTTCGGTCTGGATCTTGGCAAATGCTTTCTAACGGAAAATGAAGAGAATGAAGAAAATGGAAAGAAGCAACACTGGAACAAGAACTTATTGTTATCAATAACGTTTTGGAGAAGATAGATCTTCCATGGATGATGTATGCAATGAGAAGAAGGGTGCAGGTTCCTGAGGAACACTTGCCCTACGACATTCCATTCATGGAGATCTTGTTGCATCACAAGCTTACTGGAAGACCACTGGGAGATCCCAGAATACCCAATCTTATGAAGGGATCCACTTCAAATGTGGCCCTAAAGATTAATGTTAAGGGCAGTGGTCGAAATATAGTATGATGCACCTCCACTGTTGATAGAAGATTGTGTGCGCACGGTGGAGGAATGAGTACAGGCTCAAAAGACTATCCTGAGGCTGTAGGCTGAAAAGGAAACTACAGATGAGGCTATGCCTTAAAGGTAGCTAGAAGCAGAGAGAGCCAAAAGTTTTAAAGGAACCAATTGTCAATGTTGATATCTTTAAACTGGTTTTTTATCCATATACATTAATACATGAATATTTTCTAAACTTTTGTGTTAGTACTTATTTGTTATATTTGCATCTTTTGTAGTCAATGCTCATTTAAAAGAAAAACAAATCTTTTCCTAAAATCAAATTCAAACCTTCTTTTGTTTTATTTCTCTACCTCGTCAAACCTTTTTAATTAATGACAAAAGGGGGAGAAATATAACTAACATATAAGAACATGTAAGAAGTTTTTCAGAAACAAAAACAAGGACAAGAACAAATAAAATATTTTTCAGAAAAAGAAACAAGAACAGGAAAATAGTTTTCAGAAAGTAAAAAGAAATTAAAAATTGTATTAGAAGAAAAATGTTTTTCTAAGGGGGAGTAATATAGACAAGGGGGAGTTACTGAATGAAAAGGAATATGTTCAATTTTAATTCTTGTTCATATTTGTTAGTCATAACTAATTTGTCATCATTAAAAAGGGGGAGAATGTGAGTCTCAGAATTAATTTAAGTAATTGAAATTAGATTCAAGACTCATTATCCTTAGTTTTTAATGATTAACAAATTAGATTGTATAGAAACAGGTTCTACTGAGAAAGGTATCATCTTTTATATTTATGAATCCTGAAGAAGCAGTTCTCAGAAGAAAATCAATCTGCCGAACCAGAACAAGAAGAATGGAGCAAGAAGAAGAAAAAAGAAGATCAGCACAGAAGAAATGAAGAAGAAGGACATCAAGGATCATCAAAGGCAAGAAGAGGAAGCAATCAAGAAAAGGAGAGCTATCAAAGACAAGTAGCTGAAGAAGAAGAGAAGAACTCAAGCAAATGAAGATTGAATTTCTATTTGTGCAAGCAGCTGAAGTGAAGATAAACTTAATGCTCAAGGAAGAACAAGAGAAGTAGAAAGAAGCAACCAGCCGAAGAAAAAGAAGAAGGAACTTGTTGAAGGAAGCAACTCACTAAAGAAGTCTGCCTATTGAAGAGCTAATTTATGTTGGAGTCAATCAACCTTCTGAAGTATGTGCACAATGAAGATTGAACCTGCTGAACACATACTTACAAATGACGTGGCATTTCAGCCATCTGAAGTATTAGAAGCCAGAGACGTCATGCAACACTTTGAAGACTTGTGAGTCAATCTAAATGTTTATTGAAATACTCAAGTCTCAGCAAACATAAAAGGTGAAGCTAAATTAATGCAAGGAAAAATGAAAGCCTTCGGGCACAACTTCATTTCCTGACATAAAAGAGGAAGCCTTCTGCAAAAAACCAAATAGAGGTCAGAGATAGAGTCAGCGCTGCTACAACACCTACTCTGTACTTTCTCTGCAATATGCTATCAGAGTCGTGCACCTCAAGTGAGAAGAAAAGCAGAACTCACAATGGGACAAAGGAGAAGTCTAACGGATCGTAGCATCCTGCCTCCTTATACTCACAAGAGAAGAGAAATAAGAAGACGAAGAAAGAGAGAGATGAATTTCATCCTGCTGAAGATCAAAGAAAATATCTCAAGACTAAGAGCCTATCTGCTGTGTGTCAGAACTAATCCATCGCACACCTAATCTGCTTAAGATCAAAAGCTACCTAAAGAGAAGTTATTTCACAATGGCTCTTAGAGCATTAATCATTTCTTCCCAACGATAAAATGAGCAATCTTCAACGGCTACATTTCAGAACATAGAAATAGCCTCAATGAAGGATTATGAAGATTGGCGGCATTGAAGGCCATTGCGGCAATTAATTCCAAGACAACACCCAAGAGAGAACCGACTAGAGCTCAATTCAACATCTTATTAAGCCAACTCTCCTTAGATGAAGAAGCCGTTTTCTGCTTATTAGATACAGAGTAGATATAGAGCTTAACTCATACACTTGTATCTTTGTATATCCTTGTACTTAGAATTCACCTGTTGTATCTTGAATAGTACTCAGTAACCCTATGTACTAGAAGAACAATGGTTTAAGTTTCTAGGTACTTAAACCTTATGTTGTAAACACTTTATGTATCTGAGAACCTGGAGAGGCTTGGTGGAATAATGAATACTCGTTTGAGCCTGGAGAGGCTTGACTGTAAAATATTACTCGTTCAGCCTGGAGAGGCTTGTCTGTAAAAGAATGCTGCATGAGTTGCCTGGAGAGGCAGTTGAGAACAAAGAATACTCGTTGGGTCTGGAGAGGCCAGGTGTGCAAAGAATACTCGTTGGGCCTGGAGAGGCCATGTGTGCAAAGAGTACTCATTTAGTTTCCTGGAGAGGCAGTTGAGAACAAAGAATACTCAGTTGTAATCTTGCGGGATTATTGGAAAATCCAGTGGTGGTATGCCCTGGGACTGGATTGTAGCTCACTGGGTTAGTGGGTGAACCAGTATAAATCTTTGTGTTAAGTTCTCTCTTCTCTTACCTCTTTACTTTCCGTTGATATTTGTTTAAACTAACAAAAAAGGGTTAAAGAAAAGACGTTTCATTAATCTGAACAGAAAGTAATCTTTCTTTAAAGGGAAAATATTTTAAAAGGTTTTTAATTCAACCTTTCGATTTGCATCAGCAGGTTGCTGAACACTCCAGTTTCGGAAGGTTGATCAAATATTTTCAAATTGGTTTGCTTGTTTCCGAAAGGTTTTCCAAAATCTGTAAAGATTAACAAAACACTATTCAACCCCCCCTTCTAGTGTTTCCTGTGGCACCAACTAACAGCGTACAAAAACCGATCCACTCTTATTGGTAAGTCTTCAATTACCCCATATGGGCGTTGAGTGGTTTTATTTGCAAGCTGTAACTTCACCTTGGCAGGCTTGACCTTCAAAATTCCTAGTTTGTTAAAGAATGATAGCGGCATCAAATTGATGCTCGCCCCAAGATCTAATAAAGCGTTGGTAACAGGTTGATTAGCAATAGAAAACTGGTACAGTAAATTTACCCGGGTCAAGTGACTTTACCTGTGCTAAAGACTTTTTCTGCCTCTTCTTCTTTTTCTGGAACAGTTTTGGGCTTCTCTTCTTCTTGAACACTCTTTTGCACAATCTTCTCTGTGAGCACTTTTTCTTCAAATATGATATTATCTTCTAAATCACTCCCTTCTGTTGTGTTACCATCAGTAGTAATCACATTACAGTGCTCCTTTGGATTGGTCTGAGTGTTTGCTGTAAAGTGGCCCTTTTTATGTTCTGTCATCTCATTTGCCAACTGTCCAACTTGATTTTCCAAGGATTCGATTGATGCTTTTGTATTCTTCTTGAATCTGTCAAAGCTCTGCATAAACACATTAATCTTTTCTTCAAGTTTTGAGAGTATGTCTTTTGTTGAAAGATAATTTTGCTGCTGCTGATAAGGCATCTGTCTGTTTCCTCCTTCTTGTCTCCAACCAGAGTTTTTATTTTGGTTATTTCTCCATCCTTGTGAATACTGATTATTATTGGAGAAATTACCTTGGCTTCCTTGATTTCCCATGTAGCTGACCGGTTCTGCTTGAATGTCTTGAGAGGAGCACTAACCATTGGGATGGTCGCCCCCGTAAAAGTCGCAGATCAACGGTTGGGCTTCGCTTGGTTGAGACTGTACTGCTTTCAGTTGTTGAGGAAGTGCTTCCAATTTCTTGGTGAGTGCTTCTAGTTGTCGCTTGAGAAGCTTTTGTTCTGCTAGAAGAGCATCATTGTTGTTTAATTCTAGCACTCCCTTTTTCTGAACTTGGACTGGTTGTCTCCCATATTGAGCTTGCTGATCGTTCTGTGTAAAATTATCAATGATTGAGATAGCACGCTCTGCATCCACTACCAAAATTGTCCCTCCTACTGCAGCATCTATGACAGACTTTGAATCAGGTTTGAGTCCATTGCAGAGTATGTTCAATTGAGCAATGACGTCAAAGCCATGATTTGGGCATTTTCGCAAATAAGACTTGAATCTCTCCCAGGCATCACATAATGGTTCATCTGCTCCTTGCCTGAATGTGGAGATGTCTGACTTGGCTTCAATATATCAGCCTGGTGGAAAGAATCTCTTTATAAATTTATCTTCTACCATGCTCCAACTGTTCAGACTCTGATTCGGATACGATTTTAGCCACTCCTTTGCTTTACCTATTAGAGAAAAGGGAAACAACCATAAGTATACAAATTCCAAATCTTCTTCCTCAAATCCCATAGTTCCTATCAACTCATAGAAAGTAGAAAGATGAGTATGTGGATCTTCATGATCCAATCCTACGAATTGGTGAGCACTAATGAGGTTCAAGTGTGCAGCCTTCAACTCCAAGGACTTTGTTGTAACTGGTAAGATAATGCTCGAGTAATGACGAGGTCCTTGGTGCATTATATAGTCTCCTAAGACTCTTCTCCTTGGTTCTTCTTTAGCCATATTTTTGTTTTCTTCTTCACTTCTCCTTTGTCTTCTTCTCTTGTTTCTGCTTCTGTTCCTTCTAAATGTCCTTTCTATTTCATGATCGAATTGCAACTGAATTGGGGACACCAGACCTCGCAAAAGAATAAATCAAGAAACTTGAAAAGGGTAAGTGTGGAAGAGAATTTTAAAAATTTAAAAATAAAAATTTAAAAATAAAAATTAAAATTTCCTAAAAATCCTAAAAAAATAAAAAATGCAAATCCTAAAAATAAAAAAAAAATTGATACACCGTTCCCCGGCAACGGCGCGAAAAATACTTGTTGAAATTATGGCAAGCGTACCAAAACCCCAGCAGTATAATAGTAAGTAAGAGTATCGTATCCACAGGGAACAGTTCAACTTATAAAGATTAGTGGTCACAACTATCAAGTAATAGCGTATGGTTGTTTGTTGAGAATTATGAAATTAAATAAAATTGAACTTAAATGAGAGAGATAGAGACAGTTACTTGGACTAGGATTGAACTTTGTTTCATTGCACCCCTTTCGTATGTGAAACCCAATAATATTTATGAATATATAATTATGATACCTTAGTCAAACTATATTATCCCATGTCGGTTCCCCATATCACGAGATACTCAGAAATGATTCATGCGGGTTCTCCCAAGCGAAATATTACCCCGACTTTAATGATCTGATTTTCCGTTTGTTAAAACTATCAGTTCGCCCTATAGCTCGATCCCATAGTGACTACTTTGAGTACTTTTACCAATCAAAGTTCAAGTTCCCTATTCCTAGGCTCCCCCAAACTCGCTATTGATTTCACAAAACCATTTATCAATGCATCTTATAAAATCAACCTATAACTCCGGCACACAAGCAGAAGCTACGCATTAAGCAAAGAATAAAAGTACCTATATCATAAAAATAAGGATTCATAAATATTAAAGAGAATTCACATACAATCGGGTATTGAATCAACTAAGTTCAATCCTATCGGAGAGTTTAGCTACGCATGGTAGCCATTACAACCCAATGGAGAAATTGTCACGCTTTTCTCCAATCCTAGCTCTGCTCTGCCGCCTCTCCAAAAACTCCTTTGATATTTGCAAAAGGTTCTATTTAAAGAGGTTGGAAAGCCATATGAAATCTGGAAGGAATCTGATTTGAAATCCTTTGAAAAACTGATCCGTATTACTGCGCTTCATCCTACGCTCAGCGCGTTTGAAGCGCAAGTTCCAGAATGCAATTTTAATGCTGCTCTCCACCTACGCTTAGCGCAGGTGGAGCGTGAGTTACGTTCCAGCTTTCCTTGATTCTCTCCTTTTCAGCTTGATCTCTTCCTGATCTTATCCTTGTTTGATCTGCTTTCCTTATTTCTCTCTTTTTAGCTTGATCTTGTGCTGATTTGATCTTCAATTTGAATTTAGAATTAAATCTACAGAATTCTTATCCAAATAATTTCTGATCTTATCATTATCAACTGCCATTTAAATCCTTATCTTGCAGATTCTATTTTCAAATAAATGCTATCTTGTTTCTTCATTTAAATTCTTCCCTTTTATCTGCAAAATCAACAGATTTTCTATCAAAATAGCATCATATTCAAATTCAAATAAAATATTCACAAAATATGCATTTATTACTAAAACTGTGACACCCTTCTACCCCATACTCTTATGTGTTTAAGAAATCGAAGCTTAGAAAAGGGGAAAGCCCCACGATAGGTAAAAAGGTTCACAATCGTTCTTATAAAATCTCATAGTTCGAAAACGACTTTATTAAAAGAAATTAAACTCTCAGATATAAGTCAAACATAAAGCAGCGGAATCACCAATACATAAAACCATTAATAACGTACTGCCATACAAGGCATCCCAAAAGGTTCATAAACATACTCCTAGTCTAGAAACATGATAAACTCCCAAATACACCATGATGTCACATCTATCAGAGCATACCCTTCTAATCATAATCGACACTAGTCGTGTCCTCATCAACACCTGTAAAATATATCCACAGAATACGGTGAGGAAAAGGAATACTACATATACATACACATAGAGAATACCCGTCCTCACCCACAACATCATTACATCATGCCATCAATACATCAGTCACCAATAATAACATTTATCTAAAACTCAACATATAATTGATCATCTATATCGACATGTAAATATGTCACACATTAGCCCAAACTCATCATCATAGCATCTTTCATATATCATCATATTCACTAACATTATAACATCATTTATATAACATCACACTCATTATCATCATGCATCATTCATCTATCATCATACTCATTCTCATCATTACATCATGCATATAGCATCATACTCATTATCATCATACATCATGCATCTATCATCATATTCATTATCATCATTACATCATTCATCTATCCTCATATTCATTATCATCATTACATCATTCATCTATCATCATATTCATTATCATCATTACATCATTCATCTATCATCGTCTGCCCAAAGATCCTGACTTAGAACTCCACACAATGGGTGCACCTCGTCAGTCAATCTAGTTAGTACCAAGAAAGTCTATCGGTGTTACCATACACTATCCGATAGGTTGTACCCCCTCTATGGGCCCGCACAACGACATTCGACCGTAGGTTGTACCCCCTCTATGGGCCCATACAATCACTCCTAGGTTGCGCCCCCTCTATGGGTCCGTGCATCGAACGCCCCATCTTGATCCCCTGGGTTGTACCCCCTCTATGGGCCCGCACAACTCAGTTCACCTCTCGAATTGTACCCCCTCTATGGGCCTGTACAATTCAGGTCTCGTCACATGTGCTCATGTCACCTCTCTCATATGGGCCCGCACAACTTAGGTAACAACGTCATCAAAAAGGTGATATACACCATCATCAATATCATCAACATCATCGTCAAAAAGGTGATATACACCAACATCGTTATCATCAACATCATCGTCAAAAATGTGATATACACCAACATCGTTATCATCAACATCATCATACATCAATATACTCATCATTAAACATCATCATAATAAGGTGATATACACCGACATCATTATCATCATCATCATCATACATCAATACACTCATCATCAAACACCATTATAAGTGATAAACACTTGTCACCATCATCATGCATCAATACACTCATCATCAAACATCATTATAAGTGATAAACACTTGTCACCATCATCATGTATCAATATGCTCATCATCAACATCATTATAAGTGATAAACACTATTAACATCAATCATCATCATTATACATCATCATAATCATCACAAACATCATTAAACATCATTATTCATCAATATCAAATACTCAGGATCTCAAAATCCACTCTGGTAATCGATTACCAACCTCTGGTAATCGATTACCCACAGAAACGCTCTCTGATAATCGATTACAGCACCCCTGTAATCGATTACCCACAGACAGACTCTCTGGTAATCGATTACAGCACCTCTGTAATCGATTACCAGCCATCAAAAGGTAGTTTTGGGTTGCCCAGACACTCTGGTAATCGATTACCACACCTGGTAATCGATTACCCGCGACGCAGATCGCAGATTTCACGATTTCAAACATCTCTACTCTCATCCAATCAATCCCTAATCAATCTTTTTCGTCTAAACATCATCCATACTCATTAATAACATCCAATACACAGTAAATCATCAATCGATTACAGATTTTACCATCAATTCATCAAAATCCCCAATTTCTCAATCCCTAATCATCCCTCTTTCATTATTCTCAATAACATCATTAATCTCATCCAATACTCATCAATTTACATACAATCAATCATAGATCAACAGATTATATCATTCATTCCTATTTACACATACATCCATACGAATTTAGAGTCTTTAGAAGGTCTTATGGTTGCCCTCACTACCCAATATCCCTACATGCATATACAGGCAATACCCTCTCCCCCACCGTACCTTAAGCGAAGCTTTGATCACAGCGATGAAGTTCTTTCTTGGATCTTGACTTTCACTCCTCAGCAGCTCTCTCTTGAGACTCAGGTTCTCCCATCCTTAGCCTTTCGCTTACTGACGAATGATACGAATAAGGATTAGGGTGCTCTGTTACCCCTCCTTACAGAATAACTAATTGGGCTTGGGCCCATTCTCACCCCCTTTATTTTATTTTCAAATAAAACTATCTTTACGAAATAAAACTAATAATAATAACCCTATTATTTATTTCCCCTTAAATCAATTATTTATTTAATTAATATATTTCATTTAATTAATATTTATCCTAATAAAATTAGGATGTTACAACTCTCCCCTTCTAAAAAGAAAATTCTTCCTCGAATTTTACCTGAAGCGAATAGCTCTGGATAAGACTCCTTCATCTTCTCTTCAAGTTCCCAAGTGGCACTCTCGGGTGTAGGTCCTCCCTAGATCACCTTAACCAAAGGAATCTCTTTACCTCGAAGTTGTTTCACCCTCCGATCCTCAACTCTCACCGGCATGGTTTCCACTGTTAGGTTTTCCTTAACCTCAAGATGATCCGACTCAATCACATGCGAAGGATCGTGAACGTATTTCCGGAGTTGAGAAACGTGGAAAACGTTATGAAGATTAGATAGATGTGGAGGCAAAGCAATTTGGTAGGCAACATTGCCGACTCTTTTAAGGATTTGGTAAGGGCCAATGAATCGAGGTGTAAGCTTTCTAGACTTTAATGCTCTACCAACCCCAGTCCACGGAGTGACTTTCAGGAATACATGATCCCCTTCCTTGAACTCTAACTCTTTCCTTCTCTTATCCACATAGCTCTTCTGCCTACTCTGGGCTATCCTCTCCTGGATTATCCTAACCTTATCTGTGGTCTGCTGCACTATCTCAGGTCCTAATGCCAGACTCTCCCTCGGCTCACACCAACACAAAGGGGTTCTACACCTCCTACCATACAATGCTTCATAAGGCGCCATACCTATGCTAGACTGAAAGCTATTGTTATAGGTGAACTCTATCAAAGGTAAAAAGCTATCCCAACTACCCCCTTGGTCTAATACACAGGCTCTAAGCAAATCCTCTAAGGATTGAATGGTTCTCTCGGTCTGACCATCAGTCTGAGGGTGGTAAGCTGAGCTAAGCCTAAGCTGGGTCCCCAAGGCCTGCTGTAAACTCTCCCAAAATCTAGAGGTGAACCTGGGATCTCTATCTGAGACTATACTAGATGGTATGCCATGCAACCTCACAATCTCACTAATGTACAGTTGAGCCAACTTCTCTAAGTAATACTTAATATTGATGGGAAGGAAATGGGCACTCTTAGTTAACCTATCGATAATAACCCAAATTGAGTCATGTCCCTTCACGGTCTTAGGCAAGGCAACCACGAAATCCATAGAAATACTATCCCACTTCCACTCAGGTATACTTAAGGGCTGAAGCAATCCTGAAGGTTTTTGATGTTCTACCTTAGCCTTTTGGCACACTAAACATGCACTCACAAACTCCTCTATGTCCCTCTTCATCCTAGGCCACCAAAACACTTTCTTTAAATCCTGATACATCTTAGTTGATCCTGGGTGGAAACTAAGCTTACTTCTATGCCCTTCTTCTAGTACTAACCTCTTAAAGCTAGGTTCACTAGGCACACACACTTTATCCCCAAATCTCACTACCCCATCGGCACTAATCACAAACTCTCCACCACTACCCCCTTCTATAGCCTCTCGCCTACTAACCAAAAAGGGATCCTCTAACTGGGCCTTACTAATATCCTTCAGCAATTCGTTACTTACCCTGGTCATTCCTAACTTCACACTAGAGGATGTTACTTCACAAGCCAAACTTAGATCTCTAAACTGGGTTAAAAGATCCATCTCTCTAATCATCAAGGAAATAACATGGATAGACTTCCTACTCAAGGCATCAGCCACTACATTGGCCTTACCGGGATGGTAACTTAACTCAAAATCATAATCCTTAAGAAACTCTAACCACCTCCTCTGCCTCATGTTCAGCTCTTTCTGGTCAAACAGGTATCTAAGGCTCTTATGGTCACTAAAAACCTCAAACCGGGAACCATACAGGTAATGTCTCCAAATCTTCAACACAAACACTACGGCTGCTAACTCTAGGTCATGGGTAGGGTAGTTTCTCTCATGGATTTTCAATTGCCTAGAAGCATAGGCTACTACTTTACCCTCTTGCATCAACACCCCACCTAAACCCATCTTAGAAGCATCACAGTATACTACGAAAGGTTTACTAAGGTCAGGCAACACTAACACTGGTGCACTAGTCAACTTCTCCTTAAGGGTTTGGAAACTAGTCTCGCACTTACTATTCCACACATAGGAAACTCCCTTCCTAGTCAACTCGGTCAAAGGCAAGGCTAACATAGAAAACCCTTCTATGAACCTCCTATAGTACCCAGCCAACCCAAGGAAACTCCTAACCTCACTTACTGACTTAGGGGACTCCCACTTAAGTACGGCTTCTACCTTAGAAGGATCTACACTTATACCTCCCTTAGAAATCACATGGCCTAAGAAGCTTACTTGCTCTAACCAGAACTCACACTTGGACATTTTATCATAAAGCTGTTTATCCTTAAGAATCTGAAGTACTACCTTTAAATGTTCCTCATGCTCCTCCTTTGTTTTGGAATAAATTAGTATGTCATCTATAAAGACAACTACAAATTTATCCAAGTAAGAGTGAAAAATTCTATTCCTGTGATCCATAAAAATGGCAGGAGCATTCGTCACACCGAAAGGCATTACCAGATACTTGTAATGTCCATACCTAGTCCTAAAAGCGGTCTTAGGTATATCCTCCTCCTTAACTCTAATCTGATGATATCCTGATCTAAGATCTATCTTGCTAAACACACATGCCCCTACTAACTGATCCATCAAGTCATCTATCCTAGGCAAAGGATATCTATTCTTAATGGTTACCTTATTTAGCTGGCGGTAATCTGTACACAACCTCATGCTACCATCCTTCTTCTTAACGAACAACACAGGCGCTCCCCAGGGTGACACACTAGGCCTCATGAACTTTTTCTCTAACAGGTCTTCTAATTGCTTCTTAAGTTCTACTAGCTCTATGGGTGACATCCTATAAGGTGTAGCTGAAATCGATCCTATACCTGGCACTAAGTCTATAGCAAACTCTAGCTCTCTCTTAGGTGGTAAACTAGACACATTATCAGTAAAAACTTCAGGGTACTCACACACTACAGGTATTTCACTCACCACAACACTACTATCAGATTTCAAGGAAGCTAAAAGCATGTAAACCTGGGCATCTTCCCTTAGAGACGCCTTTACCTGATTGGCATTCATAAAATCCTTACTCTTACACTCGACAGGGTGACCAAAAACAACAGACTTGTCAGCACAGTTTAGAAGGACATGGTTGGACGATAACCAATCCATACCAAGAATGACATCTAGTTGACTTAGAGGCAAACAAATCAAATCAACTAGGAAGTTTCTATCATTAACAGATATGGAACAGTTTAAGCAAATATAAGAAGTAGAAACTGACCCACTAGCTGGCGTTTCCACACTCAATTCAAAAGGCAAGGAAGAAATAGGGAATTTTAATCTAGACACACGAGCACGTGATATAAACAAGTGAGTCGCACCAGGATCCGACATCTCTTGATAGCATGAACGCATCCAACGTAACCTTTTACACCAACGGGCAGTCCATCGTTCTAAAATTCTTCTCGATCTCGAAGATCCAGTCAGCAGCACGGCAGCACCGTCAGGGTCATAACCCCCACGGAACGTAGGCGGATGGTTCCTCTGGAACCGTGCAAGCCAATCCGTCTCGCGGTGTTGGTTAAGGTTGCCAACATCCTGTGCCTTTGCCATTAAGGCATCGGCCCTCGCTCGATCATTCCTACCCCCAGCCACTACTCTTTCTTATCAAAGAAAGGGTAAGCAAACATACTAGTTAAAGCAGACAAGTAAGAAACAAGACAAACAATAATCAACCCAAGCAGACAATTCACTCAAGCAATCAATCAATCAATCCACTAATCAATCAGATTCACACATTAGAAGCATAGTAAACTCATAACTCAAGGCCGGTGAACAGACCTGCTCTGATACCAACTAATGTGACACCCTTCTACCCCATACTCTTATGTGTTTAAGAAATCGAAGCTTAGAAAAGGGGAAAGCCCCACGATAGGTAAAAAGGTTCACAATCGTTCTTATAAAATCTCATAGTTCGAAAACGACTTTATTAAAAGAAATTAAACTCTCAGATATAAGTCAAACATAAAGCAGCGGAATCACCAATACATAAAACCATTAATAACCTACTGCCATACAAGGCATCCCAAAAGGTTCATAAACATACTCCTAGTCTAGAAACATGATAAACTCCCAAATACACCCTGATGTCACATCTATCAGAGCATACCCTTTTAATCATAATCGACACCAGTCGTGTCCTCATCAACACCTGTAAAATATATCCACAGAATAGGGTGAGGAAAAGGAATACTACATATATACACATAGAGAATACCCGTCCTCACCCACAAAATCATTACATCATTCCATCAATACATCAGTCACCAATAATAACATTCATCTAAAACTCAACATATAATTGATCATCTATATCGACATGTAAATATGTCACACATTAGCCCAAACTCATCATCATAGCATCTTTCATATATCATCATATTCACTAACATTATAACATCATTTATATAACATCACACTCATTATCATCATGCATCATTCATCTATCATCATACTCATTCTCATCATTACATCATGCATATAGCATCATACTCATTATCATCATACATCATGCATCTATCATCATATTTATTATCATCATTACATCATTCATCTATCCTCATATTCATTATCCTCATTACATCATTCATCTATCATCATATTCATTATCATCATTATATCATTCATCTATCATCGTCTGCCCAAAGATCCTGACTTGGAACTCCTCACAATGGGTGCACCTTGTCAGTCACTCTAGTTAGTACCAAGACAGTCTATCGGTGTTACCATATACTATCCGATAGGTTGTACCCCCCTCTATGGGCCCATACAATCACTCCTAAGTTGCGCCCCCTCTATGGGTCCGTGCATCGAACGCCCCATCTTGATCCCCTGGGTTGTACCCCCTCTATGGGCCGCACAACTCAGTTCACCTCTCGAATTGTACCCCCTCTATGGGCCTGTACAATTCAGGTCTCGTCACATGTGCTCATGTCACCTCTCTCAAGTTGTACCCCCTCTATGGGCCCGCACAACTTAGGTAACATCGTCATCAAAAAGGTGATATACACCATCATCAATATCATCAACATCATCGTCAAAAAGGTGATATACACCAACATCGTTATCATCAACATCATCGTCAAAAATGTGATATACACCAACATCGTTATCATCAACATCATCATACATCAATATACTCATCATTAAACATCATCATAATAAGGTGATATACACCGACATCATTATCATCATCATCATCATACATCAATACACTCATCATCAAACATCATTATAAGTGATAAACACTTGTCACCATCATCATGCATCAATACACTCATCATCAAACATCATTATAAGTGATAAACACTTGTCACCATCATCATGTATCAATATGCTCATCATCAACATCATTATAAGTGATAAACACTATTAACATCAATCATCATCATTATACATCATCATAATCATCACAAACATCATTAAACATCATTAATCATCAATATCAAACACTCAGGATCTCAAAATCCACTCTGGTAATCTTCTACCCACAGAAAAGCTCTCTGGTAATCGATTACAGCACCCCTGTAATCGATTACCCACAGACAAACTCTCTGGTAATCGATTACAGCACCTCTGTAATCGATTACCAGCCATCAAAAGGTAGTTCTGGGTTGCCCAGACACTCTGGTAATCGATTACCACACCTGGTAATCGATTACCCGCGACGCAGATCGCAGATTTCACGATTTCAAACATCTCTACTCTCATCCAATCAATCCCTAATCAATCTTTTTCGTCTAAACATCATCCATACTCATTAATAACATCCAATACACAGTAAATCATCAATCGATTACAGATTTTACCATCAATTCATCAAAATCCCCAATTTCTCAATCCCTAATCATCCCTCTTTCATTATTCTCAATAACATCATTAATCTCATCCAATACTCATCAATTTACATACAATCAATCATAAATCAATAGATTATATCATTCATTCCTATTTACACATACATCCATACGAATTTAGAGTCTTTAGAAGGTCTTATGGTTGCCCTCACTACCCAATATCCCTACATGCATATACAGGCAATACCCTCTCCCCCACCGTACCTTAAGCGAAGCTTTGATCACAGCGATGAAGTCCTTTCTTGGATCTTGACTTTCACTCCTCAGCAGCTCTCTCTTGAGACTCAGGTTCTCCCCTCCTTAGCCTTTCGCTTACTGACGAATGATACGAATAAGGATTAGGGTGCTCTGTTACCCCTCCTTACAGAATAACTAATTGGGCTTGGGCCCATTCTCACCCCTTTATTTTATTTTCAAATAAAACTATCTTTACGAAATAAAACTAATAATAATAATAACCCTATTATTTATTTCCCCTTAAATTAATTATTTATTTAATTAATATATTTCATTTAATTAATATTTATCCTAATAAAATTAGGATGTTACAAAAATGAGGTATTTTGGGGCATAAATTTACTATTTTACCCTTGATAAGTGCAGTAATTGTACACTAAATTATCATATATTTTTCACTTATCACCTCCTAAGCAATTATTGCATTATCCGAAGTACCTATTTTGGGAAGGAAATTGGATTGAAGTGGCCCAATTATATCAGCCAAGATAGGACGCAATCTATTCACCAAAACCTTGGTTATAAATTTATAAATAACATTACAGAGGCTTATTGGTCTGAATTGGCTCAAAAGGGTGGCTTTGTCAACTTTGGGTATAAGAACCACAAGAGTTTCAGCAAGTTTAGCATCAAAAAACCGTTAACAAAAGCAGACTTGACTAAATGCCAAACATCATCACCAATCTTATGCCAAAAATGCTTGAAAAAATAAACCTGGAAACCATTAGGCCCAAGGGCCTTAAAAGGTTTCATAGAAGAAACAGCAGTCCAAACTTCTTCTTTAGAGACTGGAGCAGTGAGAGATTGAACTGCAGCATGAGAGATGTGGGGAACAACACGAAGCTGAAGGTTGATCTGATTTGAGACAGAAATAGCAGGGCTAATAATAGTTTGAGTATGAAAAAACCTGGTATTTCAGTCTCCAAACTTGACTCAGTTTTCTCTGAATTTCTCGAATCAAAAAAGTTCCTCTTGGTGGAGAACCTTCTGATATCCAAACTTGACCCTGTTTGATTGTGCAAAACGCTCACCTAAAGGATTTTTTTGGTTCATAGTATTGGAAGAAGATCAACAAATTCTAATTGTTGATTTTCCTTCAAATTTTAATTCCAATCTTAAAACTGAACCAAACGTGTTTCTGTGACCATACCGGTTTTGTATAATCAACAAGGAAGTGCTAAGCAATTTTTTTTGGCCATTTTTTAAATCAAGTTGCCATTACGTTTTCACAGTTTTTAGAAATCAGTTTATTCATTATTTTTGCTTTTCTGGACCACTTGGACCAGTTTACTGTCAGAAAATTCCAAAAATATTACAGTAGTTATAGTTTATTTTCTTTTCATTGTGTACAAATTTTTGTAATTTTCTGTTGGGGAAAAAGACAAAAAAAGAAAGAAAAGGAAAGAAAAATACAAAAAGTACGTACGTGCCAAAAATACAAAAAGAGGTGTAAAAAGCAAAAAGGTTGCAAAAGTCAACAACAAGGAAGAAAAAGTCAAAACACACCCAAAAAGAGTAAAAAATTCAAGAAAATTCAGAAAAATAGAGAATTCAAAAACAAAGAGTTGTTGTAACGCCCTAATTTCTAGAACTCAGAAATAGTGCCCGTTGGAGACACTACTCCTGTAATTCTTGAAATCACTTCGTTAAATTTTCGATATCATCATGCAATTTACTTAAACTCTCCAACGATTAGTTTAAGTCATACAAATAAACACGTCTACGAGAAGCTTGAGGAAGGAAGCCTACACTTAAAGTAATAGGATTCCATGAATTCATATCGGAGATCCGAAAGAATCCTCCTTTAAAACTGAATAACTGAACACTAATCATGAATAAGCCTCCTTGGCTAAGAATTACATACATACATATTTACAATATCTAATATCAATTCATTATACAACTGAATCAATTCTATTACAAGAAATTCCTATTCCAATGATAATAAACTCCATTAGCTTTCTCTTATCCTCAGTAGTTGTCTATAACGTCCTGCACACTAAGAAAAGCCCCGAAACGTGGGGTGAGACTATTGTCTCAGCAAGTATAACTCTATGCATGAATGCAGGGGACATACATGTATGAAGGACTAGTATAATGATTCTATTCCCGGTTACTAGTTTAGGGTTACCAACTAGGATAATGATTCTAAAGGTCCGGATGGAATAATTTAGAGTGTTTCTCCTAAGGGTGAAAAGGAACTAAAGGTACTGTTTTTCTCTCATAATTTACCCACTTGCTAGGGCTAAGAATATTACTAGGACAAAGTCTAGAAGAGTTCTAGCACTAGACAATAAAAACCTCACTACCCTTCACTAGGAATTTCTATCTCATTCATTTTCTAACGTAACTTCAACTCCTAGCAGTTACTAATGGTAGTGTATTTCTTCCTAAAAGGCCTCTTAATTTGCTGGGTACCGAAGCATTGCTCCTAAGGTCACTAGAAAGTTTTCTAGTAACAAACTAACAGGGTGAGATGGTGGTGGTTGCTATGACCACACACTCTATTGGAAAAGTCTCAAGATCCGTTCATGTAATCCATAAACAAAACGGGATAAGGTGGCGGAGAGAATCCTCACTCTCTCTCGACCGTCTCCCGACTACCCTTAACGTGGCCTAAAGGATGCATCTATTCTTTCATTTGTTTTAAAGGAAGGTCTCAATTCACTAATTCCCCTTTCTAAGGTTGAGTCTATATGCCTATGTGTAGATGTATTCCTACTAAGTTTAATAACTTTAGGTGAGGTCTTAAACCTACTTAAGTTAAAGCCCCCTATATCCTTTTCTCTAAAATGGAATTTCTATGGTATCTCAAGCTATAGTCCCTCACTACTTCTACCATATCCTCTCAAGGGTTTAACTCAAAGAAGTTTTAACTATAAACATCAATATCAATCAAGCATTCAGCACATCCATACATGATACACAATTATTCAAATAGTTCTACATCATCATTCATTAGTAAGCCACACCAAACATCCAACACATACCAAGCACTCACAAAAACAAATCACAATCAATGTCACAAACATAGGACAACTCATGAGATGCAATCTTATACACCACACAATTGAAATCACACAATAAGCCATACACAACCATCCTGCAAATATTAAACCACTCACTACCAACTAATTCAAAGGCGTCTAACTTTTTATTAAGATTTTAAGGTCACATTCTATAAGGCTACTAGGGTAAAGGGTTTCCTAGGTACTTAACCTAACATATCTTCCTTCTTATATAAGAAAAAGGGTGGCTCTAACTTGGTTAGAGAAGTGTCCTAACTTCCGAACCAAAGTACCTTACTTACATAACAAACCATAATCTCCACATACGCCACCCATTATAAGAGTGATCAGTTCCTATGATGAGTAAACATATTAGAAGATCATAGTATGTCACGGGCAACTAACCTAACCACAGTCCAATTGGATTGAACTGCTCTGATACCAAAATGTAACGCCCTAATTTCTAGAACTCAGAAATAGTGCCCGTTGGAGACACTACTCCTGTAATTCTTGAAATCACTTCGTTAAATTTTCGATATCGTCATGCAATTTACTTAAACTCTCCAACGATTAGTTTAAGTCATACAAATAAACACGTCTACGAGAAGCTTGAGGAAGGAAGCCTACACTTAAAGTAATAGGATTCCATGAATTCATATCGGAGATCCGAAAGAATCCTCCTTTAAAATTGAATAACTGAACACTAATCATGAATAAGCCTCCTTGGCTAAGAATTACATACATACATATTTACAATATCTAATATCAATTCATTATACAACTGAATCAATTCTATTACAAGAAATTCCTATTCCAATGATAATAAACTCCATTAGCTTTCTCTTATCCTCAGTAGTTGTCTGTAACGTCCTGCACACTAAGAAAAGCCCCGAAACGTGGGGTGAGACTATTGTCTCAGCAAGTATAACTCTATGCATAAATGCAGGGGACATACATGTATGAAGGACTAGCCTATAATCACATCATCATATCCAATAAAGCATGGCATTCATTCACATAATAATCTCCATAGTTAGCCAATCAATATCAAGAATATAAATAAGTAACACTCTCAAAGTAAATGAAATCAGTTTCTTTCCATAAAAATATCAATATGCAATGGTATGCTTTTCCCGAAGGCCATGTACAATCAACGTCTAGAGTTAGACCTGAGCTCAGACTACAGGGGATATCTCCCCAGGGGACGAATCCCACCCTACATTCTTTCACAAAGAGACCGAAGTCCAGTCATAGCCAAAGGCTATGGTCTTTCACAAAGAGACCGAAGTCCAAAATTGATCGAATAACTAATTGGACATACGAATTGATAGGTAGTTCGTTCTCGATAGTTCGATCCTTTCGAAACTGACGAGAATCCACGTTCTATGTGAACCCGTATCAACTACCCATCAATTCCTATATCGTAATCAGTCACCAATCCTTAATTTCCATTCCGGATCAATTATAATTGGAGAGAATAGAGCGTTTCGATGTTACGATAGTTTCGAAACATTTCGATAGCCTCGAAAGTTTCGAAACTAAAGAACATTAAGAACCGCTCCGTTCTAACCAATTAGAATCATCCCAAGTCTTTCAAACATCAATCACAATGCAATCTAACAATCATAATTATATACACATTAGGCTTACTTGAATCGGTGGTAACAACTAGGATTTCGAACGTCTCGAGTGTTTCGATACTTTTACAAGTCTCGTAACTTTCGTAACTTTGAAATTCCTTCGTTTCACCTTCGATTCAAGCATCCTCTTATCAATCTCATTTATAACATCACAATTTCAATCAATTTAATCATAAAGAAAGGGATTCGAGAGTTCGGGGTCATACAAGGGACATATCGACATTTCCGCTATTTACGACTTTACGACATACGACTCGATTCTCATTTCAACCAATAATCTAACTACAATCGGTACAAACAAGGAGTATAAACTCAATAGAATACTTAGATGAATCGAAATCGAGGGAAATACGATAGTTTCGTAAGTTTCGACATTTTCGTTAAACTTCGAAACTAAGGATTTCGACTCTCGATTTCAATTCGTAAGCTCAATCAAACAATCAACATCCAAACAATCAAACAATCAACTTTCATTCAAGTATCCAGCCAAGAAAAGGAGGGGAGAAGAGGGGACATGCATAGGAGACCAATTCTACCCTAAGGGTGAGTTATACTCACTTGATGAAGAAATCTAAGGAGGAAAGGATGTTTAGATGATGATCCTCTTGATGTTTCCTTGCTTCGATTCCGTTCTTGAGCTCCGTTATAGAGTTTCTCTCACTAGGTTCTCTCCCTCTCTCTCTAGGGTTCGAAAAGGGAAGAAGAGAAAATGAATTCTGCTGAATTTTCGCACCAGCATATATATATATGCTGCTGGTAATCGATTACCAAACCCTAGTAATCAATTACCAGAGGCCAAAATGCATTCCTGGAGGTCTGGTAATCGATTACCACTTCTGGTAATCGATTACAATGAACCCAGAAACCTGGTAATCGATTATCAAACCCTGTAATCGATTACCATCAGCAAACCTCTCTGGTAATCGATTACCAACTCCTGGTAATCGATTACCAGGGACCAAAAACTCCCAAAATGATTCTAACAAGGTCCCAAACTCACATCTTACCCTTTCCCTACCTATTACTCACAATCCTAAGTGATCTTACAAGGTTTAGACCTACTGAACACACATGTTAACTAAGTTAAGAGTTGGAAGGCTACACAAGTCCTAGGATTGGTTTAACACTAAGGTTTAACTTCTAAGATTTAACTCCTAAGTTCTTGACTTACCTTCTTCTTAATCTCTAACACATGGTTAATTATCTAATCCCTATTGAATAAACAAGCTCCTGGAGTGCGGGATGTTACAGTTGTCCCAACAATACAGTGACAGTTTTACTGTAATTTTCTGTTTCATTTCCCTATATACCGTAATTTGAGTTGTAATTGTTGTTTTTTCCTAAAAAACGACAAATTTTGGCAACTCTTTTCAAAAATCACCAAAAACAATTCTCTTTGCAATTTCTTCCGTCTTGTCTTGTTTGTTGTCTGCTCTTGTGTATAAGCTTGTTTAAGTGCCAGCTTTTCTTGTTTGTCATATCAATTCCATGTTTTGTAGGATTTTTTCCAATCTTCTCCCAGTAGGTATTTTTCTTTGTTAGTGCGCTTCTATTTTGGGTAAGGGTTAAGACATAGTATCACATTGGTCTTTGCAAGATCTAACCAACCTCCAACAGAGTAGAAGAGGCAAGAGAGTCTCATTATAGAAAAAGCCAAAAAGAGTGACATACACGAGTGTTACATTACATTGAGTGTAAACACTTAGTTGAGTGGAAAGGTCCATAAAACTTTAAAACTAAAATCAATCTAAGAGAATGGAAGGAAGGAGGCAAGGGGAAAGGGGAACCATGTTGTTTAGGAAAGCCTTAGAAACACCTTTGGGTGAAGAAGAGAGCCAAAGAGAGAACCTATTCCACACTAGGTGCCAAATTGAAGATAAGGTATGTTTAGTAATCATAGATGGAGGAAGTAGTAGCAGCTTAGCTAGCCTTAGGTTAGTTAACAAGCTAAACCTACCTACTACCCCATATCCAAAACCTTATACACTTCAATGGGTGAGTGATGAGGAAGAATTCATGGTGGATAGGCAAGTGAGCTTAAGGTTCAAAATTGAGGATTACCAAGATGAAATAACCTTTGATGTTATACCCTTAGAAGCCTCTCACATCCTTTTAGGAAGGCCATGGCAATATGAGAGAAGGGTAAAATATGATGGGTTTGCCAATACCTATAGGTTCCGCCACCAAGGGATAAAATTCACACTCATGCCTATGACCTCAAGAGAAGTTAGGGAAGACCAAATCCAACTTAAGAGGTTAATAGAACAAGAGAAAAGAGAACAAATAGAAAAGGATCAAGAAGAAAAAACTTAAAGAAAGTGAGGAAAAAGAATTAAGAGTGCAAAAAGAGAAAGTATGTGTTAGCGCAAAAACCCTCTGAGATTTGGTTTTAATGACAACAAACCTGTTGATCAAAATTAATGTTTTCTGTTCTTGAAGTTACTGATGTTTTGTATGTGAGATCTTAGAAAGACAGGATTCTCATGAGGAATTCAGAAAGATCAGAATCCTAATGTTAAGAAACATCAGACTTCAGAATCTTTTATGGAGTATGGGCAAAGCTTAGAAGTTCTATATGCTGAAGGTAATTTCAGAAGAAGGCCTCAAAACATATCCTTTATCAGAAAGTCTTCAGAAGCTTTAAATGGAAGATAGCCTAAGTTGAGAGAGGTGCACATCAGAGTATAGTCTCAACTAAAATCAGAAAGGGTCTATACTAGAAATGCCAATCATCAAGTCAAGTCAAGATGAGCTCAAACAATGAATTAAGTTGCATCAAGAAGACCAATATTTGAAACTCAAGATGAGACGCAGACTCAAGCATAAGATGCTATCTCATGATCAGATGCAAGCTCAGTCTAAAAATCAGCTTAATACCAATGCTCAAAGAAGAGACTCATCTACAAACTTAAAAGGAAGGATCAACAGTCAGATGCAAGATCTGCCAAGAGATGAGACTCTAACTTAGCTTCAGAATCAAGAGATAAGATCAGAATAAAAGATTCCAAACCAAGAAGAGATTCAAAGTCAGCTTGAGACAAGCTCAAATTGTAAAGTCAGATTGAGACAAGCCCAAATTCATTATAAGATCATATTCAGTCCAAGCATGACAAACAAGAACCTTGAAATATGAAGCTGAGCAAAGATGAGATTCAAAGTCAGACTTGAGATGCAGACTCAACAGAGATGCAGAATCAGACTTGAGATGTAGACTCAACTTGAGATGCAGAATTAGACATGAGAAGGTCTCAGATCAGATGTAGTCTCAAGATCAGATGCAGTCTCAAGTTCAGACGCAGAGATGCAGACGCAGACATGAGACTCAAACTTGAGACGCAGACATGAGAGTCAGACTTGAGGCGGAGACATGAGACTCAGACATGAGACGCAGACATCAGACTTAGAAGCATACTCAAGAGATTCAGTCTCATCAGAGACTCAGCAGCAAAAAGCTAGTCAACGCAAGTACACTGTCACAGCAGAGACTGCACCAGAAAAGTATTGAGCTCATGACTGAAAAGTAAAAGACAGCTTCTCTCTCTTTTCCAACGGCTAGTATAACGGCTAGTTAACGGCTAGTTTTCTGAAGACTATAAAAGGAAGTCTCATTATGATGAGACAGGTGAGAGACACAGTGAGACTCAGCAGAGATGCTGCTGCACATTCTGAAAAATCCAAGTCTCAAGTGAATCTCAACCTACCAACCTATGCTATCTTAGAGCGTGATACCTAGCTGAGCTCACGGTTTATCCATACTTTGTATGTAGTCCAAGCTAGATCAATCACATCTCATCTCATCCCACCAAGTCTCAACTAAGTCAGGAGGTGCCTGAGCTTATTGTGAGCGTTTATAAAGCCTGGAGAGGCACTATAACAAGAATACTCACTGAGTTTCCTGGAGAGGCAGTTGAAAACAAAGAATACCGCATGCGTTGCCTGGAGAGGCAGTTGAAGACAAAGAATACTGCATGAGTTGCCTGAAGAGGCAGTTGAGAACAAAGAATACTTGTGACTCAACCAAGGTAGGAGTGCCTATGCTTGGTGTGAGGGGCGTCCTGAAGAGGCTGTAAGAATACTTGTATTGACGGGTTTGTCAATAGTGGAAATTTCACGAGGTCTGAGGATTGGACATAGCCCAAGGTTGTGGGTGAACCAGTATAAATCTCTGTGTGCATCTCTTCTCCCTATCTCTTTATTTATATTGCACATCTCATATCTAAAATCTGTTTGTTAAAATAAATTAAATCTGTTTAGAGAAAACCAAGTTGTAATAACTAAGATCTGTCCATGCATCTCATCTTACATCTCATCTTACATCTCAGGCCCATCTCATCTCAGACCTTATCTCAACCTGAGATCAGTCAATAGTCTCACTCATTCTCTTTTAAGGTCTTAACATTTGATGAGCTAATTAATCTTAGATCTCAAATCTGTTTATTAAACTAAATCAAATCTATTCAAGAATAATCAAGCTTCATTTATCTGTAGATGACTGTATTGTAGGTTTTGATGATGCCAAATGAGAACGAAAGAAAAGAGGAAGATTGACAAGAGCAAAGTATAGAACAAATTCAAGTCAAGTCAAGAAGAACAAGTTCAAGTCAAAAGTCAAGTCAAGTTAAGCAACAAGGTCTATTAGTTTAAGCTTAATTTGGTTAGATAAATATGTCAAAAGATTTCTTAAATATTGCAAGGAATTTGGCACTAAATATAAAATTAAATAAAGTATTTTATAAAGTAAAAATCAGTTCAAAAGAATAAATTTTTGAACTGGTAATCGATTACCAATATGTGTAATCGATTACCAAAAGTTCCAGAATTTAAAATTCAAAAATTTTGAACTGTGTAATCGATTACCAAAACTTGTAATCGATTACCAGAGTGTAGGAAATTCAAATTTTTGAATTTCAGGCACAACTGTTCGCAAATTGAACTGTGTAATCGATTACCAAACCCTTGTAATCGATTACCAGTGTTCTGTTTTTGAAAATTTTGAAGAGACATGACTTTTGATCAAGGATTACAATGTTTCATCATCATCCTTATATATACTTGTCTCAAATTCGAAATTCAATAGGATTCCTCATGTGAAATAATTATAGATTGAAATCATTTTTAAATTATCATGTGCCAAGCATTTGCAAATCATTAAGATTTCTTATAGGCTTTCAACTTGTAAATTCTACTCTAAAAAAGAGTTTAATTGTACTCATCAATTAAATTAGTACTTGTACTTTGGATTGAAGAAAGGGTGCCTCTCTTGTAGATTGGATTGATTCTCAACACAAGGAAGGGTTCCAAGGTGTTGGAGAATTGATCGATTGTAAAAGACTTTTACAATAGTGGAAATCTCAAGTTGGTACTTGGGGACTGGACGTAGGCAAGTGGATTGGCCGAACCAGTATAAATCGTGTTTGCAATTCCTCTTCCCTTAACTCTTGTTTACTTATTGCATTTACAATTTCATTATATTAAGAGTAAACATTCATACTTCATCTTTGAGAAGGCATTTTAAGCATAATAAAGTGAAGAGTAATTAATATTCGAAAAGTTTAGTTAAAATCGAAAAACTTAATTCACCCCCCCCCCTCTTAAGTTAGTGAGGCCACTTGTCTAACAAGTGGTATCAGAGCTTGCATCTTGTTTAAGGATTAGAAGCCTCAAGATTATCTATGGCCTCATCTAATTCCCTTTTTGGTGAAGGAAACTCCTTTAATAGACCACCTGTGTTCAATGGAGAAGGATTTCACTATTGGAAATCTAGGATACAAATCTTTATAGAATCAATTGATTTAAACATTTGGGATGCTATAGAAAATGGACCTTTTGTTCCTTCAATGCAACTAGGGGATGAAATTAAGATAACACCTAGGGATCAATGGAGTGAGGAGGATAAAAGAAAAGTACAATATAACTTAAAGGCCAAAAACATAATCACATCTGCATTAGGCATAGACGAATATTTTAGGGTTTCAAATTGTAAGTGCGCCAAAGAGATGTGGGATGCCTTGGAAGTGACTCATGAGGGAACTAGTGATGTCAAAAGATCTAGAATAAACACTCACACACACGAATATGAACTATTTAGAATGAATCAAAATGAAAGTATACAAGAAATGCAAAAGAGATTCACTCATATTGTTAATCATCTTGCATCATTAGGAAAAAGTTTTCCAAATGAAGATTTAATTAACAAAGTTCTAAGGTGTTTGAGTAGGCAATGGCAGCCAAAAGTGACCGCGATTGCAGAATCAAAAGATCTTACAACTATGTCTCTTCATTCACTCTTTGGGAAACTTCAAGAACATGAGTTAGAGTTGACAAGACTAAATCAACATGAAGAGAATGATAGAAGTAAGAAAAGTATTGCCCTCAAAGCTTCATCGTCAATGGTCCGTGAAGAAGAAGATATCATCGAAGATGAGGACTTGGACGATGACAAAGAATTCGGTCTTTTTATTAAAAGATTCAACAAGTTTCTAAGAAATAGAGGAAATAGAAGAAGACCTACACCTAACATAAAGAAGAAAGGAGAAGACTCCCAATCAATCCAAAAATGCTTCGAATGCAACCAGCCAGGGCATCTCAGACTAGAATATCCAATTTATAAGAAAAGAATGGAAAAATCAAACAAGAAGACATTCAAAGACAAGAAAACAAAGAAAGCTTACATCACATGGGATGACAATGACTTAAGCTCCAGTGACTCAGAGAATGAAACAGTCAACTTGGGACTTATGGCTAAAGACTATGAAAGTGAAGAAGAGGTAACATCTTCTAACAATGATATATCCATCTCATTTGATGAATTACAAGAAGCATTTAATGATTTACATAAAGAATCATTTAGATTAGCAAAACTAGTTTCATCATATAAGAAAACCACTACAAAACTTGAGAAAGAAATTTCTAAATTAAATAAAGAACTAGATAATCTTAGAAATGAACTTAAATTAGTAAACTCTAAAAATGAAAAATTGAGTTCTATCATTAACTTAGAAAACAACAAAGAAACTCATCCATGCACATCATGCCTAAAACATAAAGAGGAAATTAATAAGTTAAACACTACTCTTGCAAAATTCACCTTTGGTAAAAATAATTTAGATGTTATTTTAGGAAATCAAAGGTGTGTATTTGACAAAGCAGGATTAGGATATAATCGTCCAACTCAACAAAAGAAATATAAAAATTTCTTTATAAATGCACAATCTACTAGTTCTCCATTCTTAACATGTTTTTATTGTGAAAAGAAGGGTCATAGTGCATCAAACTGTTATTTTAGAAAGAATTCTACAAACCTTAAAAATATGATGTGGATCCCAAAAGGATCCTTAGTTAACACCAACACTAAGGACCCAAAGAAAATTTGGGTACCTAAATTAAATACTTCTGTGACTTGTAGGACTCCATGAAAGATACTTGGTACATTGATAGTGGGTGCTCCAAGCACATGACCGGTGATATCTCAAAACTTATGGACATCACCCCAAAGAACAGTGGACATGTTAGCTATGGAGATAACAACAAAGGCAAAATCTTGGGAGTCGGAAAAATTGGTACAAATCTCTCAACCTCCATAGAAAATGTCTTACTTGTTGATGGCCTTAGGCATAATTTGCTTAGTGTTAGCCAACTATGTGATAAATGATTCTCAGTATCATTTGACTCACAAAATTGTGTTATTGAATCCAAACTTGACAAAAACATTAAGTATATAGGCTATAGAATAAATAATGTATATAAGTTAAAATTAGACTATACTACAAATCATAATCAATGCCTTCTTAGTAAAAATGATGAATCTTGGCTATGGCATAAAAGAATTGCTCACATAAACATGGATCATTTAAATAAATTGGTCTCAAAAGACTTAGTTGTTGGTTTACCTAAAATAAAATTTGAAAAAGACAAACTTTGTGATGCTTGTCAAAAAGGTAAACAAGTAAGAGTCTCTTTTAAATCCAAGAACATAGTAACAACCTCTAGGCCTTTACAGCTTTTACATATGGATCTCTTTGGTCCATCTAGAACTATGAGTTTTGGTGGTAGTTATTATGCTCTTGTAATAGTTGATGATTTTTCTAGATTTATATGGACACCTTATTTCTTGCAAATAAGTGTGATGCATTTCATACCTTTAGAAAATTTACAAAAATGATTCAAAATAAGAAAAATTTTAAAATAGCATCCATTAGGAGTGACCATGGAGAGGAGTTTGAAAATAAAAACTTTGATCTGTTTTGTGATGAAAATGGTATAGAACATAATTTTTCTGCCCCTAGAACTCCACAACAAAATGGAGTAGTTGAAAGGAAAAATAGATCACTAGAAGAACTAGCAAGAAAAATGCTTAAGGATTCTAATGTTCCAAAATATTTTTGGGCAGAAGCAGTAAGTACTGCTTGTTATACCATGAATAGGGCTCTAATCAGACCAATTTTAAAGAAAACACCCTATGAGCTATTCAATGGTAGAAAACCAAATATCTCTCATCTTCATATCTTTGGATGCAAATGTTTTATTCTAAATAATGGAAAAGATGATTTAGGAAAATTTGATGCTAAATCAGATGAGGGGATATTTCTTGGATACTCATTGAATAGTAAAACATATAGAGTGTATAACAAGAGAACTATGACAATAGAACAATCAATTCATGTAGCCTTTGATGAGTCTAGTTCATTTTATTCAAGAAAAATAGAAATTGATGATATTGTAGATTCTCTAGAAAACACCCACATAGATGGAGAAGTTCACAAGGATAAAGAAAAGGAAGATAGAGTCGATCCTACAAACATAGATCTTCCAAGAGAGTGGAGAACTCTAAAAGATCATCCTATAGATAACATCATAGGAGATATATCAAAAGGAGTAACAACTAGACATTCTCTTAAAGACATGCAATAATATGGCTTTTGTTTCTAAAATTGAAGTTAAAAATGTTGATGAAGCCTTAAAAGATGAACATTGGATTATTGCTATGCAAGAAGAATTAAACCAATTTGAAAGAAACAAAGTTTGGGATCTAGTTGATAGACCAAGTAATTATCCTATTATAGGAACAAAATGGGTTTTTAGAAACAAGTTAGATGAACATGGTATAGTTGTGAGAAACAAAGCAAGGTTAGTGGCCAAAGGATATAATCAAGAAGAAGGAATAGATTATGAAGAAACCTATGCACCTGTAGCAAGATTAGAAGCTATAAGAATGTTGCTTGCATATGCCTCCATAATGGATTTCAAATTATATCAAATGGATGTCAAAAGTGCATTTCTCAATGGTTTTATTAAAGAAGAAGTGTATGTAGAACAACCTCCTGGTTTTGAAAATGAAAAATTGCCTAATCATGTTTATAAATTAAAAAAGGCCCTATATGGATTGAAACAAGCACCTAGGGCTTGGTATGAAAGATTAAGCAAATTTCTTTTAGAAAAAGAATTTTCAAGAGGGAAGGTGGATACAACACTTTTTATTAAAAGAAAATTGCATGACATTCTGTTAGTTCAAATATGTGTTGATGATATTATCTTTGGTGCTACTAATGAAAATTTGTGCAAGGATTTTTCTAATGACATGCAAAGTAGGTTTGAAATGTCTATGATGGGGGAGTTAACTTTCTTCCTTGGATTACAAATTAAGCAAACCAAAAATGGTATTTTCATCAACCAAAGCAAGTATTGCAAGGAACTACTCAAGAAATTTGGAATGGAAAACGTTAAACATATGGCTACACCAATGAGCACTGCTTGCTATCTGGATAAAGATGAAGATGGGAAGTCCATAGATATAAAGCAATATCGAGGTATGATTGGATCCCTTCTTTATTTATTAGCAAGTAGACCTGATATAGTTTTTAGTGTATGATTGTGCGCTACATTTCAATCTAATCCTAAAGAATCCCATTTAAGTGCTGTCAAAAGGATTATGCGATATTTGTTAGGAACTATTAACTTAGGTTTATGGTATCCTAAAAATATGCCTTTTAGTCTCGTCGGATATTCTGACTCAGATTTTGCGGGATGCAAAACTGATAGAAAAAGTACCAGTGGTACTTGTCATTTTATTGGATCTGCTTTAGTGTCTTGGCATAGTAAAAAGCAAAATAGTGTTGCCTTATCAACTGCTGAGGCATAATACATTGCTGCTGGAAGTTGTTGTGCCCAAATACTTTGGATGAAACAACAACTCTTAGACTATGGCTTAAATATAGATCACATACCAATTCGTTGTGATAATACAAGTGCCATTAACTTGTCTAAGAACCCTGTGTTACACTCTAGAACCAAGCACATAGAAATTAGACATCATTTTCTTAGAGATCATGTACAAAACGGTGATTGTATTCTAGAATTTATAGAGTCAAAGCAACAACTTGCAGATATTTTTACCAAGCCATTACCTAAGGAAAATTTCTTCACAATTAGGAGAGAATTAGGGTTATTAGATGTTTATAACATAGATTCCTAGCAGTTTTTATGAAGAAAAATGGTTTAGAACTCAAAAATAATATTTCTAGGAAATGTGTAATCGATTACACAGTAGGCGTAATCGATTACCAGAGAGTTTCGATCAGACAGATGCTCATCTAAGTTCCTGGTAATCGATTACCACTGTGAAGTAATCGATTACGAGAGAGCAAAATTATTGGAATCGATTACATAATTTCCGTAATCGATTACCTGCGACAGTTCTCTCAATCTGGAAACGTGGTAATCGATTACCACTAACAGTAATCGATTACCAGACAAGGATTTCTATTAATACGACTCGTTCTCTTTCTCTCTCTTCACGACCCCTTTCTCTCTCTGCTGTGCGAAACCCTAATCGTTCCTCCCTTCCAATCCTCATAACATCCTTAATTCTCCACCAAATCACCTCCCACTTCTTGCAAATCGTTCCTCTCTTCATCCTCTACAAAACCCACCGAACAATTTCGTGTTTCAACCTCCTCCATGGCTGAACCTTCAAAGAGAACCAAGCGCTCCGCCGCTTCCACACCTCGTCGCGGCAATTCCGGCGAACCTCCGGCAACCACCAATCCCTCTCCGTTGCTTGCTTTATTTTCCACCAACCGGCAACACAATAGGTATACTTCGCAATTTTCGACTCGTCGTATCATTGACCCTAAGTATCTTCACCTAGAATTCTTTGAAGATGAGAGCTTTGACTGTTTTGAGATATTTAAGAACTATGGCTTGTTAGAATTTATGTCTTTAAAAGCCCCAATTTACCCGGATTTAATTAGGATGTTTTATAGTAATATGGAGATTAGGGATGGAATTATTTATAGCGAGGTTAAACGAATTCCCATAGTCATTGATCATTCTTTGTTTTATAACATAACCCATCTTGGTAGTGATGGTGCACATTTTGAAGGATCTATAGTAGATGAGTGGCAATTAGATTATAGCACTGAAAATGCACGTAGGATGGTAAGTCATGAGCATGCTGACTTAGACCACCGTTTTCTTGCTGGATCATTTAAGTTTGATAGTCGTATCATGCACTATATCATTGTTCGCATTTTGCTTCCCCGTGCTACCAACTTGGCTCAGGCCACAGAGGAAGACCTTATAGATACGTGGGCCTTAATGACTGGACGGCAAATCAACTGGGCACACTTGATTCGTCACCGTATGACTAAAGCCTTGGTTGACAATGCTCATCTTCCCTATGCCCATTTAATCACTCTGTTCTTGTCTCATTTCAATGTTCCTTTTGCAAATGAGAACATGCTTCCCATCAAGAGAACCAATGCTATTGGCACTAATGCAATTCACTCCTTTGGGTATCAAAAGACTCTTGATGGTGATTGGACAAGAAAACGGGATGCAGTGCACGCTGATGATCGTACTCCCTCACCACCACGTCGGGATGCTTCTACTAATCTTCTTACTGATATTCTGGATGAACTTCGCAACTTCAGGCTGCATGTTGACGAGCGCTTTGACGCTTTAGAGACTCGCCTTACCCGGTTAGAGGATGGTTCCGGTTGTGATCCTAGCTCTTCTGCTGCACCATAGATTTCTCTCTTGTTTTGTTTCCTTGACGTGTATTTGGCATTGTTTTTAGATTTCTTTTTGGTATTGCCTTTTCGCCACTTGGGTTTGGCTACTTTAGACCGCTTTGGTATCGTTACTTTAGATCGTACTTGATTTACTATGCTTACTCTGTTTAGTATACTCTACTTGGTTTGGTATTTTCTGTTTAGTATACTATGTAGTATATTCAGTTTTTGGTCGTTCTCTAGCTTTTGATTCATAGATCTGTTTTTGGATGCCTGATATTGTTTTTGATGATGCCAAAGAGGGAGAGATTAGGGAAAATGACATTTTAGAAATAAATACATTTATAGCTCTTGCAAAATTCTTTATTTGACAAGTTTTGAAATCAAGATTTTGTTGATCACAAATTTTGGAAATAAAATTGATCTTGTATAATTTCTTCCCAAGAATCTCAAGAATTCTAAAAAGACAAACATAAATGGGGAGAATAAGGGGAGTGATCGCTATTGACTTGAAATTTCTAGTTTTTTCATTCTTCCTTTTAATGATGGTTGTCATCATCAAAAAGGGGGAGATTGTAGATGACTGTATTGTAGGTTTTGATGATGCCAAATGAGAACGAAATAAAAGAGGAAGATTGACAAGAGCAAAGTATAGAACAAATTCAAGTCAAGTCAAGAAGAACAAGTTCAAGTCAAAAGTCAAGTCAAGTAAAGCAAAAAGGTCTATTAGTTTAAGCTTAATTTGGTTAGATAAATATGTCAAAAGATTTCTTAAATATTACAAGGAATTTGGCACTAAATATAAAATTAAATAAAGTATTTTATAAAGTAAAAATCAGTACAAAAGAATAAATTTTTGAACTGGTAATCGATTACCAATATGTGTAATCGATTACCAAAAGTTCCAGAATTTAAAATTAAAAAATTTTGAACTGTGTAATCGATTACCAAAACTTGTAATCGATTACCAGAGTGCAGGAAATTCAAATTTTTGAATTTCAGGCACAACTGTTCGCAAATTTAACTGTGTAATCGATTACCAAACCCTTGTAATCGATTACCAGTGTTCTGTTTTTGAAAATTTTGAAGAGATATGACTTTTGATCAAGGATTACAATGTTTCATCATCATCCTTATATATACTTGTCTCAAATTCGAAATTCAATAGGATTCCTCATGTAAAATAATTATAGATTGAAATCATTTTTAAATTATCATGTGCCAAGCATTTGCAAATCATTAAGATTTCTTATAGGCTTTCAACTTGTAAATTCTACTCTAAAGGACAGTTCAATTGTACTCATCAATTAAATTAGTACTTGTACTTTGGATTGAAGAGAGGGTGTCTCTCTTGTTGATTGGATTGATTCTCAACACAAGGAAGGGTTCCAAGGTGTTGGAGAATTGATCGATTGTAAAAGACTTTTACAATAGTGGAAATCTCAAGTTGGTACTTGGGGACTGGACGTAGGCAAGTGGATTGGCCGAACCAGTATAAATCGTGTTTTCAATTCCTCTTCCCTTAACTCTTGTTTACTTATTGCATTTACAATTTCATTATATTAAGAGTAAACATTCATACTTCATCTTTGAAAAGGCATTTTAAGCATAATAAAGTGAAGAGTAATTAATATTCGAAAAGTTTAGTTAAAATCGAAAAACTTAATTCACCCCCACTCTTAAGTTAGTGAGGCCACTTGTCTAACATTATCAACAAATCATCATTACTTGATTACAAAATTATTGTTGAGATAACATCTCATCTAACCTACTTGAGACTCCAAGTGTCAAACTTGAGATCACGTCTCAACGTGAATTTAAGTGTGAATTTTCAGGAACAATATTTTCAAGTCTCTATTCAACCTCCCCTTCTAGAGACGTTCAGCCAACTTCAGTTGGTATCAGAGCTTGGCCTCTTGGGGTTGAGCACACCAACGTGTGAAGAGGAAAAAGATCCAAGAATGGAAGATGGATGAAGTTAGCTCCACTCTGTTCACTCATGAACGAGGTTGCTCTTGGAATCGTAAAGGATAATTTCAAGGAAGAGCCAATCATGCAGAAAACTGAGATAACATCCTACATGGCTCAAGATGACTTTGAGGTAAATGGAAAATGGCTCACATCCATGACTTGGAGAAACTAAAGCAACAGCAACAGAGTTTGCAAATGTAGCATGGAACAAAGATAAAGGGCAGCAATGAAATTTGTACTGTAGTAGTAGTTTTCTTAGAATTAAAAATTGGACGCTCACAATGAATTATCACGCAAACAGCCAGCCTGGACAGTGACGGCCAATAGGGACAAAGCAAAATGATGTACAACAAAAGTTAAAGTCTCGAGAGAACAAACAGTGAGAAGAGAACAATTCGTTAAAGAAGCATTGTGTAATCTCTTTAGAGTTTGTGAAATTACAGAAGAGAAAAACAAAGCTGCTCTCTATGCTGGAAGAGGTGTTTGAAAGATGGGATTTTGGATAAGATTCAGGATAATATATATATCTGCAGTCCTGCACCTTATGAGCTAGAATTTAGTGATGAGAAAGCAAGAGTCTCTGGACAGGATAAAGTGTAGGCTACGGGAAAAATCAAATGCTAAAGAAGTAAGGGCGACGGTTCTGTATAATGTTCAGAAACATGATTAAACGGTTTACCCCTATTGGATTGAAGCCATGGTAAACGTACAAAAGCAAAAGGAGCTTGTGGGTCCAGTCAAAAGCTTATAAAGGAACTTATGAAGATAAACGCACAAAAGCAAAAGGAAGCTTGCGGGCCCAGGTATGCGTGAATGAACAAAGGTTTCTTTTCTCTTCTATTATTTGAACTAAGTTAGATAGCATTGCAACTTTATTATTTTTATCCAAGTGGCAATCCTTTATGTTAGGGTGATAGTAATATATATATTATTAATAATAATAATAATACAATAAAAATAATAACATCATACATATACTAAAGTGATAAATATTTTGATCACTAACCCACTTGGACCCAAGAGTTAAATGGGTACCAAAATGTTCCCCTAGAAATTTGATTATGCAGAAAATTGTCACATTGATCTAGTCAAGGAGGAGGAATGAAATATAGGATGAACTTTTCACCTCAACTAATCATGGTACTGAGATAAGAGGATTTCAGCAAAGAAGTAACTCTAGATATATTTCAGCTGATATTCCAAAGTGGTCTTCTAGTTCAAATTGGAAAAGCTAACTTCCACTTGCACAAGTGTCCTTTGCTGTCTCGAAATGGGAAGTTGAACAGAATCAATGAATCATATATGATTTTCATGTCCCTGACTTGAATAAGCCAGTTATGGATGATCGTCCTAGTGGACCTAAGGTTTTTTGAGCTCGCAGCAGAATTCTGCTATGGAATTACTATTGATTTAACAGTAGGAAATATCTCTGGGCTAAGATGTGCTGCTATGTACCTTGAAATAACAAAGGACCCAGAAGAAGACAATCTTCTATTCAAAACTGAAGCATTTCTTAGCTATGAGATTTTGTCTTCATGAAGAGACTCCTTAGTAGTGTTGAAAAGTTGTGAAAAGTTGTCACCATAGGCAGAGAACCTCCAAATAGTCCGAAGATGTAGCGAGTCTACAGCTTGGAAAACTTGTGCTAATCCAAAAGAATAAAGAAGACCACCGAAAAGTTTCTAGCCCAAAATGAAATGTCATAAAAGATTCAAGTACGGATCAACTGGGTCCTCCTGATTGGTGGTTTGAAGATCTTGCAATCCTTAGGATTGATCACTTTATTAAAGTCATTACTGCCATTAAAAATGGGAGGTTGAAATTGCTTATACACATACAAGGAATGCCCATTGGTAATATCAATCTCTTATCCCTCCTTGCATTTGAACTAACACACACTTGATCAAATCATTAGTAACTCATTTTACATGTCTTTACTTGTTGCATAATGGTTGTAAGTTTTTTTTTATACAGGCATACTAGACTTGTAGAGACCATGTTTTTAAAAGGCATGCATGAAAATCTGTTTGATCATATTTTGTGACCACCATTGTTCTTATTTCAAATTACAAACAGAAAAGAAATTATATATTTTACTCTCATTTTAAAATGTACAAATGTCTCATATGCTTACTTAGAGTTTGGAGTATCAAATGATAGATATCTTCTTGTTGGTAAGTGCCTAATATATTCATATCTTTGAAATCTGAAAATTTTCTGAACATGTTATAAAGTAACTATAGAGTCTGCAGTCTCATTACACAATGTGTAGAAGAAAGCATGCATGATAACTTGATAAGACTAATCCTACACATGAGATGAGAAAGCTTGCAGATTTGTAGACAAAGTGGAATGCTTGGATCTCAAAAAAAAATATATGGGAAATCTTCAAAAAGAGCATATCCAAGTCTAAAGGATGTTCAGAAAAGAAAAAGATAAAAGATGAAGTCAGAATCTGTGGCTGCACTTGGGGAAGACACATTTGAGTCTCAGGTTGAGACTAGACTGAGACTTAGATGGAAATATATGAGAAAGAACAACCAAGTGAGACTCCTATTGCAGCTATGTTTCTGACAACACAAAAAGGAAATCCATGAATCACAGTTAGCTCATGTTCCATTATAGATAAGGGGACCCACCCCCGACTTCACACTAGGGCACGTGAGGGCTCCATTCCCATTAGTCAAACCTTTGGGCCACTTAGACAAGGCCCACCCACTGGGGCCTATAAGTAGGAGACCCCTTGTAGACCTAGGGAGACTCAGAGATTAGCTAGCCCTAAAGACTGAACTCGGCGCCACCTTGGTACCTGGTCTTGGTCTCTTAGGGACCTTTGAGAACAGATTGGCGCCCACCGTGGTGCGACGGTAAAACTTTCCCGTCGACCACTCGAACGACATGACGTTGACCAGAAATATGCGTAACAACGGAATCGGAGGCGAGGAAGAGGGAGATGGAAGTGTTGCATTGTTACAACGTTTGATGGAGGAGATGTAGGAGTTGAGGAGAAGGAACGAAGAAGAGATGCAGGAGTTAAGGAGGCAGAATGACGACTTGCGAGATACCGTGGCTGCCATCAACCAGGAGAGGCAGGGTGATGACATGGAGAAGGAGAATAGAGAACGGGAGATGAGGGATCTTCATCAGCAGAATCAAACCCTTCAGCAGAGGATGACGTCGATCGATCACGGGAGGACGGTAGAGGAGGAAACAGATGGAGCAGTGGCCGACTTCCAGCCGTTCTCGGAGGCCATACTGAACGTTCCATACCCGAAGAATTTCAAAGACCTGGTGTTGCCCATGTATGATGGGACGACGGACCCTGTGATGCACGTTGCCTCATTTCGATCTCAGATGATAGGAAGGGGTTGGGATGAAGCTTTACACTGCAAATTATTTGGCAAGACGATGACGGGGTCAGCACTGATATGGTTCATGGAACAGCCGACGAGATCGATTGTTAGCTTTGCCGATTTTACGAAGAAGATGATGGCGCAATTTTCAGCAAGGAAACAGAAAAAGTGGACGGCAGGTAGATTGTTCAGCGTGAGGCAATAGGTAGGAGAATCCTTGAAGGATTATGTGGCAAGATTTAACGAGGCCACACTTCTGGCCACTAGTCCCAATCCAGAATTATTCGTTTCCGCTTTCGTGGAAGGACTCAAGGCCAGTCCTTTCGATGAGTCATTGGCACAGTGCCCGCCGACCTCCAGAGAGGAAATACGCCTGAGGGCTGAATGTTATATAAAGGGTGAGGAGAGCAATGCTGATAAGAGAGAGAGGTTGGCAGAAAATAAAGTCGGCAAACGTTTCGATCCCGCGAGAAGCAATGATGACGGTGAAAGGGCTGTAAGGAAGGTCCAAAGGTTCGAGCCGAATGGACGAGGTTTCAAAGATCAGCGCTTTAATGCTCGGCTAAGAAGAAATATGGATTACAAGCCCAGGGCCGACCTGACTCCATTGAACACAAAGAGAAGTCAAATCATGCAGGAGGTATACAACTCCGACCTGTTAGAGTACCCTCCGCCGGCCAGGGGGGCTAAAGGCCCTTATAAAGACAGGTGGTGCGAGTTTCACAAGGTCAAGGGCCATGACAGAGAAGAATGTTGGGATCTCATGAATCAAATCGAAAGATTGATCAAAGATGGGTATTTGAAGAGGTACGTAGCAGGCAGGAGCAGACCGGAGTTCTCCAGACAGGGAGGTAGAGGACGTGGACGAGCACAAGAATCACAACCTAGAGCCGGGGTAGTTGACCCAAGCGAAGAGATCCGGGGAACAGTGACAACCAACGCGGGAGGCTTTTTAGGAGGAGGAGAGACTAGCGCTTCCAAGAAGAGGTATTCCAGACCGGTGACACAGGAGGTAATGACTATTGGAGAAGGAGACTTGGAACATCCACACTTGCCATCAGTGACTTTTTCCGACGACGATTTCAAGGGAATCACTCCGCATGAGCATGATCCCATGGTGATTGAGGTGGTAATGGCGTCTTACCGAGTTCAACGTGTGCTCGTGGATCAGGGAAGCTCAGCTGATATTTTGTATTGGAGCACATTCAAGAAGATAGGTCTGCCCAAGGAGCATTTGCTCCCATTTTCAGGATCACTGATCGGCTTTGCTGGAGATTCAGTGGAAGTAAGAGGATACGTGGAGTTACTCACCACCTTTGGTTTGAGACCTAATTCTAAATCGGTCATGGTGAAATATCTGGTGGTTAATGCACCATCGTCATACAACTCGATACTGGGGAGGGCTGCTTTAAATGCTTTGGGAGCAATAGTTTTGACGGTGCATTTAACAATGAAGTTTCCTTTAACCAACGGGAATGTGGGTGTAGTAAAGGCAGACCAGATGGCAGCATGGAGGTGTTATAAGAACAGTTTGCGAATCAACAGAGGAGCATGGGAGGATATGGAGGAGCCACGAGAAAGAGTTTTCTTTGCTGAATTGGATCCAAGAGGAGACTTGAGAGACGATCGGAGACCTCAACCAACAGAAGAGGTGAAAAAGATTCAGATCGGAGATTCCAAAGATAAGTGCACTAAGATCGGCGCCAACCTATAGGAAGAGCTTAGTATCCAAGTGGTAAGATTGTTAAGAAAGAACTCAGACTTGTTTGCATGGTCAGCGGAGGATATGCCGGGAATCAACCCTGACTTCATATGTCACAAGCTCGCCCTGGACCCCAAAGCTTGTCCTATAAGCCAGCAGAAGCGTAAAATGGGGGAGGAGAGAAGACAGGTGGTTGCCGAGGAGACCGAGAAGTTGTTGAAGGCACGATTCATCAGAGAAATCAAGTATCCAACGTGGTTTTGGTGAAGAAGGCTAATGGCAAATGGAGAATGTGTACTGACTTCACCGATCTCCACAAAGCTTGCCCAAAAGATCCAAACCTGTTACCGAGCATAGACTGGCGTGTGGATGGCACTTCAGGTCACCAATTACTCAGTCTGATGGACGCCTATTCAAGCTACAACCAGATCAGAATGCACCCCATGGACGAAGATAAGACCGCCTTTATGACTGACAATTCTAATTTTTGTTATCGTGCAATGTGTTTTGGGCTGAAAAATGTAGGAGCTACTTACCAAAGGTTGATGGACAAGGTATTCCAAAAGCAAATAGGAAGGAACCTTGAGGTGTATGTTGATGACATGGTGGTGAAGTCGGCAAGTGAAGACACACACTGTAGTGACTTGGAAGAGATTTTCTCTGAGATCCGAAGACATAAGATGAGGCTCAACCCGCAGAAGTGTACCTTCGACATAAGCTCGGGTAAGTTTCTAGGTTTTATGATTACAGAGAGGGGCATAGAAGCAAATCCGGATAAATGCCGAGCAATTTTAGAGATGAGGAGTCCTACTAGTGTGAAGGAGGTGCAACAACTGACGGGAAGGTTGGTTGCTCTGTCCAGATTCCTTTCCAAGTCGACGGAAAAGGCTTTACCACTGTTTAAATTGTTGAGAAAAAGAGAGCGGTTTGCTTGGAGTAAGGAATGTGAAATGGCCTTCAAACAGTTAAAGGATTTCTTATCCTCGCCTCCGATCTTGACTAGACCAAAGGAGTACCTACTCCTACAACTCTACATTTCTGTTTCTAATTATGCAGTGAGCTCGGCCTTGGTCCAGGAGGAAGACAAAACTCAAAGACCAGTATATTTTTTCAGTCATGTGTTGCAAGGTGTTGATCTCAGATACCAGAAAATAGAAAAGGTGGCATTGACTGTCGTGTTAACAACCCGGAGGTTGAGACCCTACTTCCAGAGTCACGAGATAGTGGTACGAACTGATCAGCCAGTTCGGCAGGTACTTCAAAAGCCGGATTTGGCAAGAAGGATGGTGGGATGGTCGGTAGAGTTATCAGAGTATGACATGCGATATGAACCAAGGGGTCCTATTAAGGCACAGGTACTATCTGACTTCATTGTGGAGTTATCTTCGGCTGCTGATGAAGGAGGAGTTGATCAGAACCATGGATGGACGCTGTCAGTAGATGGAGCGTCAAACATGAAGGGAAGTGGAGCTGGTGTCATCTTGGAAGGGCCAGGTGGGGTGTTGATTGAACAATCATTGAGGTTTGACTTCAAAGCAAGCAACAATCAGGCGGAGTATGAAGCTTTGCTAGCCGGTCTACGCTTAGCAAGGGAGGTCGGTGTAAAGGACTTGACGGTAAGGAGTGACTCTCAGCTGGTCACGGGCCAGGTGAATGGAGAGTGTCAAGCCAAAGACTCTCAGTTGGATAGATACTTGGCTTTGGTGAAACAAATGGCAGAGATCTTCGATCAATTCAGGTTGGAGTTCGTACCTCGGGAGCAAAATGGACGGGCAGATTTACTATCAAAGCTGGAAAGTACTAAAAAGCCAGGCAATAACCGTACTGTTATTCAAGAATCCATTGCTACCCCTACAATTGAGAAGGCTGAGGTACTATTTACCGAGCATGAAGAATCCTCTTGGATGGGTCCTATAATATCTTACTTGGAAAGAGGTGAATTACCTGAAGATCAGACAGAAAACAAGAAGGTTAGAAGAGAGGCGGCTCAGTACACGGTCATAGCAGACAAGTTATATAAAAGGGGATTTGCGTCACCATTATTGAGGTGTTTGACCAAAACCCAAGCGGAAGGGGTCATGATTGAAGTGCATGAAGGGCAATGTGGAAGTCATATTGGAGGTGGTGCCTTAGCCTCTAAAATACTCTGGGCTGGATACTACTGGCCGACCTTGAGGAGTGATTGTATGAGCTATGTGAGAAAATGTGAAGTATGCCAGAAATTTTCTGATCGGCACCGAGCACACCCGATCAATTTGCAGTCGGTCACATCGCCCTGGCCATTCTACATGTGGGGAGTAGATATATTGGGTCCCTTTCCTTTAGCTCGGGGGCAGGTTAAATACTTGATCGTAGCTGTGGACTATTTTACTAAGTGGGTTGAAGTTGAGGCAGTAGCAACTATCACAGCAAACAGAGTAAGAAAATTTTACTGGAAAAACCTGATCTGCAGGTTTGGAGTCCAAAAATGCGTCGTCTCTGATAACAGTACGCAGTTTGCCAGCCAGTCAATAGCAGAGTTTTGTTATCAACATGGGATTACACAGAAGTTTTCATCAGTAGAACATCCGCAGTCCAATGGCCAAGCCGAATCTGCTAATAAGGTTGTATTGAATGGGTTGAAGAAGAGGCTAGCGGAAGCCAAAGGCTCGTGGGCAGAGCACTTGCCCTTGGTGTTATGGTCATATCACACAACCATACATTCATCTATGGGGGAAACACCCTTCAAGTTGGTGTACGGTACTGATGCTATGATTCCTGTGGAGGTCATGGAACCCACTTTGCGATTGGAGATGCTGGAAGAGGAAAATGCTAATAAAAGGCGAGTTGACTTAGACCTATTACCTGAAGTAAGGGAGGCAGCTCATGTTCGCGAATTTGCTTGCAAGCTGCGAGCAGAAAAGAAGTACAATTCAAGGGTGGTACCTAGGAGACTGAAGACAGGTGACTTGGTGTTAAGGAGAACTCTCAGGGATGCTTCATCCAACAAACTCACTCCAAATTGGGATGGCCCTTTCCTTGTACGAGAGGAGGTCAGCCGAGGAGCATTTATATTGGAGGAGCTCGGGGGCAGACGGGTGCCGAGGACATGGAACTTGGCTAATTTGCGCTTCTACTACAGTTAGCTTTATTTGTTACAACCTCTTTATTTATTTTTGCAATTAGTAATCTAGGAAACTATGCTTGAAATCACATTGTTTATGGGTTGAGTTAATACTTTACATTATAATAAATTGGTGCACTCTTTTCTCTTCCGAGGTGGGAGAGTTTTTAACGAGGCACTTTATATCCATGTTGTTCAGATATTACAGGATAAACACTGAAGCTACAAACACCACGTAGAGTGGTGTTGTCGAGCACAGCTCGACGGAGGATAAAACTGAAGCTACAAACACCACATAGAGTGGTGTCGTCGAGCACAGCTCGACGAAGGGCAAACATGAAGCTACAAACACCACGTAGAGTGGTGTCGTCGAGCACAACTCGGCGGAGGATAAAACTGAAGCTACAAACACCACGTAGAGTGGTGTCGTCAAGCACAGCTCGTCGGAGGATAAAACTAAAGCTAGAAACACCACGTAGAGTGGTGTCATCGAGCAAAGCTCGGCGGTGGGCGAACCTTAAGCTACAAACACCACGTAGAGTGGTGTCGTCGAGCACAGCTCGACGGAGGATAAACCTGATGACATAGCACAGCAGCAGCCTCCTACTGAAGCAGTCAAGGATATCACTGGACCAATGACTAGAGGACGAGCTAAGAAGATTAAGGAAGAGATGGGAAAGTTAGTGACCTACATTTTCAAGGATACTACCCTATAGAAGGACAACACTACCCTACAGAAGGACACCCTTGACCCTGGAATAGGACACATGGTCCTATGCACCACTCTAGACTAGGGAACCCTTATTTGTTGTACTTTTTCCTCCTACTTAGGCGCCCATATATATGGGTTTATTGGTTAGTAGGTTGCATTGCTATAAGGCTTAGGAGGTCATGCGTTCTATTCCCACCTAGGATAGGAAATTCACTCATCTTTTATTTTCCTATGTAAGTGGGCCGCTATTTTAGGGGTTTATTGGCTTAAGGCTTAGCTTAGCCATAAGCCTTTAGGGGCATGGGTTCAAATCTCACTTAGGATGGGTTTGCACCCATCTTTTTATTTTTCTCCCCTTTATTTCCTCATGTGGCCGCCCCCTCTCCCCCTCCTCTCCTATATAAAGGAGCCTTCACTCTTGTATTTTGGACACATGAAATTGGAAGTAAAGGCATTATGCCAAATTTTCTCCTCTTTGTGAGTTGAGTGGGGCTTGGTGGTTGTTGCTTAAACCATGGTGAGACTTATCTAATTCTCCTGAATTAGTGGCGTCTGGCATTGGACTTATCTGCTGCAGGAGGATTCTTGCTTCAGTGGCGTCCCTCCCATTTCTTCCTCTCCATTTTTTCCTTTATTTTCTCTCACTTTCTTGTGCTTTCTCACGTGAATATAGTTGCTGCCCAGCACTATATTTCGTGATTTATTTGCTTAATTGTGACTCTGATCGGTTGGTTTTGCTCAATTCTAGGTCCTGTACAATTCCTGTCATCAAAACCTGAAGCTACAAACACCACGTAGAGTGGTGTCGTCGAGCACAGCTCGGCGGAGGATAAACCTGAAGCTACAAACACCACGTAGAGTGGTGTCGTCGAGCACAGCTTGGCGGTGGGCGAAATGAAACTACAAACAACAATAACAAACTCGAGAAAGACTTGAGCAATAAAAGGTACTCTCAAAGTATCATTTCTTTTTCCAAGTTACTCAAACCCCAAAGCATTATTTCTTTCATAAAGTTTCTAAACTTTAGATAAATTGCCTCTTCTTTCTAAGTTGTTGCACGTGCATTATCTTATGATAAGCGTCCCCTCAATATAACGTTAATTAGCAATGCTACGAGTACGGGTATGCTTGCTTCGATGAGAAATGCATTAATCGAACTAGACAAAGATATTTCATATTTAAACGAGTGCTTGTTCAGGTTAATTTATTGACCTAAAGTTACTGTGCTAGGAGTTATCGTGCTAAGTTAATAGGATCTTTGCAAGTGTGTTGCGGAAAATAATCTTGCGCAGAAGATAGAAGTTAAGGAAAATGATGAAAAGACAATACATTGATACTTTAAAGTGGACAAAAAGACATAAGTTTTTAAATAAAACATAAAAAACAAGACAATATTTTCACTCTTCATCATCAGGGATATCCACCAGCTTGCCATCCCGAATCTCCTTGAAGGCCGCGACCTCATCTATGACAATCTCACGGTGCAGGAATTTGACTTGATCAACTGCTTTCTCAAAACCCTGCTCATACTGAAATGTAATTTCAGCCTTCAAGTTGTTTATTTCTTCTTTATGTTCTTTCTGCTCAGCGAGCAACTTCTCTTCAGCAGCCTCCAGCAGCTTTGTTTTTCAGCTAAAAGGTCATCAGACTTGACCTTCTCATTTTTAAGGTCGGCAAGCTCGCCTTCTACTTTTCCCTTTTCCAAGTTAAGTTTACGAAAATTTTCTCGTAAACTTTCTAGCTCGGAGAGTACCTCTTTGGCTTTCGAGACCTCTGCCTCTTGAGTTTTCAATTTCTGGGTTTTTTCCTTCAGTTCTTTTTCCAGTAAGTTAAACCCGGTTTCAAGAGCGTGGCCCAAGAACGCAGTTTGCGTAGTGAACACCTGTACCATTTTTGCAGTATTTTGCATCCAAACCTTCTGGATCCGAATGAATTCGTCAGCCTTGCAGAAGTGACTCCGGACTAACTGCTCAGTAGGAAGTCGACGGTCAAACACTGACGTCACCTCGGAACCGGGCTGCCCCTCAAAGCCCTGGAACCAGTGCCACCATTTAGGGATACCGGGAGTCACCAGGAGAGCTTGACCTTCAGGAAGGGGTTGGGGGTTATCCACGTTAGGAGCAGGGGGATGGGAAGAGGAAGCTTCACCCCTATTTGTGCAAGTCTTCTTGCTGACGAGCTTCTCAGATATAGTAGAAGAAGACACTTCGTGCTCGGTTTCAATGACAAGCACGGGTCCAGAAGCTTGCGAACCCTGCTTGCGCTTGTTGGTCCTTCTAAAAGCCTTCATAGCTTTGGCATCCATTTTAGGAACGTAACCCTCCTTTTGGATCGACATTTTAACTGCAAATAACGAGCAAATCAGTTAAGCTCAACAGGTTATGATAACTAAAACAAATTAAAACAAAAATTACCAATAAAAGGTTGGAGTGCTCCAGCATCTCCTTCCTTCTCAATCAACACATTACAGTCCACAGAACTGAAAGATGTTAATAATTTCACATCCAACAGCTCAAGCTCAGTTAGACTACTCTCTTTGAGGGCTTTCAATCTATTTGGGTTTTTGGTCCAATAAAGGGGAAACTTGGGGCCTCCCTGACTGTTAAAGAGAAGCTCGGAGGTCCCCTCCGTACCTCGGAGCCGAAAGTAGTAGGGCTTAAAGTCCTTATAGGAAGAATGAATCACATTCAATAAGGGTCTCTCGGAAAACCCATTTAATGATGTCCAACCCACGGGACGGTTTCCTAGTTTAGCTTGAAAGAAATAGGAAAATATCCGAACAGAAGGAGTAAGGTTGTGATACTGACATAGTATCTCAAAAGCTCGAACAAAGCCTGATAACATGGCACACCAGCAGCCTCCTACTGAAGCAGTCAAGGACATCACTGGACCAATGACTAGAGGACGTGCTAAGAAGATTAAGGAAGAGATGGAAAATTAGTATCCTACATTTTTAGGGATACTACCCTACAGAAGGACACCCTTGCCCTACAGAAGGACACCCTTGACCCAGGAATAGGACACATGGTCCTATGCACCACCCTAGACTAGGACACTTCTATTTGTTGTAATTTTCCTCTACCTTGGGCGCCCATATACTTGGGTTTATTGGTTAGTAGGTTGCCTTGCTACAAGGTTTAGGAGGTCATGGGATCTATTCCCACATAGGATAGAAATTAAGTCATCTTTTTCTTTCCTACATAAATTGGGCGCTATTTTTGGGGTTTATTGGCTTAAGGCTTAGCTTAGCCATAAGCCATTAGGGGCATGGGTTCAAATCCCATTTAGGATGAGTTTCCACTCATCTTTTTATTTTCCCCCATTGCCTCATGTAAGTGGCCGCCCCCCTCACTCCCCACTCCTATATAAAGGGGCCTCCTCTCTTGTATTTGATAACATTGAATTTTAAGTAAAGGCACAATGCCCAAATTTCTCCTCTTAGTGAGTTGAGTCTCCTCTTTGTGAGTTGAGTGAGCTTGGTGGTTGTTGCTTAAACCATGGATGAGACTTATCTAATTCTCCTGAATTAGTGGCGTCTGGAAATTGAACTTATCTGCTGCAGGAGGATTCTTGCACCAGTGGCGTTCTTCCTCTTCAATTCTTCTCCACTTTTTCTTTCATTTTCCTTCATTTTCTATCATTTTCTCACGCATAATAGCTGCTGTTCCAGCACCTATTTTCGTGATTTAATTGCTTATTTTTTGTTCTAATTGGTTTGTTTTGCTCAATTCTAGATCCTGTGCAATTCCTTTCATCAAAGCCCCAACTATTTGGGTGGAGCTGAGCCGGTGCCACGTTGAGTAAATTCAAAATTTGGCACTCAAAATAGGTAAAAGGCAGAGGAACCTTTAACTTGGTAAGGAAGGTCTCATAAATAAAAGTAAAAGCAGGAGATGAAAGGGAGGATGGGCTGGAACAGATGTATTCATTCGGTGCGGGTGGCTCTAAAAGCATCAACTTGCTGACCTCTGGAAAACGGCTACGCACTAGGGTTCTAAAGGGAGTAAGAGATTTTGGAGAAAGAAGAACCGAAGTTCTTGTGAGGACTGTAGATTCTACCTAGGGGAATGCACTGTTATTAGGGCTCAAGATGCCTAAGGCATCCACTAAGGCTTTCCCCCCACCAACATTTCTCTCATCCACAGGGTCAGCGTTTTCAGACATACTGGATGGTGTGACAACAACAAAGAAATTGAGGACAGAAGATGTGAAAAATAACTGGAGGGATCTACGCGTTTGAAGGTGGAAGAAAAAGGATGCAGTTTACAGGAACAGGAAGCAGGGAGACGGAAGTTGAAGAAAGAAGAAGAAGTAGCAACTGAAATGAGAGTGGGGTAGTGGGAGGTTATAAATAAATGAATGGCTAATAAATTTCCACTCACTGGCATTTAAAATGCATTGTCTCGTACGTTTGCAATTTTGCAAAAAAATAAATGAATTTAATTTCCACTTAGCGCATGATTGCGCATTTAATAAAAACCATTATGACCCTGCTGCATATCGCGAAAAGCAGAGGTTGGGAAATGGTGATATGTCGCATCATCAAAAGGCGTGCCTTGATCTAAGGGTAAGGGATAAACTGGCAGATAATATACGGTCCAGATGAGAAAAACTCTTGGATTCCGTGAGTTTTATTAGTATAATAAATAAATATTTGTGAAATGATAAATTAATAGGCGAAACGTTTAGAATTTGAAAAAGCGGAGGCATTTACTCATCATTGACATCAGAGTTTGATACTCCCTAAGAAGCTCGGAGCCCTGGTGTGTACCTCAAATATAGTTTAGAACTCATAATAATAATCTTGCTACAACGCAGGGACGACCTTAATAAAATTAGGACTTCTTCGAGCTCTTCGCCTTAGTCAAGCTAGGCTCGAGCTCGGGGGGCTGTGTTCCGTTATAGATAAGGGACCCACCTCCGACTTCACACTAGGGCGCGTGAGGGCTCCATTCCCATTAGTCAAACCTTTGGGCCACTTAGACGAGGCCCACCCACTGGGGCCTATAAGTAGGAGACCCCTTGTAGACCTAGGGAGACTCAGAGATTAGCTAGCCCTAAAGACTGAACTCGGTGCCGCCTTGGTACCCGGTCTTGGTCTCTTAGGGACTTTTGAGAACAGCTCATATAATAGCTACTGCACAAAAGGGCAAGTGATTTCCCACAATATTAAAAAGACAAAGAAGTTTCTAAAAGAAGAAGGCACAAGGAAATGACTAAGATTGAAAAAGGAAATGCAAAAGTTGAGTCTATCTCTACATATATCAAGTTGCAAAATTCTTAAGTCATGAGGTTCAAATGCTAACTTGAGGATTACTTCATGAGGTACTCTGAAACTCTAATCTTCCATGATGATGCATATGTGATAAATCTTACTATTCTCATTCTGAAGATAGGATTCAAGTATATTGATGCTATGCAGAATTTAGAAATCAGTTTTCAATGACAAACATGCTTACTTGAATGACTCTATGTTTTTTGGATAATTAGAATTATGAATGATGTTTTGTCTTAACCTTAAATACAGTTTTGAATCTCAACTATTGTGAGTATGCTGTAATGCAACATATGCTTAAGTTATGATCTTGCATCATGTGAGAATTTGAGTTTGAAATCTATGTATGATGAAATATGAGCTGATCATATGAAAAGATATCCTTGAGTCAATTTCATGATAAAAGAGAAAAGAGTAAACTTGGAAATATTGAATTGTTTAGGAGAAACATTTCTACAAGCCAAGCCTATATGCTCTCCAATTCTGTAATCAAGTCAATATTCTAATTAATTGATATGAAAAAGAAATTATGAGATTGAAAGGCTCATAAAAGGATTTTGAAATAAGTGAAAGTTGAAGGTAAAGTGGTTATTGCACTATATGCAGAAATGTTTCTGATATGGCCTGACTGAAATGATCATAACTTGAGCTACAAAATTGATTTTTGAGTAAAACCAATTTTTTTGTAAAGCTAATTCATAAGAGTGCATAACTGGAAAATTTGAAGCTGTTACACTAAGCACAGAAGTGCCAAAAAATTTGTTAACACAGCTGCAGTTTTACAGATGCTCACAGAAACCTGTTTACTTAAAATCATAACTGGAGTTGTAGATATTATTTTTCTGGGAGACCAATTTCATTGGAAAGACAACTTAAAATAGAATCAAACTGGAAAAGTTGAGATTATAATGCTAATCATAGAAATGCCAGTAATTCTGTGAACACAGTTGCAGTGTTACAAGCTTCAATATAAACATGTTCACTTAAAAAGTTCATAACTGAAGTTATAGAAATGCTTTTTCAGTGAAACAAATTTTGCATGAAAGATAATTTGTATGAGTATAAAACTGGAAATTTTGAAGATTTTATACCAACCACAAAAGTGCCAGTACATCCATGAACATAGCCTCACTGTTACAAAGTCTGATATGAACCTGTTCACTTAAGTAGATCATAACTGGAGCTACAGAAATTATTTTTGAGTGAAACCAGTTTTGTATGAAAGCTAGATCATATAAGTATTTGACTGGAAAGTTTCCTAATTTTTCATCATCTGCATAATTCCCAGCAAATACTTCAAGTTGACTGATCTCTCATCTGATCAAATTTGAACACGTCTGTTTTGAATGCTTATATCTGGAGCTAGGAAAATCCTTTTCAAATGAAACCAGTTGGTTTTGAAAGATGTTGTTAAATGGTTTAATAGTATTAATTTTCACTATTTTTGGATTCATATATTGATCACAGTGAATGAGAAACCAGACCTGTCGCAGTAAGCTCTCTATTATAGAACTGCCAACTTTAATCACTCATATCTTATGATAGAAATTTCCAAATGAAATGAATTTTATACCATTAGAAAGCTTGCGATGTCTAGTTTATGGTGTTGAAATCTCATATTTTTATGAACTGGAAATAACTCACAAGTTCAGATTAAAGTAGCTAAGTCAATGGATTTTTCTGATTTGGTGCTGAAACTTCAAGATAAAATATCTTTAATTGTACCAATCCAAATGAGCTGATTTTTGTGGCATTGGAAAGTTGTCATGATGTGGTTTATTGTAATAGAATATAAATTTATAAATCAATATATCATGGGAGCAGTACTTGTTCAAAGATTAAGGATACATGATAGAAAAGTAGTGAAACTTGATCTCTTGAAAGTGACACCTTTGAAAATGTCCCCTTGATTCCCAAATCTGTGATAAACTTTGGCATATTGGTCGAGGCCGTACTCAACCAAATAAAATGAATTAAAGTGCAGTAGGTTGATTAACCCAAAGTCGTCTCTCTCAAGGAATCCAATTACAATTTCAGAATTTCAATCCCATAGCAACTCACACACACAAGAGGATTTTGATTGTTGTTCATACTAATTTCCTAATTTCCAAAACAGAATTTAAATTTGCAGAAAACAATTTCAGAAAAACGAATTGGTTCTCTACCTCATTCACAAATTGGATCAATCATTGGTTTATACAAAATTCCTCAATTCCTTGACAGATTCAAATTCGGATTAAGCATCCTCATTAATTTTCACACTAGAATAAAGCAAACTAGCATGAATCCTAATTTCTAATCCTTGGAATTAAGCAAACCTAGAATTCATTTCAGATTAAGCAACCTAAAATGTGAAAATGTGAGTTAGATTCAGATTAGAATTCGAATTCCATAAAGCATGTAACTCAATTTCAAATTCAAACCTAAACATCAAGAAACTAGGAGAAGGAAAGTGAAGAATCTGTCCAAGAATTCAAGACATGAAAAACGAAATTATAACCTCAATTTCCTTTGTGAATTCAGTAGAGAAACAATCCTTGAAGCTTAGCCTTCCATTTCCATGGAGGAGAAACTCGAAAATTGAAGAAGATGAAGAAGAGGAACCAAATTCGAAAATTGCAAGAAGAGAGAAAAGAGAGGGAAAGTGGAGAGTCTTTTTTTCTAAAATCTGAAAAATGAATGTAAAGTGTTCAAACTACTCAGCAACACACCTATTTATAGAGCCTAAATCACTAACAATCTGATTAGGCCTTAATTGGGCCGAAATTAATTAAAACAGACCCACAAACTAATTACAAAACTAATCAAATTCGGACTTGTGTCAGACAGCAACAGTAGGCGATTTTCAAACAGCAACTGCTCCTAATTGCTTCATGGTAATATGGTCATATTGGATATCAAATTAAAGCCCCGGAAGTTAGCTTTCCAATGCCACTGGAATCTCTCAAATCGGACACCTATAGCTCCAGATATCATCAAAACAAGACAGGTAGGTCAGTAGGCTTAAAAATCCGAATTTAAACAACATTCACAATTAAAGCCCAATTAAGCCCAATTTGGTAAATTCCAATTAAAACAGTGGATTTAATAACAATTATAGTCCAAGCAAGCTAAGATTAATTATGCAAAGTGTGAATAAAAATGTGTTCATCACATATCAAAAGTGAATTGCTGTATCAAATTGATGTGCATATCATGATTTGGAATTTTGGGTGAATCAATGAGTATGAAAGGAACTTAACATGGAATATCTCAATCTTTGAAATGTTATTAGAACAGATTTTGTTTGCTGAAAAATATGCAATGATTATGATCTTATCTGCAAATCATATTGATAAATTTTTGTTTTGTGTTCCTCTGCTGTCTAAAATCTGTAATCTTGACCTTTTATGCCTTTACCCATGTTGTACAAAGTTAACTCACTATGGGCATAAAAAATCAAGGTGAGCAACATACGTAGGGGGAGTAACTGAACCAATCTTTGTGCTGAATGTATTCCTTCTATTTGAATATGCATCAAATGAAATTCTTATCATCTAATCAAGTATGCAAACAGAATAACTCATTGTTCTGGTTTAAGATTAGGCTCTATTGTCTTCTATTCAATCCTAACACCATCCCCTACTCAATATTGGACTAAATGATGATCTTTCTGCAAGTTAAAAATTCTGCATTTGTTATTGAAAAATTGCTAAACCAGCAACTTTGGAAATTTAAGCAGAACCTTCACTCTTTGAGGGGGAGTCAGTCAAATTGTTTGCTAACCATGTATGTTGACTCTGCTAGTTAATAATCACTCATGGAGATTGATGAATCCATATTCCTCTTCCCTCTACAATCCTAGAAATCATTCTTTATTCTTTTGGAGAGGAAATGTTAAATTGAAAAGAGAATGGCTTGAAGCTTAAATTGTGAAAGATGATCAAAGAGAAAATTGTAAGAATGAAGTTTAAGAATATTCTGAACTTAGTAAGAGAGATTATGAAAAATATGGATATCAAGTTACTAAGAAATTCTGGAATCTGGACTCTAAAAGCTCTTCTTCTTACCTTAGTCTTTGATTTTTCTATTCTAACTATTCTAATTGGAGCATTTATCCCTTTCCATATCATATTGATTTATCTGGACATCTTAGGCACTTGGAACTGTTGTTAAAACAGTTGGTTGTTGAAGAATATCACTGCATATATCTCTTGCTCAAAACCCTATGTTAAGATCAACTATATGTTTGATAAGTGAAAATCATGCCCTTGATGCCATTAGTATAATTGAAAATCAATATGAAGTGGTTATTTGACAGATTTTCCTAATGTTACGTGTTTGATATATTTCTCCTTCCATCTTTTTGTTGATGCCAAAAGGGGGAGAAATAGGAAAGAACAAAATTTTCATGCTTATCATATAATTTTTGAATCATGCTATGTTATTAATTGAAATTTTCATTGTTATACGCATGAATTCAGGGGGAGTTCATTTGAATGTATCATACTATGAAAGATTTATAGACTCCCATCATCTCTTACATGTTGTTATACATGAAAACTTAATTTTGTTCAAATAGGTTTGTCATCATCAGAAAGGGGGAGATTGTAAGTGCAAAAACCCTCTGAGATTTGGTTTTAATGACAACAAACCTGTTGATCAAAATTAATGTTTTCTGCTCTTGAAGTTACTGATGTTTTGTATGTGAGATCTTAGAAAGACGGGATTCTCATGAGGAATTCAGAAAGATCAGAATCCTAATGTTAAGAAACATAACACTTCAGAATCTTTTATGGAGTATGGGCAAAGCTTAGAAGTTCTATATGCTGAAGGTAATTTCAGAAGAAGGCCTAAAAACATATCTTTTATCAGAAAGTCTTCAGAAGCTTTAAATGGAAGATAGCCTAAGTTGAGAGAGGTGCACATCAGAGTATAGTCTCAGCTAAAATCAGAAAGGGTCTCTACTAGAAATGCCAATCATCAAGTCAAGTCAAGATGAGCTCAAACAATGAATTAAGTTGCATCAAGAAGACCAATATTTGAAACTCAAGATGAGACGCAGACTCAAGCATAAGATGCTATCTCATGTTCAGATGCAAGCTCAGTCTAAAAATCAGCTTAAGACCAATGCTCAAAGAAGAGACTCATCTACAAACTTAAAAGGAAGGATCAACAGTCAGATGCAAGATCTGCCAAGAGATGAGACTCTAACTTAGCTTCAGAATCAAGAGATAAGATCAGAATAGAAGATGCCAAACCAAGAAGAGATTCAAAGTCAGCTTGAGACAAGCTCAAACTGTAAAGTCAGATTGAGACAAGCCCAAATTCATTATAAGATCATATTCAGTCCAAGCATGACAAAGAAGAACCTTGAAATATGAAGCTGAGCAAAGAAGAGATTCAAAGTCAGACTTGAGATGCAGACTCAACAGAGATGCAGAATCAGACTTGAGATGTAGACTCAACTTGAGATGCAGAATTAGACATGAGAAGGTCTCAGATCAGATGTAGTCTCAAGATCAGATGCAGTCTCAAGTTCAGACGCAGAGTTGCAGACGCAGACATCAGACTCAGAAGCATACTCAAGAGATTCAGTCTCATCAGAGACTCAGCAGCAAAAAGCTAGTCAACGCAAGTACACTATCACAGCAGAGATTGCACCAGAAAAGTACTGAGCTCATGACTGAAAAGTAAAAGATAGCTTCTCTCTCTCTTCCAACGGCTAGTATAACGGCTAGTTAACGGCTAGTTTTCTGAAGACTATAAAAGGAAGTCTCATTATGATGAGACAGGTGAGAGACATAGTGAGACTCAGCAGAGATGCTACTGCACATTCTGAAAAATCCAAGTCTCAAGTGAATCTTAACCTACCTACCTATGTTATCTTATCCAATATCTTATAGTAGGTTTAGCTCCTGTTTTGTACTGATTTGTATACACTCTTTGAGTGATTTAGAGCGTGATACCTAGCTGAGCTCACGGTTTATCCATGCTTTGTATGTAGTCCAAGCTAGATCAATCACATCTCATCTCATCCCACCAAGTCTCAACTAAGTCAGGAGGTGCCTGAGCTTAGTGTGAGCGTTTGTAAAGCCTGGAGAGGCACTGTAACAAGAATACTCACTGAGTTGCCTGGAGAGGCAGTTGAGAACAAAGAATACTGCATGCGTTGCCTGGAGAGGCAGTCAAAGACAAAGAATACTGCATGAGTTGCCTAAAGAGGCAGTTGAGAACAAAGAATACTTGTGACTCAACCAAGGTAGGAGTGCCTATGCTTGGTGTGAGGGGCGTCCTGAAGAAGCTGTAAGAATACTTGTATTGACGGGTTTGTCAATAGTGGAAATCTCACGAGTTGTGAGGACTAGACGTAGCCCAAGGTTGTGGGTGAACCAGTATAAATCTCTGTGTGCATCTCTTCTCTCTATCTCTTTATTTATATTGCACATCTCATATCTAAAATCTATTTGTGAAAATAAATTAAATCTGTTCAAAGAAAACCAAGTTGTAATAACTAAGATCTGTCCATGCATCTCATCTTACATCTCATCTTACATCTCAGGCCCATCTCATCTCGGACCCTATCTCAACCTGAGATCAGTCAATAGTCTCACTCATTCTCTTTTAAGGTCTTAACATTTGATGAGCTAATTAATCTTAGATCTCAAATCTTTTTATTAAACTAAATCAAATCTATTCAAGAATAATCAAGCTTCATTTATCAACAAATCATCATTACTTGATTACAAAATTATTATTGAGATAACATCTCATCTAACCTACTTGAGACTCCAAGTGTCAAACTTAAGATCACGTCTCAACGTGAATTTAAGTGTGAATTTTCAGGAACAATATTTTCAAGTCTCTATTCAACCCCCCTTCTAGAGACATTCAGCCAACTTCAGTATGTTTATCTTGTGATCATTTGAATGCTAACTCTTCTAGTGAAAGCATGAATAGGTTGATGGCAAATATTCCTAGTGTTGCAAAAGGAACAACTCAAGCTGTTGAAAGGGAGTTTCCTAAACTAAGTTTCTTTATGCATGAAATGTCTTCTTCTATGCACAATTATATGCCTCAAAGCATTACAAGTTTGAAATAAATAAACAATGTTGATGATGCTTTGAAATCTCTTGCATGTTTAGAAAAACCAACTAAGTTTAAGAGTGTCATAAAGCTTACTAGAGATGCACGTTTAGTCAATTCCTTTGATCAATTTAGATTGCATGATAGGAATGATAACAAATTTGAAATAAATATGCATTTACCTTTTGTTTGTATCGATAATGTGCATACACATGTTGGACCTAAAATAATTGTTACATATAAAGATGTGTATTATGCCCTTGAACTAGTAAAAGAAAATGATAAAAATTTGGATGAAGCTATCACATATGAGAAAACTTGTTTGACATCCATTTCACATGACGATATGCTTCATAGTGTGCTTGCTCAAAATAATTCTTTTGATGTTTCACCTTACATAAACACATATGATAATATGCGAAAGGTGTCATATTACTTGAGTGAGTGCATTAGAATGGATATGCCTCGTGAACAAACTTGTATGAATACCTCATGGCATGAACATATACACTACACTTTTGACAATCATACTCAAGATTCATGTGTTATGTCCAATAAAAATGTTGGGATGTTATTGAAAAATATTAAAACATTCATGCCACGCAGTTTCACTTGTGCATTTATTTGGGAACATAGTGTAGAATATTTTGATGAATGTTGCACATTGAAACACATTTCGTACTTATGTGGAATTTATTTCCTAAGCCTTCTCCATGACCACTTACTTCTCTTACTTGCAAGGGAGGGCTTCAAAAGATTAGTCTTTGATCCAGGATCTAAATCCACAGAGTACATGGACAAGATGGTTCAATCTTCATTAAGGGAGTTTTCAAATCCTTATCTCAAATACCTTTTGTTCATCTCCTATGATTTTGTTTTACTAATCTTTATGATCCCCAAGTATTTTTTTTATGAGCTTTCACTTTGCTTGCTTTGGAATAATACTTATGGGTCTTCTTCTTATTGTCTAGGCTCAAGAAAGATGGTCAACTTATGGACCTCTAACTCTACTCTCAAGGGCTAAGGGAAGTATCTTCTTACTTCCTAAATTTTGTCATCCATCTCCTTCTTCTACCCAGTTCATTATTCTTATGGATTCTTTCTGAATTTTCAGATTTGAGGTGAAATCCTTTTCAAGGGGGAGGGAATGATAGCACTCTGCTAGAAGCTTGGACCTGCAAGACCTACATTGGAGGATATGCATCAACTTCAAGCCTGAGCTTCAAGCAAGGAAGAGTTGGAGAAATTAGTTTCCTACAAATAAAGGGTCACTACCCTACAAAATAAAGGTCACTACCCTACAGAAGGACACCTTGACCCTGGATAGGACACTAGTCCTATGGACCACCCTTAATTAAGACTCTCTTGTTTTTTCTTTTGTTTTTGTAATTTTTCCCATTTTGTCCTTAAGATGGGCGCTATTTTTATAGGTTTATTGGTTAGTAGGTTGCCTTACTATAAGGCTTAGGAAGTCATGGGTTCTATTCCCACCTAGGATAGAATTTCTTTCATCTTGTATTTTTTCTACATGAGTGGGGCGCATTTTAGAGAGGTTTAATGGCTTAAGACTTAGCTTAGCCATAAACCTTTGGGGTCTTGGGTTCAAAATCCACTTAGGAGTGTTTTCACTCATCTTTTATTTTTCTCTCATTTTATTCTCCTAAAAATCCGCCCCCTTCCCCCTCCACTCCTATATAAAGGAGTCTCCTCCTCTTGTATTACAGACATTGAAATTTGAAGTAAAGGCATTATGCCAAATTTTCTCCTCCCATTGTGAGTTGAGTGAGGCTTGGTGGTTGTTGCTCAAACCATACTAAGACTTATCTAATTCTCCTGAATTAGTGGCGTCTGGCATTGGACTTATCTGTTGCAGGAGGATTCTTGCTTCAGTGGCGTCCTTATCATTTCTTCCTCTCCACTTTTTCTTTCATTTTCTATCATTTTCCTTCACTTTCTTGCGTGAATATAGTTGTTGTTCCAGCACCTATATTTCGCAATTAATTGCTTAATTGTGATTCTGATCGGTTGGTTTTGCTCAATTCTAGGACCTACACCTTTCCTGCTATCATTGGGCCTCTAGTTTAGGCCCAATGCCTCCAAAAAAATCCATAAAACTCACCTTAAGGCCAAACAAAAATAGTGAATGCACATTGGGCTTGGATTGGTGTTGGGTTCCAACTCTAATCCTACCCATCAAAATCAAGACTCAAAGTTTAATTAGTGGGCTTATTAATCCAACTCACTTAAGTTGACTAAGTCAATACACTTAAGTTAATTAAGTAAGGAAGAATTAATTAAGATTAACTTTAATTAACCCTAATGAAGATTAATCTTAATCTTGATCATTAATCACTAATGAGGTATTAATAATGTAATTAAGACTTAATGCTGATTAAGAACTAATTAATTATTATTAACCTTAATCAAGTATAATTAAAAGCTTAATCCAAGATTAAGGAAGAGATTAAGGGATAATTAGGAGTTAATTAGGACCCTAAGTAAAGATTAAGACTTAATCAAGAAAGATTAGGCTTAAACTATAGTCTAATTAAGGAAGATTAATCATGATTAAGGATTGAACTTAACCTTAATTATATATACAAGGTAAATTAAGATATGTAGCACTATTCATAAGACACAATCATAAGCCTTAGTAAGTTATAGGACTTATGTGAAAGTGATAATTGGTTTTAAAAACATATGAGTACAATTACATTAAAAACTTATAACAAACACACTCTTCTTGCATAAGACTTGAGAAGCTTAGGTGTCGTTTGGGGTGGTTTCCAGTTTTCGGTTTTTGGTTTTTGGTTTCGAAATCCAAATTTGAAAACAAAACGTGTTTGGATAAAAGATGGGGTTGAAATGGTTTTTACACAAGTTTCAAAACCAATTCCCTTTACTTTTCAAAACCAAAAAAAAAGGTTTTATGTTTTCAGTTTCATTTTTTCTCTCTCCTCTCTCTCATCTGTTTCTCTCTCCTCTCTCCCCTGTTTCTCTAATATTTCTCTCTCCTCTCTCCAATCTCTATTTCTCTCTCATCTCTCTATGCTCTATTTCTCTCTCCTCTCTTTCTCTCTCCTATCCCCTCTCTCCTTTAATTCTCTCTTGTTTCTCTCTCCACTCTTTCTCTCCATCTCCTCTCTATGTTTCTCTCTCCTCTATCCTTGTTCTCTACTGTTTCTCTCTCCTCCTCTCCTCTCTCCTCTCTCCTTAATTTGTTTCTCTGTTGTTTCTCTCTCCTCTCTCTATTTCTCTCTATCTCTCTCTCATCTCTCTCATATTTCTCTCTCCTTTCCCTCCTTTATTTCTCTATCCTCTCTCCTCTCTCCTTTATTTCTCTCCTGTTTCTGTCTCCTCCTCTATTGTTTCTCTCTCTTTTCTCTCTCATTTCTTCCTCTATTTCCTCTCACCTCTATTTCTCTCTCCTCTGTTTATCTCTCCTTTCTCTGTTTCTCGTTCATTTGTTTCTTCTCTCCTCTCTCTCCTTTCTCCTCTCTCTTCTCTATTCTCTCTCATCTCTCCTTCGTTTCTCTCTCCTCTGTGTCCTATGTTTCTCTCTCCTCTCTCCTATATGTCCTCTATTTCTCTCTTCTCTGTAGATAAACAGTAGAGAAACAAAGGAGAGAGGGGAGAGAAATAGTAGAGAAACAGAGGAGAGAGGAGAAAGAAACAAGAGAGGGGGAGAAATAATAGAGAAATAAAGGAGAGAGGAGAGAGAAACAGATGAGAGATAAATAGAAAAGAAACATAGGAGACATGAGAGAGAGCGAGGAGAGAGAATTATTCCTGAAATGTATAGAACTTAAAACCGATATTAAAAAAAATGAAACTGGAAACCATAAAACTGAAACTGAAAACTGGTTTTTAGTTTTAAAATTTTTGAAACTAAAAACTGGTTTTGGTTTTTAAAATTTTCAAAACTGGAAACTGAAAATCACCCCAAACGGGCCCTTAGTGAGAGAGTGCGGATTAACCCGAGATGGGGTTTGGTTCTCCTTGTGAAGGAAAGACATTGAATCGGAGCCATGCCGCGGGGAGTGGTTACGTGGAAGGATTCAATGGGCTTTGCCTATAAGGGTGTGTATGCTGAGAAGCATTGGATGTGTGACATGCATCATAAGGCATTGATGATATTCAAGGTTGAAAACCTTACGACCTAATATGGCAGTGACACTTTGGTACAGTGTGAAACTGGTTGGGAAGGGTGCACTGGGTTTTGCAAAGAACTCTAGCGGGTCCTTAAATGGGATGCCAACCCTGAGGATAGTTGAGTTCCAGAAAGAACATCAGGAGACGTAGGCTAGCTCCCTACCATCGAGTTCGAAGGGGTACAAGCTTGATTATCCTGTTGCTCTCAAGGTTTCGGGGTCAGTTGAGATTGTCTGGAAGGTGTATAAAAGAATTTGGCCAAAAGAAAATATGAGCAAGGCTCTTTGTACCTGTGCTAGTGCAGACTCTAACTCCTGATACGTTGTACATATAGGTCGGGCAGTTGTTGTGTGCACTGTGGTGGTAATTTTCCTCGGGCCCTCATGCATTATATGTAGTGTCATGATTACAAGTATGTTATAGGTTATGTGCATCATAATGACAATGTGTGTGCTGCTTGGTTGAACTGTGTGGATTTTCCTGTGTGTGTGCTCTATACACTATATCTTATGTTAAGTGAGTTCATGTGATGTGTTCTCACCCTCCTTTTGTTTGTTGGTTGACTGTGTCCTTTTTCTTTACGTCGTTAGCTGGCATCGGAGATTTACAGCATGGCGTCGATGCAAGTGGAGCTGCGTTGGATGCCGCGGGGTTCCTGGAGGGTGACAGACATACCTAGACGGTGTGGCTTCACAGGGGAGGTGCATGTTATCATTACTCACCTCGGCCTCCCTCTGCTGCCTGAAGTGGATTCTGTTGTCCCTGTGACGCTCGAGTTTCAGACGCCACCTAACTTGGTGCGCCATACTACCTTCCGCCGGTCTCGTCTTCGTCAAGCTTCTTCAGTGGCATCCCGTGCATCGTGAGTGGAAGATTTGGTCGGATCGGATTCTCCGAGGTACTCACCCGCCTCAGAGGCGTCCGGTTCTCGCCGTTCCTTGCGTTCTGATGCACGAGATCGCCCCCTTTCGGATGAGATAGGGATGATTGTTATCGACTCGTCAGATGAAGAGGAGCCAGAGGAGGATCCCTCCCAGTCCAGCGACGATGAGTAGAGTAGTTATGTTTGAGTCTAATAGTGACAACTCTGAGTTGGTGACCTCTCTTTTGTATTTTTTTTGAGGTTACCTTGATTATTCATTTCACTTCTAGAACTCATATTTTCATATTATGGTTTGTAAGCTCTAGGCATACACTGGCTTATGTTTGTAATTAAATGTACTGTTTACTTTTTCTGTGATGTTATGTTAAATGTATGTATGTGTATACGACGTGGTAATCACCTTGACGCTTTTTCGAAAACAAGTTTTATATATAAGGAAGGAATATTTTATAACACTTAAAATGGAACTAGAGATGTAGTAGGTTAATGACTACTAATCTTCATTCAAAAAAAAAAAATCTACCCGCGTTTTACCGACTTGTTTCCGTTGGTCACGTGTAACACATGTGGCATTCTTAGTGGTAACTAGGGGTGCCGCAACTACGGGAATGAAGCTCCCTGAGGAAGCCAACAATATGGCGGACTGAAGCTCCAGAAGCGACAACAATGGCAGAGAATGATGAGTAAGAACGAAGATTGATTTTCTTCAGGAGAGAGAGCCACCCAAATATGATTTTCTAATTTTAGTTATTTTGAATTTATTTTTCTAACGCTTTTAATTAATAAAATTATTTATAAAACTAATTAATTTACACAGTGGCTGCCACGTATGAGTGAGAAGGACATGTCAGCATATATAGGGGTTAACGGACACGTCAGCACTCTGTTAACTTATCTAACGGTGAGGACTATTTTGAAAAGAAAATTTTGGGTTGACTAAAAAATTAAAAAAAATTAGGGGGACCAAAATAAAAACGCATGTATTTTAGAGGGACCAAAAACATATTTAAGCCAATAAATTTTTAGAATTGAATTGTGTTTTTATAAATAGAAATTTCCTTTTTAATATCTTCTTATAAAAAATTTTATACATCACAAGAGAATAAGATTCAAATTAAATTTATTAAGATCTAATTATTAATTTAATATATAGATTAGGTAAATATATTTCTCCCTAATCAAGAAGTAATGTTAAAGGAAAATATTTTACTTTTTTGTATTATTTATTCTATGAAACCAATTTTGAAAATATTTATTACATATTTTATACATGTTATTATATTATTTTTACTGTAATTTATTTTATATTTTCTATTTTTACACTCATGTATTTCTTTTCACCAATTTTTATTATATTTTATACTTATTTTAATTATGTTTTATTTTACAGTCGTACTAATCATATTTTTTATTTCTTTTCATGTCTTTAAAAGAGTATATTTTTGTGTATTATTTATTTAAGCATTTTATAACCAATATTATGAATATTCATGACAAATTTTGCATATGTTATTATTACCTTATTTTATCACAATAATTTATTTTATTTTTTATATATTTTTATTCTCCCTAATTAAAATCAAATGCCTCTTGCAACGCACTAGTATCAAATATTAATTGATCGCAGTGAAAGTCAACTGTGACTCCAAACGAACTTTATCTATACAAGGTCAGAGTTCAAATATTTGGGTTGTTACTTTTAAGGGGATTTTATCTAATCACCACTCCATCTCGAGACAACTATGTCTGTGGGGATTCTTGGTCAAAATACAAAAAAATCTCTAGTATATATATAACCAGAGATTCATAAGTAAAAATAATTTGAGATTTAAGAAACATTAATGAAAATGTTATTTAATTATTTTGTAAACTTTAAATGTATTTCATGGTATAATATTATCTTATGGATTCAATGAATATATACAATATATTAATTAATAAATGTTAAATTTTTTATACATATAATTAAAAAATATTAAATAGTAAGTATTATATTTTTCTATGTATAATTAAATATTGAATATTAATAATTAATCTCTAAATATGAATTTTTATATATAGAATTTCAAGATACTCCTTTTCTTTTTTTCTTACATTCTTACCCTTGGGCGTATTTGTATGGTAAAACGGGAAATTTCTGTTTTTTATCATGTGAAAAAAATGAATACTCATTACTTTAGTGTCATAGGATAAAATCCGCCCGGATCATGCTAAAAATTGACTCCCTCTTACTTACGTCCTTTTGTCACTCAAAATCATCCTGTTCCATTTCTCTTTGCTTGCCTCACTCACAGAGCAAACAACAGAGAGCTGTTAGTTTCGATCCATTAATGGAGTTTGAAAAGAATTTGCAGCGGCCACACTCTGATGATCCCAAAGAGAATAACGACGAAGTTTCAACCATGACAAGGAAAGGAGTCTATGCTGCTTTATCTTATATGGCCTCTTCGGGTTCGTTTTTATTTCTTTAATTAATAACATGCATGCATCATATTCTTTAATTTGTTATATATCTACATTACTATTTCATATGATTGAATCGGACATTCACTTCTTCTTTCCCCCGGCGGCCCTAAAGATGTGTTTGGTTTATATATATGTAGTCACACAAGAAAAACAGAGCAGAGGAGTTTTTTTATGAGCTTCCCTCTTTCATTCCTTTTCTCACTCACAAACACACACCTAATAAGTATGGATGTGTGTTGCTATAGCTACCAAAAGGTTATCTGTGCATATATAATCACTCAGTATGAGAAATTCACGTTAGTTAGGGAAATGGCAGCTAGCTTCTGATTAAACCTTCAGCTCCATGGAGTAAAAACATTATATATATGTTTCAATTGTTCTGCCTATTAATTGTTTAAGTCAAATAACAAAATTCAAAAACAAGCAAATTAAGCAGGTGGTTGGGGACCATCTGATGTAAAATATTAATTTGTACATGTGGATTGAGATGAAGAACTCTTGCCAACATTAATCAATCAATATATATAATTAAACAGTAGAGAATTTGTCTGCTTTTAGGATATATATATGTGATCCATGAATTTGTTGTATGTACTTGGGAGAAAATAAAAAGTTAACAGTGCAATGCAACGATTGAAGTCAGTATCATGGTTACGAGTGCTCCATTAATTATAATTACAAGTGTCAACTTCACACAGATACAAAAATCATCCCCCTAGCTTTATTGAAAAGTAGTTCAATGGCATTTCAATTCATACAGAACTTGATTCGATTATGATTTTTAAGGGTTTACTTCTCCCTGGGCTTCATGTTAATTGCTTCCCCTTTTTGAGGTGACCCGACGGGTCTAGTATTGTCGCGCGTGCATATATAAAACTGTTTGGTTCATATTGCTATGGCCCAGTCGCTAGCTAGTTACATGAACCCAAAAAAATTATCTTATAGTTTATATGCATCATCAATAACTTTTGTAATATGAAAAGAAAATGGAACCAGATAGTAAAGCTGTGTCGAAAGCACTAAGATATATATATATATATATATATATATATATATATATATATATAATAAAACTGTAGCTAGCGTTGCGTGTCACTTTTTTTTGGTTATTGTGTTTTATTTTTAAATTTTTTACAAAATAATTTTTAAGAAGTATTCTTAAAAAATAAAATTATTTATTTACAGAATTTTCATTATAAAAATAAAAAGAAATTTTCTAAAACAACACAGAATAATTTTAGAATTTTAGTTTTTAAAAATAAAAAATAATCACATTTTTTAAAATTAATTTTAATAACTATCTTTGAAATAATTTTTTTAATTTTTTATTCTTAAAATCAGAAAACAATTTTTAATAACCGTAAATAAACCTGCCATCAGATTTTGCTTGTCCGCTTTTACTACTTTAATTTGGTTGGTAATTAGTCTAGCTCTTAATTTACATCTCATTTACTAACTCTGTTCCTATTTAACTATTCATTTGAACAAAAAATACACATATTAAGAAATACAATTATTATACTTGTTTTTATGGAAATAAATTTTAAATTTTTTATTTTACTTTTTTATCTCTCTTAGTACTATTTGGTATTATTAATTTTTAATAGTAGGTCATTTATTAACATAAAAATAAAATAAAAAATGATGTAATTATTATTGCATTGGAGTCGTAAATGAACAATTAAATATGAACAATTTTTTTTTCTTTTAAAATAAAAAATTAAATAGGAATGAAGGTAGTACTTGGCACCCGATTTCTCCCATGGTTTGCCCTATTGGGAATTGGGATCTAATGATTTGAGATTTAGTGATTTGTAAGATTTTCAAGCATTTAAAACACTTAGAAAGGAATTTTCCTTTTATCTTTTGATGGTCAAATTACTCTTATTAATTCTTACCTATCTAGCATCCTTTTAATTTCTAGTGGCTGTGGCAAATAAAATTGAGAAAATTATCTTTGATTTTCCTTGGCTAAGTATTGAGAGAGTCTAATAGGTGAGTACCCTGTTAGTTGGAAGAATTGTGGTACACATCAAAGAAATTGAGGAGTTGTTTTGTAGGTAATTTGATCTCCAAGAATCAAGATTCGGTAGTTCAGTTGTTTTGTCACGTTTGTTTTGCTCAAGAATGGAATAACCGTAAATGGATAATTAATGCAAACAGTCGTTAATTAGTCAATTTAATGATTTTCAAGATAGGTCATTGGTTTAGGGAAGAGATTATGTCCTCCAATTGGGTTTCTACTCTATTCTAGCGAGTTTTCCAGAGCCGCCAAGTGAGAACAAGGCTATTTTATCACTACTCCTGAAAATTGTTGTGAAGGAAAGGCTATATATAGCTCCTTCTATCACCACCCGTACTAAATGTCTTCAACTACTTTAATATGTTACATTTATTTTTTATATGATGCGTGTTGAAAATGTGCCCTTACAGTTTTAACATGGAAAGGATAACATAATCTTTGATATTTTGTTAATTTTTATCTTATTATCTAGTCTTTAGGATGTTAGTTGATTCTTGAGATAATTTTGCCTTTCTATTAGTTTTTAAGATAAGATTGTTTTTTATCATTTAGTTTTTAAGATGGGGTTGATGTTAGCTATATATGCCTAAGAATAAGAAATGTATTTTTGTTTTTATCTTAAACTCTATCTCTATTTACTGAGCCAATTAATAAAAGTTAGTAAATCTTTTTTCTACTCTTAGAATCCGACAAAGTAGTATCTAAAGCTATATTTTGAGGGACCTATAAGGTTTATGACCTATGAAAACAAAATACAATCCCTGAACACTATTGGAATCATATTTGTAACAAACCTTATCTTTTAAATTTAAATTGTTAACCTTATCTTTTAAATTGAAATTGTTATCCTATATATATAGTCATACCTGGACGTAACAAATTGAGAATTTTGAAATATAATACACAATTATTTTATTCTCTTTATGGTATCAAGAGCTTCTCAAGCTTAACTAGCATTTTTTTTTCCCGATCCTCCAATGGCTTATGAATCATCTAACAACACCACCACTGCCAATGCTTCTCCACAATGACCTCTCCCTCCACCGACCTCATTGAATTTAACATTGTCACTCAATTACCCATTAAACTTAATGATATGAATTATCCTGCGTGGTGCAACAATTCAACTTTCTCCTCGTTGCTCGCAACCTTGAAGGCTATGTCACTGGTGCCACTTCCTGTCCCCCCGTTACCATTGGCCAAGGTGCTGAGACTCGTTGCATCAGTCATGTTTGCAAGCTGTAGGATGTCGCAGATGTAGTGGTGCTGAGACATGAACATACCAGATTTCGTTTGGAGAATTTCAACTCCTAAAAAATGAGATGGTTGGCCAAGATCCCTGAGGGAGAATTTAGAGGCCAAAGATGCTTGAAATTGATGGAGAAATTTGGCATTGTTTCCAGTAAGAAACAAATCATCTACATACACAAAGAAGTAGGCCAAAACATTGTTAGTGTTATAGATAAAAAGAGATGTATCAGACCTGGAGTTCTTGTCCATATGATTGTGGAAATTCCTTCAGCACATGGTACCAGGCACGAGGTGCCTGCTTGAGGCCATATAAATCCTTTTTAAGCTTGCATACATAGGGGGAAAGAGAGGGATGAATGAATCCCTGTGGTTGAGACATGTAAACATCCTCAGTGATAGTCCCATGAAGAAATGCGTTGTTGACATCCATTTGACTCACTGGCCAGCCATGAGATAGAGCAATGCACAAGACCAGTTTTATAGTTTGAGGCTGGATAACCGGGCTGAATGTTTCGTGAAAGTCAATGCTCGGACGTTGATGAAATCCTTTGGCCACCAAACGGGCTTTGTATCTGGCAATTGAACCATCTGGGTTGCGCTTGAGGCGGAAGACCCATTTGTTTCCAATGACATTGTAGTGTGGTTGAGGTGGGACAAGATCCCAAGTTCCATTATGCATCAAGACATTAAATTCCTCGGACATGACATCTTTCCATTGATGATGTTTCATGGCTTGAGAGACACGGGTAGGTACCATAGACTCTTGAAGAGGATATTTGGTGACTAAATTCAATTGTTTGGGCTTAAATATACCAACTTTGGCTCGGGTGACCATGGGGTGACAAGGTACAAGAGCAGAGGTACAAGAGCAGCTGTAGCCGAGGGAGATGCTTGTAACGAGGTTGATGAGGATGTGTACATGTCTTCATGGGTTGCTGTATGTAAGTCTTGGGGTTGAGGGAAAGTGGTTAGTTCGTGGAAGAGGTTTGGATAGGATAGGTGTTTGTGATTTCAGGAGATAAAGGATTGGGGTGCACGGTTTGGGTGTGTTGGTTTGCTGGATCCGATTTGGGAGAGGGGGAGGATTGGCTTATAGGAGGAAGAGATGGATTTCCGAAGCTTCACTCCCTACAATTGCACTGCCAGTATGAGTTTGATGGAAAACATTTTCATGTGTGGGCCATTAAAGTGGATTATGCCAATCAACAATGGTGTCAGCGACAAGAAGCAGAGTAGCAACAAGCCCAAAAGTTCTAGCTAGGAACAACAAGAATATTAACCAAACCAATAACACTCAAGTAGCATCTAGACATTAGATCAAGGAAACAACACAATTACCATAAGAAACAAACAAGAACTCGAATTGAAAGAAAGTAGAAAATGAAAAAAAATGGAGAGGTATGAAATGATAGCAAGCGCCACAATTAAGGGCAACCTCTTAGATTGATATGATTGAAGATAGAATTGCCACAAGTTCAGGAACTTGATAAGACTAAGCATGATTTGAATAAAAACCATAAATTCATCTAAACTCTAATTCAAGAAGAGGAAAATACATTATGCATTAATTCTAAATCAAAACTAAAAATGTCATAAGTGAAAGCTTCTCCATTCCTAATAAAACCCTAATTCCTAATTAAAACAAAGGTAGGAAAATTAATCAAAGCATAGTCTTAGGCCATACAAGCTGCACTTACAAGGAAAATTAAATTGCAAATTCCTAATTACCGAAGATAAACTATTTTTTTTGGCCTTTTGGCCTCATCAATACCAAAAAAAAGAAGATAAACTATTACTCCAAATTATCCTTGAGCCATTCTTTGTAAATGATTTATAATGGTAGAGTGTGAAAGAATACCAATTTAAAATGTTAATAAGAAAATTGGGATAAGTCTAATAAAAGCAATTTGTGATAAGAGGTTTGGTGGTCAACCTTGTTTGAGTTTTTGAAACAGTTGAGAGCTATTGTGTATTGGCCCTCTTGCTGTTTCCTCCGATGCTCCTTCCCTGTTCTGCGCTTCGCTTTGCTTGTGAAGATTTTACACGCTGGTCATGGACACCGACAAACAAGCTCGATCTACACCTAGAAGGAGAAGGGAAACGGATTGGGTGCCAGTACACTTTCCCTCTCATTACATTACACTCCACCGACAAACTTGTGATTCTTGAAACCAGTGTGAATGTTTGTCGGTCTCCAATTCACTTTCCCTCTCATTATCAAACTCTGCACCGACACGGGGTCCGTGATTGTTGGCGAAAAGGCTCACGACTGGGTTCTGAAATTCAGGTTCGGATCTGATATCTTCGCCCCTGATTTGAATGTTCTCCGTTTTCGGGAGAATTAATGATGCCCGATTTTTGTTTTATGAGAGTTTTAAGTTGTAACTCAATGACGGATGGATGGGTATGTGAAGAATGGAGAATTTGGTGTTGCGCACAAGTTGTTCGATGAAATGCCTGAGTTGGAACTCCATAAATGAAACTATATACTGCAACAGTTTCTTCAGGTGAAATTCAAAAAAGTATAAGGGATCTACTTTCCCAACTAAAAGGAGCATAACAAGTAATGCAAAAACAGAGTTCCAAGCTTACTTTTACGCAAAAATTTACCTCGATAGTAGTGGTTGTATTAGCACCCATCAATGATATGTGCATGAGCAAGTGTTAGGAATGTTTCTATGGCTCTTGACTTTGTTAGCCAAATGAATGTGTGGAATCAACATTCATAGGCATGCATAGTTGCAAAAAAGGTAATATGTTCACTTGCAATCTGAAACTGGTTGTCTTTCATTAAATCTCCATCTTTGAGTAAATTATTAATATATCCTAAGCTTGTTCTAATTTCTGCACACATACACAAGTTTTTTACTTGTCTATGTTAGAATGATCCAGAAAATTGACGTGGTTTAAATAAACTATTGATGTAGCAAAACTATGTCTCCCACTTCAAATTTAATATTTAATAATAGATATTAGATTGGACATCTTTAGGGTGATTCATTGACTTCTTTTATACGCTGCACTATTATAAAAGATTTGACGTAGTTGTTATTTATTATTTTTAACATGCTCCTAGTTTGCTTTTACAATTTTGATATCTTAATTAAATATCTTAATGCAATGATTGATTCATCTACAGTTCTCTTGGTCATGTTCAATAAAGCAGCCCTCTCTTCTTACAATTTCCCATTTGCGAATGTCATCACACTTACTCAGGTAGTTTACATATCTTTATGCAATATGCTTGTGGTCTTACTGTTATTTCTCAAAACTCTCCCTTAATTTAATTTGCAGCATATTATTATTGATCAAGTTCCATTTCATATATAAGCCGCTGCATTTCTCTCTCTTTCTCCTTTCTCACCCATTGATTCGCATTGCATCACTTGCCATATGCTTATATTTAATATTAATTTTTATCAATAATTTATCTTTTCCTAATGCTAAAAAGTTATATGTCATGCTATTTTCAGATGGTGTTTGCATTTATTATTCTCTATGTGATGAAATCCTTGAGGATAATTTCTTTCATAACGGATGAGTCCCAGAGAAGTTCTAACAATCCAACAACGTTTGTGCCGTTTAGAACTTTAGTCCACACACTTCCTCTAGCATTTACGTATTTGATATTTATGGTAAGTAATTGTAAACATTTTTTGTCAATTTCTAGATAAGAATAACATAAGTTTTCTCTAACCACCCCTATATCTATTTGGTGAAAGGTGGTGACCATGGAAGCTGTGCGTGGCATAAATATTCCCATGTACACCACACTTAGAAGGACTACTGTGGCCTTCACAATGATTGTGGAGTATTTTCTATCAAGGAAGAAACATTCAAAATTTGTTATCGGAAGGTAATTCTTTTCTATTTGGTGGTTGTACATGATGAAATAACACAGGGAACACAAGACATGAGAGATCAAATGAATTTAGAAAACTTTTTGCTAAGACAAAATTGATTTGACACTTAAAGACAAGTTAACTTAAAACAAGTCGAGGTAAGTATCCTAGGTTAAATCCATTTGTCTGAAATTTCAGATAATGATTTCAAAAACTAGATTTCCAAAAGCTAATAAAAACTTGTCTTAGATAGAATGCTTAACGCATTAGTTTAGATAAATAAAAGTCATGATATACAGAAAGTAAAGAGATTAAGTTAGAAAAGCACACAAAGTAATTTTTTATACAGGTTCACACTCAACACCGATCCAAGAACTAGTCCAATCGTTGTAACATAGATAGGAATTCCATTATCTTTACAAGATAGAAGGATTTTCAAAACTTATTCTTTTTAAGGCTTTGAACATATGTATTGTTTTCACAACTAGACTCTACAGGCTCTTACAAATTGAAGTACTTCAATTTTCTCATCTAGTTTCTTCAAGCTCAAAAACATCATTGGTTATAATGTAAAAATTTTGGATTGGTTACTCTCTAGGGCCAGCTTGAGGAGGAGGCCGGTAAAGCAATCGCTTTAGGCCTCCACTGTTACAAGGCCTCAAAATTTTATATATATATATTTTATATATTAAAATTAAGGGTAAAATATTTTTGTAGTTTTTATGAAATTAAATAAATTTGATTTTGGTTCCATAACTTAAAATTGTTGTGTTGGATCTCTCTCTTTATTAAATCACCCCAAATTAGTTTTTGTTAGGTGTGTTTTTAGTCTCCAATATTTTTTTATCAGATGTATTTTTAGTCCGTAGCGAGAGGGGTGCTAACGATTAATTTGAGGTGATTTTAAGAAAAGAGAAACTGATCAACACATTGGTTTTAAATCATGTGAACCAAACCCAAATATGCTTAAATTTATAAAGATTGAAAACATATTTTACCCAAAATTTAATAAAATCTTTATATCAAATATAAAAATATTACTAAATATTAGTTAATAGATAATAATTAAAAATGCTTTTTTCTTATAGAAAATAAAAAATTTAATTTAATAAGTTTATTTTCTTAAAAATAGACTCGTATTTTTTTAAAAAAAATATGTCATTTCTAGTCTTTTAACTCTTAGAATTAAGCCTCCATCTTATAATTTGTTTTAGACCTACATATATGTTGGGTTGGCCCTATTACTCTCGGAAAGAAATAAATTTCTAACCCTCAGAAAATAACTCATGAAGGTTGGACAACTTCACTTGGTGTAGAATGAAATAATCCATGTTCAGACAACTTAATTACAAATGATAAGAAACACACGTTCTCTATAACAATATCTTTACACAAATTCTTTTTCATCATGTTTTCTATTTATAGTCATTGAGAATGATCTCATTGTCCTATATGAGATGAGTAGATGGTGACAGCCAGGGAGAGGTGACTTACTTTGAAGAGGAGACTTAGAAAGTATGGATTTTATTAGAGCCTCTTATTATAAAAATTAGGATTAATTGTAATTTCTATTCTATTTTGTAATAGGATTTATTTCATGTATTTGGCTTATGTTTAGTGATAGGAGCTTTCTTTAGTTGACTTTTGTAATTAGGAGACTGTTTCTTGACTCATGTTGGGCCTTAGGGGCATATGGCCCATTAGCAATTTATGATGAGTGCTTATATTAAAGTACTCATGAAAGCACTTGTAACACATAGTTTTTGGAAGTTGAATTTTATAGAGATTGAGTTGAACTCTCTTGTGAGGTGGATTTCTCTAGGGTTTTTGGGAGAACCAATTCTCTTTATCTCATCATGAATGCCTTGGTTCATGTGGTGATCTTCATGACTTACCATTCCTTGTGGATGTGGCATATCCAATTCCATCTCCTTCCTTGCCCATTTTCAAGTTCTCTTCTACTTAATCTTTGGTTACAAATATGAATTTTGGATTACTTCAATCTCAGATAATTCATAGGCATCTACATAGGATGTTATTAGTAGTGGCTTCAACTAGTTGATCTTGTCTTTGAATAATAACCCTCAATTTCTCTTGCTCATAGTGTCTGATCTAATATAAAAAGCATTCTCCTTTCAGCTTCTCTGTCATCTTCATATAACTTAGTGAAAATAATGGTGATCCACTTCCCAACAAACTTGAAGGAGGTAATGATTGGATCCACATAAATTTTAGTAGGTTGAACTTATAGGGAAATGAAGTTTCAATAGGGTAAGCTTATTTGAATTTAGGATATGCACTTCTTCTACGATAAGTTGATAATGTCAGAAATAGAGTCGTTTTGACCATCCTCAACACTTGCAAATTTCTGTCTCACTAGTGAATTAATAAGATCCACAATGACAAACCCTTTCTTACTTTAAGGGTCTTTAATTCCCACAGACAACTTTGTTATCTAATCTTTAGACCCTTAATTAGACTCAAAACTTGCATGAGCATCCTGTATTATTTCAGAAAAGTCAGTTCAACTTCTAGGGACTTCAAATACCTTCTCCTTTTCTTGAATTTTTTCAGCCAGCCTTTCTTTTCTTTTTCTCTTCTCCTTCTAGCAGAATCTAGTCCATGGTAGTCCTTCCAACTACAACCTTTGAGTTCAATCTTCTTCATCATCATTTTCTTTATTGGGATATTCATCTTTGATGCCCATCATATTTATTTGAGAAGTATTTTGAAGAAACTTGGAGATTGATTATAACAATCTAGAGTAGGTACACAAATGTGTAGTAGAATCTGGTTGATCAAATTGCAATTTGGGTGATTTGAGGCACTGTCTAGAATAATCTTGACATGAAGATTGATTATAATCATCTTGAGTAGGTAAACCAAGGTGTTGTAGAGTCAGGTTGATCAAGTTGTAGTGTAGGAGATTCGAGGCACTATCTAAAATAATCTTGAGTCTTGACCATGTGGCTCATGATTAGATGTGGCAGATTAGCTTTTTCCCTTTTGAGTATGTGGATCAGACAAAATTTGTCCATTTGAGAAGTTATCTAGAATAATCTTGACCCCTTTTTTTGGATGATGATTCTCCCATGAATAGCATGCAAAGTACTGACTTTGTCATTCCATTTGAGAAGTTATCTAGAATAATCTTGACCCTTTTTTTGGATGATTATTCTCCCATGAATAGCATGCAAAGTACTGACTTTGTCATTCATTTGAGAAGCCCTTATGTCTTTTGGGTTTTCTTCTCCGTACACTAGATCATTGTTTTTTCTTCTGCCTTAGTTGTCATGCTCTAACTTTGGATAATATACATTTCCTTCCTTTGGTACACCAGTCACCTTAGAGACGATATCGTTACCAACAAAGATGAACTTCTAATCATAATAATGAAAGTACTGGAATCGACATTCTCCTTGGGCTTGTACTGTGCATTCTTCCAAAACTCCAAAAGTAGCTAATAACTCCAAGAGCTTCTAGTTTTGTGAAATAAGTTACACCATCCTTAATAACATGCAAGGTAGGATCTAGAATTTTGATCAAGCAAACCACAAAATTAACATAAGAAAGAGACAATAACGCGCATAAAAAATGAACCAAAGAAGAAGAAATAGAAAAATAGAAAGAGATAGGAATGGTCCAAGCACCACAACCAAGGGAAACCCCCTTAGATTGATAAGCTTGAGTGAAGAAACACCACAAGCTATTGGAGCTTGATAAGTCTCAGCATGGTTTAAGCAAGAATTATGAACTTTTCTCTACTCTAATCCAAGAGGAGGAAAAATGCATAACCATCAAAATTACATTCAAGCTAAAGAAGTACAAATGAGAGCACTTCCCTTCTTTTAGCCATAAGGTGGCGCCAAGAATGGGAAGGAGTTGTACCAAGCCCATGCTTCTTACAATTCAAATCAATTCCTACTTAAAAGCTAAAGAAAAACAAAAACTATCAAAAGCATTGATTGGAAGCCATCTATCCGTGGCCTTCCATGAGGAATCCTAATAAAACTAAAAGAAATTAAAACTATCAAAGTGATTACTAGAGGCCAAGACAAGCTACAAGCAAGCCTTGTCCTCTTAAGGAAAATAAGCTAAGAAAATAAAAGCATCAAACCAAGGTTCTAGGCCATGTAAGTCGTGACCCTTCTAGGGAAAATAAAGGAAATTACAATTTTTAAAACCTAATACAAATTAATCTAATTTCCTTGGGTTGACTCTGGAAGTCCTTAATCCATTTGACTCCACCCCTAAGCGCTTGTCATCAATCCTAACTCCATTGAACCCAGGATGTAGGTCCGCTTAAGGTTGTAGTCTTGTTGTGAATTCGCTTTCCTCCAGCTTTTCCATTTTGAGATGTAGCAGAGCTCTTCTTCGGTGCCATTTTCGAAGATCAAGGTTTAGTGTTGGAGTGTTTGAGGAAGAGAGACGTCCAAGTTTAGAGAGATACTATAAGCAGAGATAGTTCAAGCTATATATAGGGTAATCTCTTCAATGGTCTGTAATCATGTTTATATTTGTTGCAACTTTTCAATTTTAGGAGACAAAATGTAAGCTTGGTAGTCATTTTGAAAATTTTGAAAGTTTTGTAATAGCAAGTGATGACATTAGACCTCCAAAGTGCTAGAATTTAAAATCTTCGGAGAAGAACAAGCACAAAAAACTCAGCAATTAAACAACACAATGAATCATAGAAGAAGAAATTAGAAAAATGGAAGAGATGAAGATGAATGGATGGTGCCATAAGCTAGTCAAACACTAGATTGATAAGCTATGGGTGTTGAATTCGCCACAAGCAAGTTTTGCTTGATAAGAATCCCAATTGGCTCTAGCAAGAACCAAGAAACTTTCCTCACATCACAAGAAAGCAATTCAATTCAAATTTCATCAAAGTCATTCGATACTATGTGTAAGCCTAAGAAGCTATGGGCTTCATTCAAGCCCATTCAACATGTGTTCCTAATTACATTTCAAATTCGAATTTAAAACTAAGGAAAAACTACCCACGTGGTTGTGAAAATGAAGCGTGAATCATAAGGTTCATTTGTGAATTACAAATCCAAAATGACCTATCACTAAGGGTAGCTTAAATCAAGATGTCCTCAAATTTAACTTGAAGCATTTGTTGACTTTGACTTTGTCCTCCTTACTCTCCTTGACTTGTCCTTCCTTCCAATTGACTTTTGACCTTCAATGAATTTTGATTTAAACTTTCCTTTTTTTTTGACTTCAACATTAGGTTTTCTCTACTTGACTTTTACTCCTCTCTTTTCCTTGGTCTTCTTCTCATGATTGTCATCATTCGCTCCTTCTTAAAAGAAATTTGTCCTCAAATTGGAAGGATCTACAATAAGGTTTCCAAGTCAACACTTGATACCCATGTTATAACTTGTAATGTGCATTGCCATGAGTATTCCAAGGCACTAACCCGCATACGGTTTGATACACCTACATTCAGCGCATATCATGAAACAATAGGGAAGGAAAAACATACAAAATTTGAAGAACAAAAGTTAGGCAACTTCCCTTGGTTTATAACCTTGAAAACCGGAAGCATATCCCCTAGTGTAACTCTGGTTTCATTCGTGCTCATTATGTGTAGTCGCTGCAGCTCATACTCAAGATTCACAAGGTCCTAAGAAGCAATAGAATTCAAAAGCAATTCTTTAGAACTAGTAGGTGCAACCTCTCATGTTTCTTTTCTTTAATTTTCTTAGGTGCATAATTTTCCTCTTCAATTTTATCCTTTTCCCTATTAATCCTCATTTGTATTTGATCCACACAAACCTCCTGAGCTGACATAGGAACAAGAATAATGGTGGAGTCCCTATGTTTAAGAGTAATTTTATTAGATAAACCATCATAGATAACTCTCTTATCGTAATGCCAAGGTCTATCTAATAGGACATGAGTGGCCTCCATAGGAACCACATCACAAAGCACCTCATCTTGGTACTTGTTTCATTTGTTCCCTACTTCAATGTATACACGTTCCTATAATAAATATTATTTTCAGTTAATTGATTAATTCCCTTAACTAGTTAAGTACTAGATTCAAGATATATAAGAACATTGCTATATATTTGAGCAAAGTGGTTATCTTGTGGTCTTTAACTCTTCCCTACGTTTGATGCATGTCCAATCCCACCTGATTATTGTTCATTGTCTTTTTTAATGCATTTTTTCTTGTGGGTGAATGTAAAGATATAAATTTTGAGTGTGTTAGGTAAAACTAGCTGAAAACTGAAAAACTATATGAAAGCTGAGAAGTTAGATGAAAGCTAGCTCATTTGTTTGAAAGTGTTTGGTAAAACTAGCTGAAAATGATAAAATGACATATTTGTAATAAATTTTCAGTTAGTACCTGAAAAAGTGATTTTTTTTTAAAAAAGCTACCTCAAGTAGCTTTTAATAAAAGCTAATAGCTACCTGAAAAGCTACCATATCAAACACCGATGAAATGATTTCTGCTTCTAATTTCAGCTTTTATCTAGCTAAATGTCTTACAAAATACACTCTTTATAGAACAGTATATATACGAGCAGTTCAGTTCTCTGTTTAGTTTTTAACTAATTATTTCGCATTAATTACTTTGCCGAATAAACCAATTGATTTATCAGTGTTGGGGTAGTCATAGCTGGTGCTTTTGTTGCTGGAGCTCGGGACTTGGCATTTGATACTTATGCCTACTCAATTGTTTTCGTAGAAAACATGTGCAAGGCAATTTACCTTGCTTCTGTTTCTCGTGTTGGTATGTTGGACATTGTTTCTTGTTATGATTCATTCATTTGATTATTTTTTTTTTGAGTTTTATCGATGAAGTTAATATATTGCAACTTTTCATAGGTAAATCCAGCGGCCTTAATGTTTTTGGTCTTATGTGGAGCAATGGTAAAATATATCTTGAAGTGTATAATCTCCGATCTCTTTTTCCCTGAACATGATAATTGATGCATCTTAACTCATTTTTCCCTTTTACATAGTGGTGATTTGTGGACCAATCTTATTTCTCTGGTCCTTCTTCAAAGGAGACCTCCGAACAACACTGAATTTCCCATACTTGTTCTACCCTGGATTTCAGGTGCTTCTTGTTAACAAATGCCATATTTAGTTAGAGCTTTCATAATGTATGCTTGAAATTGTTGTTATGAGTACTTTTCAGTATTCCTAATAAGTAAATTGGATTTCTACAAGTGTTATATATATATATATATATATATATATATTTATGTATACTTTGTTTCTGTATCTATATAATGTTGTCTGCTTATGTTATTGGTTTAGTTGCTGCCATTGTCAGTTTTATTGTTTGTTTGTTAGTTCTTCCTTGCATAAATTAAACCATTCAATTGCACAAACTTAAGGTGGGACATCTCAATTTATCTTTAGAATTTTGATCAAGTAGTGAAATAGTCTAAATATGATAAATTTTTTTTGTCTAATTTGACTTTTTCTAAAAGCAAATTGATACATCATATATAAGAGTTTTTATATTGATGTGGAAGATATAGTGCGCAAAATATATATTCTTATCAACTCCAATTCACTCTTTTGTCTCAGTGAGTACATCTGCCAAAATGTATGAAATTCTGTCAATTACTTTTTGCATGTTACTTGAATGTTAAATCACCTTAATACGTACCTTGATGTATTTCCCATTATTTATAGTATTTATCCGTTTTTCATTTATCCATTAATACTAGAATATTTCCTGTCAAACATTGTTTGTTGTCAATGGATAATTTGGAGGCATTTCTTGATTTCCTGCATTGCAATGTTTGGCAGGTTGTGATGCTTCTTTCCTGTGTTTTTACTTTCTTTATAAACTACATTGTAGTTTTAAATACAACTATCAACTCGGCACTCACGCAGGCAATATGTGGTAACTTAAAGGTTAGTATATAATTATGTCTTTGCCTATTTTGTTCAAACTCCATTGATTGCCTCTATTTTCTTGACGGAATTCCCATTCATCAATTGCAATTCTTAATATCAACTACCTAAAAAGATTTCACTGAGTACACCCAAACCACTTTGTTTATCCTTGCATGGGGAGCTATGCATAATAGACTAGAGCTAGAGTCCATAAATATACTGTTTCAATTGCTGATCTCTATACTTCTTTTCCAGGATGCTTTTACTAGTGGACTTGGTTGGATATTATTTGGAGGACTTCCATATGATTTGGTAAAGAAAAATCCCATTTGGAGTCTAGATTTTTTTTTTGTTTTATTGGTTCTTTATTTTACCGTATTCTATTTATTTATTTAAACTTAATTTTGTCCTGTGTTTTTTTCCCAGTTCAATGTTCTTGGTCAATCACTCGGCTTCCTTGGGTCCTGTTTGTATGCCTATTGTAAACTCCAAGGAATATGAAGATGATGATCTTTCATATTTTAATGGAGGTAGGCTACCGCCGCTGATTGTTGATCAATTAATAAAAACAATTTTTAATCCTCAATTTTTTACTTTTAAGAAAGACATTAATAACTAAAACCGTAATTTTTAAAGTAGTTATATACAAAATTGTTTGTAACTTTGCAAGTTCAATAATATATATAGGAAAATAATTTTTGACTCGACCGTATGCCTATGTATAGGAAAATAATTTTTGACTCGTCGTATGCCTGTTTGTATGCCTATTATACACTATAGGATTAAATATTTTGCCCATTCTGATTTATTATCCTTCCCCATGTCTCTCTCTCTACTGGTTAATTGGTGTATCATAATTTTTCACGCAAAACAATCCGCGTTCAATAACATCTGTAATATATGTAGACCCGGTAAAATTGACTAGTCCGACAAGACATGTAGGACTTGTTCAATAACTTTTGGGCTTTTTAGTATAATCTGATAAACTCCGCCACCCGCAAAAAGTCCGCAAAAATGTAGGGTTAGGACACTTATTTTAGAAGCTTAAATAACATCCGGACTTTTTAGCCCATCTCGATAAAGCTCTCTACCCACATTGGGTCAGGTCGGGCTGAGTAGCCTGAATTGCTTTATGTATGTAGTAACCAATCTTAAAAAATTTTTAGAGAGAGATGAAATAGAGATAAGAAGTCGCCATTAATTTTATTAAAGGAAAAATCGAAAAATTCGTGAAAAGATATTGTTTGTATAAAAGCTAGGTTCGAGAGTCGGTTATGTATAGGGAATGGTGGGGATCGAACCCCACAATACTCCTGAAACATCAACTTAGAAAAGTGGTTATTTTTATTAAAATTGTGAAATTTAATGAGCTATTAAATATTTGTTTACCCCTAAATTAAAAGACTATTTACAAGAAATTATTTGCAAGAGAGAATTACAATTATTTTGACTTGATGTAACATCCCAAATTTCATGAAAAACAATTACATAAGTGAAATTAGAGGTATAAAATGTTTTCAGAAAAAAAACATTGAGAAAGAAGGTTAAAAACAATATTTAGGGGCATAACATTGTCCCTTTCTCACTCAAGCGAGAATTGGCTCGTTTGAGCAAAAGGGAATGGAAATTGGGAGATTTTCATTATGTGAGATTTTTACTCAAGCAAGAGCAATTTCGTTTGAGCGAAAAAAACAGACAAAATGGGGTAATAATCTATCAATATTTTCGCTCAAGCGAAATATGATGCAAAAAGATAGGGGGTTCTCTGCCATAATTTCGCTCAAGTGACAAAGAGCTTGTTCAAGAGAAAATTTGGTTCTCGTTCAAGCGAGAATGCGATAGAGAGCTGCGAGAACGCATGATTTCTGTTTTTTAAAACACATTCTAAGGGTCATTTAACCAAATCTAAAAAACTTACCTCATTTTCCCCAAGCCTTAACAGACCCAAAGAGAAGAAGAGAAGAGAAATCTTGATTGTGAGTCCCCAATGAGCGTGGTTCACCCACTCACTTTCATTTATGTGTGAAACTCTCTAATGGCCCCTATTCTCCTTTTCCCCTTCTTTTTTACTTGATTGTGATTGATTTGATGTTATTCTAGGGTTATGATTTATGTATATAACATATGACTGGATGTTTGCTTGAACCCTAGGTTTTGGAGATTAGGGTTTGTATGAGACTTGTGTAATAAAATTTATATCATCATGAGGTTGCTTAATGACTCTTACAACCATGTTCATGCACTGTATATCATGTATCATGTTTCCCAAACCCTAATCATGTAAAGAATAATTTAATTGCGGCTTACTTCCTCCAACTCAACCCTAAACCGTATAGTCCTAGGAGTAAGGGGTGTTATGTTTCTACTTGTCATCTTTTTATGTTTTCAAATTTTTGGACCTCTCCACTCTACTAAGTATTTCACTCGAAAGATTTGAATACTCGTGTATGTTGCTCTTTTTGGCTTTTTCTATAATGTGCACTCTTACATTTTCTACTTGGTTAAGGTTTGATTAAGATTATGAAAATCAAAGTTTAGACCTAACCCAAGTACCAAAAGCTAGAAACGCACGAACACTAGGAAATTATCTAAGGAAAGCTAAAGTTCTCCAAGAATAGGAAAACTACAAAGACAACTTTAAGAATTAATAAAGACAAGCAAGAAAAGTTGGTTAGAACAAAGACTGCAACAAATGAGTAAGAACTTCAAACAAGACAAACAAACACATAAAGATTGTAAAGAATTTGTTTATGATAGATTTTGATTCAAGTGGTAAATACCAAAAGTTTCCAATTTTAGAAAACTACAAATACAACAGAAAGAAGGATGCATGCAAATAGAAATTAAAGCGAAAAGGATGAAGTTGGGATCTTTCTTACTTCGTGGCAACTTGAATCAAAATTTTACCAAAAACATAGCATTATCCTTGAAATTCAAGTCAAGTGGTCATACAACAAAAACAACTCACTTTGTTAATTATATGGATTAAACTTGAGTTACAAGTTAAATTTGAGCATGAACATGATGAATTTCTAGAAGATCCTCAAGAGTTACCTTGTCTAGAATTAAGCGCTTTGTAAGGTCCAAAAATCCTCCTATTGTGGTTTTAATTATGACAACCTATCAAAAGTCACTTAACACAATCCTGATTCTTAAAGGACTAATAATTTCATTTGAGAATGTGTCCAGAAGATGCAGGAAACTCCTTTCAGAAGATGTAAGTACTTCAAATTTACTAATAATGACAAATCTGTGAAAGAAGGAATAAAAGATGTTTGATAAAATCAAAAAGGAAATCATCTGTAACTTAGTGAAATCCTCAGAAGATGAAAACAACATCTTCATAAAAGAATTTATGACAAATCTGTATTAGAAGGAAGATTCACTTCCAAAGAAGCAAGAGAAGTTCTTCCAAGTTTCCAAGAATCAAAATAAATGAAACAAAAAGAACTAGAACACTGCACAGGACTTGAAACTCATCTGCAGAAGAAACAGAGCAATTCTGTAGAAGGAACCTGATAGGAATAATTCCTGCAGAAGATGCATAATCTCTCTTAAATTGTTTAAACCATTTCTATAACAGTTGCTGAGTAAGAACAGTTGAGATATAATTATAATCACCCAATAAATACTCTCAGCATGTTCACAGAAGAAGGTTTCACCGAATGAATCAGTTTTGCTCTCTGCAGAAGATGAATCTGCAGAAGATGTAAGCCAGTCAAACTGACAACTGTACCTGCAGAAGGCAACAACTGTTTTGACAGTGACAGTTCATGAGAGGAAAGTTGGACATGTTTGGAGCCTTCCCAACAGCTAGTCACTCATTTTCCCTATAAAAGGAAGTGCTCTCCTCTCATTTCAATACACCTCTCTCTCCAGAAGATCAAATACCATCAAATTTACATCCTCATCTTCTGGAAGCATTTCTCTCTCCTCTAAGTCTTAAGAATCTGCTACTGCAAGTTGTTGAGGGGGAGCTGGCTCACAATTATTCTTCTGCTGTGCTTTATATGTATCATTTGTGAGCTTTGTACTTACCTTGCTTTTCATTTTCCTTCTGTAAAGTCACAAGGAGACTAGTGATTAAAAGTGTCTCTTGTGACAATAAGAGTAAGTGTATTTTGAGAGGTTTGAAAGCTCAGGAGTGAGCTAAAAGGGTTTACAGATTCTGCAGAAGGAGCTCTGCAGTCTGCTGTTTAAGTTGTATCTTCTACAAAAGGTGCTGTAGTAAGAGAAAGCTTGTGTTTGTGTGAATTGAGTTGTGTTAAGCCTGAAGAGGCTGTAGAAAGAATACTAGTGGTAGTGTGTACCCAAGAAGATTGTAATTTGGTTGTTTGAGTAAGAAATCCTACTAGGTGTAGGGACTGGATGTAGCCTCAGGTTGGAAGAGGTGAACCAGTATAAAAATCTTGGTGTCCTATTCTCCTCCCTACTCTCCTTACTTATTGCATGTGCATGAAAATATTTTGAAAACTATTTAATACCTAAGTAAGTGTTAACTATCAAGATTCCAAAGAAGGAATCCTATTTTCTACATGCTACATTAACTTCTAACATCTATCTTCTGTCCATATGCCTTTTAATACTAAGCCAAGTAAAACTTGAGCAGAACAATATTAAAAGATAATTACAGAAAATTTGAAAGCAATCACAATTCAACCCCCTTCTTGTGATTGAAACTTCAATTTCAATTGGTACCAGAGCTTGCCTCTAGGGTTGAACTCACTTAACAGTGAGAGAGGAAAATATCAAGGGAAAGATGGCCAACCATGGAGCTGCAATGCTTATTCCTGAAGGATCATCTACAAACAGGTCCCCTACATTCAATGGAAAAGACTACAATTACTGGAAAGATAGAATGAAGCTATTTCTAGAATCCCAAGACATTGATCTTTGGGATATCATAGAAAATGGAAACTATGTTCCTATGATTAGAAGAACAAGAGTTTTGAGTCCACCTAAGGAAGGAGAATCTGAAGTTCAAGAGGAAACTCCTAAACCAAAGTCTAGAGAAGAATGGACTCCAGAAGATAAACAGAGGTATCTTCTGAACTCCAAAGCAAAATTCTTTCTTCCCTGTGCTCTAAGCAGAGGAGAATATGACAAGGTAGCTAGCTGCTCTATTGCAAAGGAAATATGGGACACACTCAAGATAGCTCATGAAGGGACTGATCAAGTAAAAGAATCAAAGATTAACATCTTGATTCATCAGTATGAAATGTTCAGTATGATTGAACATGAATCCATTGATGAAATGTTCAGCAGATTTACCATTATCATCAATGATCTAAAGTCTCTTGGTAAAAGTTATACCAACCAAGAACAAGTCAGAAAAATCCTAAGAAGTCTCCCAAAAATCTGGAGACCAAAAGTAACAACAATACAAGAAGCCAAAGATCTTGTTGTCTTAAAGCTAGATGAACTTCTTGGGTCACTTAAAGTTCATGAGCAAGAACTTATGGATGAGCTACCAAGGAAAGGAAAGTCAATAGCACTAAAAGCCAACACTTCCAGAAGGAACAACATGGATCCAACAGAAGAAAACAACTCTGAGGAAGAAAGATCATCTGACAATGATGATGAACTAGCCTTCATCTCAAGAAGGATCCAGAAAATGATAAGAAGAAAAGGCAAAGGCAGAAAATTCTTCAATTTCAAGAAGGATGGACAAAAGTTTGATGGAACAAAAAGCCAGATCATTTGTTATGAATGTAACAAGCCTGGACATATCAAAGCTGAATATCCTCAATTAAAGAAGGAACCAAAGCCATTCCAGAAAAATAAAGCCATGATGGCTACATGGGATGACACAGATAGCTCCTCAGAAGAAGATTCTGAAGAAGAAACAGCCAACCTATGTCTCATGGCTGGAAGTGACAATGAAGAAAATGAGGTAATCACTTATCATCCTACTGCATATAGAGAACTACAAGATGCATTTGAAAACCTTTTATCTGACTCACACACACTAGCTCAAAAATGTGCACTTCTTAAAGAACAACTCATTAAAACTAAAGAATAGAATGAAAAGCTAAAAGAAGACAATAATAGGTTAATGAGAACAAATCAATGTCTTCAACAATCCCATCTTAAATTATCAGAACAAATAGAACATATTAAATATAACTGTGCAGAAGATATCAAGTCTGCATCTCTGCAGAAGGAGAATCATCTTATGCAGAAGAAAATTGATGAATTACAGTTAGATTTAAGTAAATTTGTTAGCAGTACACATAACCTAAATAAATTAATTGGGAATAGCAGAGAAGTCTCTGATAAAAGAGGATTAGGATATAACCAAGATCAATTTTCAAAGAACCATAAAACTGTTTTTGTCTCTGCCAAAAGGAAACCTCCAAATTGTTCTTTGTGTAACAGATTTGGACATGTCCACCAAAACTGTTACAGAAGGAAAAGGAGCTTCGGAAGAAAGGTATCTAACCACTCAGGACCCAAGAAGATTTGGGTACCTAAAGATTTGTTATCTTCTGATGTAGGAACTAGTAGAAAAATCCAAGAAGAAATAGCTATGGTTCTTGGACAGTGGATGCTCAAGACATATGACTGGAGACAGAAGCAAATTCATCCAGCTACACAAAATGGAAGGTGGAACAATAACCTTTATAGACAACAACAAGGCTCAAATCAAAGGTATTGGAAAGATAGGTATGGAAGATTCTACCCAAATTAATAATGTTTATTATGTGAAAGGGTTAAAACATAATCTTCTTAGCATTAGTCAACTATGTGGCAGTGGCTATGAAGTTATGTTTCAACCTACATTTTGTGAAATCAGAGAATCATCTACTAAAAAGGTCCTATTTTCAGGGATTAGAAGCAAGAATCTATATAGCATTTGTCTAGAAGAATTATCAGACCAAACTTGTTTTGCTTCTTTTGAAAATGACAAATGGACTTGGCATAGAGAAATTGGTCATCTAAATATGAAAACTATCTCTAAGCTGTCTAAGTTAGATTTGGTTAGGGGTTTACCGAAATTAAAATTTGATAAAGACAAAGTATGTGAAGCATGTGTTAAAGGCAAACATACTAAATCAAGCTTCTATCCCAAGAATGTAATCACCACAAAAAGAATTTTAGAACTACTGCATATTGACTTGTTTGGTCCTACCAAAACACCAAGCTTAGGAAGTAAGAAGTATGGCCTTGTTATAGTAGATGATTACTCTAGATTCACATGGGTTTTGTTCCTAACTACTAAGGATGAATCTTTTGATGCCTTCAAGATCTTCTTCAAGAAGGTCCAAAATGAAAGTGGCCAAATGATTGCTTCTGTGAGAAGTGATCATGGAGGTGAATTTGAAAATCATACTTTCAAAAACTTCTTTAATGAAAATGGAATTTCACACAACTTTTCTTGTCCTAGAACTTCACTACAAAATGGAGTTGTAGAAAGAAAAAATAGAACCCTCCAAGAAATGGCTAGAACCATGTTAAGTGATAGTGGAATTAAAAAATAATTTTGGGCTGAGGCTGTATCCACTTCATGCTATATACTTAACAGGGTTTCCATCAGAAGCATTCTCAATAAAACTCCATACGAAATATGGAAATGAAGAAAACCTAACATTGCATACTTTCATGTATTTGGATGTGAATGTGACATATTAAACAACAAAGAAAATCTTGAGAAATTTGATGCCAAATCAGAAAAAGGTATATTTCTTGGCTACTCAACCACTTCAAAAGCTTATAGAGTCTACAATATTAAAAATCAAACTATAGAAGAAAGTATGCATGTTATCTTTAATGATGCTAACCCTTCCCCTCAAGAAAATAATAAAAAGGATTCAGATGATGAGACTGAACTAGTGCAAAAGGTACCTTCTGAGAACAATAACTCTCCAGAAGATACTCTAGTGGTTAAAAATCCTGCAGAACATTCTGCAGAAGATGCTGGTGTCCAGAAACAAGATCTTCCCAGAAGTTGGAAGCTCATCACTGATCATCCACATGATCAAATCATAGGAAACACTGCAGAAGGAGTAATAACCAGAGGGCAATTAAAAAATGAAAATAGCTCAGCCTTCCTATCTCAAATTGAGCCAAAGAATGTGAATGAGGCTCTTGAAGAAGCATCATGGATCAAAGCTATGAAAGAAGAGCTTGATCAATTTGAGAAGAATGAGGTATGGACCCTAGTACCTCCTCCAGAAGATCATTCAATAATTGGAACAAAATGGGTCTTCAGAAATAAAATGGATGAAGAAGGTAATGTAATCAGAAACAAAGCAAGGTTAGTAGCCCAAGGGTACAACCAACAAGAAGGTATTGATTTTGATGAAACCTTTGCACCAGTAGCTAGACTAGAAGCTATTAGAATCCTCCTTGCATTTGCTGCATTAAAAAATTTCAAACTTTTAACAAATGGATGTGAAAAGTGCTTTTCTAAATGGTTTTATAAATGAGGATGTTTATGTACATCAACCTCCTGGTTTTGAAGATAAAAAACATCCCAATCATGTTTTCAAATTGACTAAAGCCTTATATGGTTTAAAACAAGCTCCAAGAGCTTGGTATGAGAGATTAAGCAATTTCCTTCTTCAAAATGAGTTTTCAAGAGGTCAAATTGACACCACCTTGTTTAGAAAAACTCTCAAGAAAGATCTTCTCATTGTGCAAATATATGTTGATGATATCATATTTGGTTCAACAAATTTGAAAATGTGTGAAGAATTTTCTGAACTTATGAAAAGGGAATTTGAGATGAGTCTCATGGGAGAATTGAAATTCTTTCTTGGTCTTCAAATGAAACAAGAAAATTCAGGAATTTTCATTAATCAAGAAAAATACACTAGAGATCTTCTTAAGAGATATAAAATGGAAGGGTCAAAACCTATGGGAACCCTTATGCATCCTTCTACAGCTTTAAACTTAGAAGAAGATGGAAAACCTATTTCTGAAAAGGAATACAAAGGGATGATATTGTAGAACCACAGGAAACACTAGAAGGGGGGTTGAATAGTGTTTTAAAACTTTATTGAATAATTTTGGAAATCTTTGATTTAATATTTCATTTAAAAAAAAAACAACGTTTAAAGACCAATCTTAAGATCAGAGTTTAAATGAAACATGCGGAAAATAAGAATGATAAGATTGATAAACTTTCAAAACGGTCTTAAGAATGTTTTAAATGAAAGTTTCTCAAAGTATCTTCTGAAGATTATTACAAGGAGTATCTTTTAGAATGGTTTCTAAAATACTTCATCAGACTGAAGATCGTCTGAAGTTTAATTCTGGTTCTGAACTGAGTTCTTTAGAGACTCACTTCAGACACCTATTTCAGAACTTCTTCAAGATACATTCTCTGTAATATCTCAAGCGATATGAAAGAGATTTGAGTTTTAATTATCTTTCAAAACTTGTTTGATTGAAATTGTTATGTTATGGTGCTTATGAAAATACTTTTCAATCCCCAAAGTAAATGCAGAACTGAAAATAAAAGAGATTAAGGGAAAGGAAACTTAGACACAAAATTTATCCTGGTTCACCCACATCACCGTGAGTTACATCCAGTCCCAGTGGCAAACCACCACTGGATTTTCCACTATCTGAAACCACAGATACAAGTATTCTTCACAGCCTCTTCAGGCCAACTGAGTATTCCTCACGGTCTCTCCAGACCGACCAAGTATTCTTCACGGCCTCTCTAGACCAACCGAGTATTCTTAGGCACACATGGTCTATCGAGTATTCCTCACGGCCTCTTCAGACCAATCGAGTATTTCTTTGTTTTCAACTACCTCTCCAGGCAACCTATGCAGTAGTCTTTTCTACCGAGCCTCTCCAAGCTCTAGACCAAGTGTACTTTGTTTCACCAAGCCTCTCCAGTCTCTCAGACACTTATTCAAGTGTAGAGTATTACTACTCAATCTAAGTTAGATGTTCGCTAGAACCTCTCAACTCAGATTCTTCTTGTACATAGAGATTACTGAGTACATACTCAGGATATAGTCATTACAAACTAAATACAAGGATAGACAGTGATACAAGTGTTTGAATTAAATACAATCCCTGTCTTTTCTATGAGGAATACATCCTCTGAGAGTAGGCTAACTAAGATATGAAATTAAGCTTCAGCCTTATCCTCTAACCAATGGTTTCCATGGGTTACATTCTCACCCGTATCATTGGAATACCAAGGTATCTTCAAAGCTTCAAACCGTACCCAGTTTGATAGTCATTTGCTCAGTATGGTTGTCTTCAGACCAACAACCAACTTGATTGATCAAACAGATCAACTGAACAACATGACTAACTGACCAGCTAGTCAGTAGCCTGATTGATTCGAGAATCAACTCTCTGATCAAACTTTGTTGACATATTGATGATCCACTTTAGCTCAAGTCAACTCTTGTTAACCATTTGGCACTCAGCCTAGTTAACTCTATTTGGTTGGGCCGTTAATCTAACTCCCACCATTTGTTGGGCTATCATGCCAACTTGGTTGTGTTAACAATAACAACAACTAGTTGGACCAACCAACTTGATTGATCCTGTCGATCAACATCTTCAAATTCTTTCTTAAGGCTATTTATATGTTCTTCTTGAATATAGCCGTTGAAGATGATTCATAATACCGCTGAGCTGATGATGATGTGGCTCATATAGCCGTTGTGTAATAGCTTCTCAAACGGTTGCTTCTCCTTAAGCGAATAGGTGTACAGACGATCCCGTTCTGACACTTGTTATGTGCTTCTTTGTGAGAGATGTTTCTTGATATTAATCTGCGTATTCTCTCTCTTGAATTTCTTCTGCTTTCTCCAGATTTCTTCTACTTTCTTTTGAATTGTATAAATGAGGAAATATCCGTTGAAATACTATCGTTTAGAGATAGCATTGAATCCTCCTTAATCCATTGTGAGACACGCTTCTGAGGGCTCTGACATGTCTGACATAGTACAACGTAGGTGCTTCTATAAAGCTGCCACCGTTGTTGCTGCGAATGCTGCGTTGCAGAGATTTCCTCAGTGGTGTATGAAGTTCAAAAGCACCAGGAAAGGTCTCTGTGTTCATTTCCATAAATATGCTTGAGAAGGAAACGTCTAGCAGAGAAAGACTTTTCTCAGCAATCTTCAGAGAGCAAAAGGTCTTCATAGTCTTCAGCAAGTAGTGCCACGTCGAATTTCAGAAGGCCTCAATATTTCAGAAGGATTGAGACTTCAGACAGATTGAAACTTCAGACAGCTTCAACACTTCAGACGGGTTGATGCTTCAGACAGGTTCAATGCTTCAGACAGGTTCAATACTTCAGACTGGTTGCGTCCTTCAGATGACTTCAACACTTCGGACTGGTTGAAACATTAGAAGGCTTCTTCCTTATGATAAGAGGATTGTAACTTCATGCTTCTTTGTATCTTCTTCTTCTTCTTTGTATCTTCTTCTTCTTCTTCTTCTTCTTCTTCTTCTTCTTCTTCTTCTTCTTCTTCTTGTATCTTCTTCTTCTAAGATAAAGATGTTGAATTGTATGTATTTTATTCAACCATCTTTCTTGCTTGCTTTTGTTTAGTCTTCTAACCCATTCTGGACAGCAGAATGTGTAGATGCAGTAGGTCTGCGCACGCAAGTCCTTTTGTTGCAGGTGCAGCAGGCGTTGTAGAAAGTCTTTGCAGTATTTCCTTATTTGTGCAAGACTTTGATCGAGGTAGAAAAACATGTCTAGCTTTATCTACTAAGATGAGTGTACTCCATTTGATGGAGTGTGCTTTACGCTTTGCAAAGTCTCCAAGAGATCATTTCTTGATTCTGACATCTTCATCTTTCATTTTCAAGGCTGCTTTAGATCATCTTCATTTCTTCAGATAATAGTTGTACTTCAGATAGGTGCATCTTTGAGTCTTCACCTCTTCGAGTCTTCATATAGTCTTCAACTTGGTTATAGATTCCTCTTCTTAGGATTCTGCATTTTGTTCTTCTGATCCTGATCTTCTGAATGTGATTCTGATTATCTTCTTCTTCAGATAATTATTCTGACCTGAAACACAACCACCAAACAAATACCTTTCTCAGTAGAATCTGTTTAGGTAATCTTATTAACATCTTATACAAACTTATTTGTTAATCATTAATATAATCTTATTTGTTAATTATTAATATAATCTTATTTGTTAATCATTAAAACTTAAGGATGCTAAGTCTTATAATTATGTTTAAATACTTAAACTGATTTATAGACTTCACATGATCGGCTCTCTATTATATTTAACTGCCAATAAACCTGACATTTTATACTTAGTAGGTTTTTGTGCTAGATTTCAATCTTCTCCAAAAGAGTCTCATGTTGCTGCTGTAAAAAGGATACTTAGATATCTTGTTGGAACAACTAACCTTAGACTCTGGTACAAGAAAGGCACACATTTTGAGCTTATAGGTTATTGTGATGCTGATTATGCTGGGGATAGAATGGATAGAAAAAGTACAAGTGGAAGTTGTCAATTCCTTGGAGAATCCTTAATCTCATGGTCTTGCAAAAAGCAACCCAATATAGCATTATCAACAACAGAAGCAAAATATGTATCAGCTGCTAGCTACTGCTTACAAATGTTATGGATTAAGCATCAAATGGAGGACTATTGTCTAAGGTACTCTAAAATTCCCATCTTCTGTGACAATACTAGTGCCATTAACTTGTCCAAAAATCCAATTCAGCATTCTAGATCCAAACATATTGACATAAAACATCATTTCATAAGAGATCATGTCCAGAAGAATGATATTGAATTAAAGTTCATTGAAACTAAATTTTGAATTGCTGATATTCTCAAAAAAGCCCCTTGTAGAAGATAGATTTGTGTTTCTTAGGAATAAGATTAATATGAGGAATTTAAATTCTTGAAACATTAGGTGAGTTTACTTATTAAAAGATTAATGGGTGAAAAACACATCCAAAATCTGTGCAGAAAATGTAATGTTCTTACATGGGCAACCATGGATACAGAAGTAGATTCATCTTCTGGTATCTCTATTATAATTCTAAAATATCTACAGAAATTCTAAGTAAAGAATACCATCTTCTGCAACCTTCTCCGTGCAGAAGATTAACTCATAGTTGTATCTATCCCTGTTGTGGTCATATATGGCAGAAACCCAACTGATAGTTGACCAACAAAATCATACCATGACTGTCCTTGATCCTAGGATATGTCACTGTCCTTCACGGATATCAATAACAATCATTTTATGAAAAAATGATTTTCAGCAAAAGTCAAATCCTAGGTTGCAGGTCCCTCTTTCAATTAGGGGAGCAAAAAGGAATAAGGAAAAGAGGACTTTTGTCCCTAGCAGAAAAAGGGAAGACAGTTATTGCATAAATAAAGCAATAAATAGTTGACCGTTGGGAGCATACCTGTTGTGCCTAAAATCCTGCACGCGTTCATTCTCTCTCTCTCTTCGAACCTCTCTCCTTCTCAAACGTTCAACGGCTAGTAAGGTAGTGTATATAGGCACTTCCTTTCAGCATGAAGAAGCACATAACCACATCTGCTTTCTTCACTCTTGCAACTCTCTGCTCACAGAAAATCCCTCTAAACCCTGTTCTTGTTTCTCTCTCTCTAAGTATCACCATGAGGATCAAGTCCATAACAAACAAGAAGTGTGCTTCATCCTCGAGTGCGTCTGAAAGTCCAGAGATAATAGGAAATGAAATTATTCCATACACTGGTGTGATAGAAGCTTAACCTCTCTCTATAGAACCACCCCCTATTCAACCTCATTTCACAGAGTCACCCTCTATACACACTCAACCACCCTCTGTGCCAACCCCTTCCACAGAACCACCTCAAGAACTACCATCACAACCTCCTACTGCACCTTCATCTTCTACAGCTCCTTCCTTCTCCAAAGACCAAGCTGCTTCTGTAGTCTATGTCAGAAGGTCTGGAAGATTAAGGGCTGGACCAGGATTCCACTCCTCTGGAAATGATCCAAACAATCCTATTGGTATTGATTCTCCACCAAAACCCTCTAATACTGAACCCAAATCACCCATCCATGAAGAACCAATTTCTGCAGAAATGTCACAAGAAAGTGACAGTGGAGAAGATGAAGAAAGTGATCCTTCTGAAGGATCAGAAGACTCCAACCTAGATCTTTTTCAAGATGAAGAGATGCTGAAAATCTTCTAAGACAAATGGGATTGGAAGACAATCATCCCTGGAAGAATTTCCCTTCTGAGAGAAATAAGGAAATGTGGATGGGACCTTGGACTTTTTGTCCAGAAGCAGGATTGGGGAGACTATCTTATGATGAGAGAGCTAGTGTATCCTAGGCTAGTCAAAGCCTTCTAGGCCTCTGCCAGTCAATATAGGAGTGATGGGAACTCCTTAATAGTGGAAATAAAAGGGTCAACTATTGTTCTAACTGCAGAAGGAATAGATGAACCATAGGCAGCCAGCCAGTGGAGAACAAACTGTATGATGATAACTGGTATGCTTCTGCAGGCATTACCAAGGAAGAAGTCACCAAGAAAATTCTTCATTATCCTAATTCATCTCTTATATCTGCAAAGCTCATTCCAATCTGCAGATTATTCCATAAGCTTTGCTGCTACTATCTTCTACCAAGGGCTGGTACCCTAGAGAGAGTTTTTGACCAGGATCTTCTGGTAATTTATCAACTCCTGTCTGGTAAACCCTTCTCTCTATCTTACCTACTTTTAAGGAGCATGATTTATTTTGCTAACCCTCAAAGAGCATATAGTTTTATGCTCTGTTTATTGCAAAAATTTTAAACTTTCACTTTCCATGAATTGATTGAATGCTTACAAACAAATGGGTATATTCTGTTTTTAGGAAGCCATTACCAAGTGCAACTGAAATTTGGTTGTGAAGAGATTGATTCTGAATTTTGCATGCAAATTGCTTAATGATAGACTTTCATGTTCTTCATGAATTGGTGTTTTCAATAAGGCATCATTGAAATAAATGTGTTTCTAGCAACTAAACTGTTGTTATTTGACTTTTCAGATGCTTAGGATCAAATACACTGTTGGCCTTTCCCGTGGCTTTAGCTCATGAGGAGAAGGCATGGGGAAGAGGATCAGTGTAACATCCTAAAATTTATAGGACAAATAAAATTATTAAGAGATAAATAAGAAGATTGCAATTAACATTAATTGTTATAAATATAGTAATTGTTATATTAATATAATAATACCAGGATTAATAAGGACAATCTTAGGAGAGAGATATGGTTTAGTATTTTAAATTAAGATCAGATTTTAAAATAGGAATAATGAGATCACAAGGATTAAAGATAAGAATCAATACAAATTTAGGATAAGATTTAATTATAAGATTTGAATTTAAATTTGAATGTAGATGGATAAGGACTCTATAATATCCTAATAATTCCTAATGAATAAATAAAATAAAATAAGATTTATGAAGAAAATAATAATAATATCATTATATTATTATGTTTTAGAAAAAGATATTATTTAATTAAAAAGGGTAATGGGTGGGTAGGAGTAGGCCCAACTCAGTTAGATATTTAAATAGGGGGAGGGTTATCTATTTCACCCTATTAGCTTTCAAACGTCAGATAACCAAACCCTAGGAGGAGAGAAGCAACCTCACAAGGGGAAGGTGTAGCAGAGTAGATCATCAAGGGAGTGGAGTGCTGCTATTTGTTTTCTAATCGTGAACTCTAAGGTACGGTGGGGGAAAGGGTGCTGCTTGCATGTGTATGTGGGAGTGCTTGGGTAGTTCTAAGGCTTTAAATTCGAATTTGATATGTGCAATACGTGGTGTATGATGAAAATCTGTTGTTTTAGTGATTGAATGTGTTAATCTTGATAAATCTTGATTGAATTGAAAGAGAGTAGCGGGAATAGCGAAAATGGGTAAATAAGGGTTTAACGATTGGGGATTATGATGGAATAACTGTGAAAATCTGTGTAAGGATTGGTGTTCTTGTTGATTTTGTTCGGTATAAACGTGTATGATTGATGTATTAACACTAAGGATTGATTAGAGGTTGAATAAATGGGTTTAAAAGGGGTAAAAATCGCAAGAACTGTCGTCTCGCGTCGCAGGTAATCGATTACAGCAGTCTGTAATCGATTACAGGGTCTTCTGAGCATCGTTGGGTGAGTTTGGGTTGCTGGTAATCGATTACAAGGGGCCTGTAAGCGATTACCAGAGAGTTGAGTTGCTGGTAATCGATTACATCTGTGTGGTAATCGATTACTCGGAGTAAGAATGTGTCTGTTAAGTGTGCAAACGAGTTCGGAACCCTATCATATAGCATATAAAACTAAAGCCTTGGATCTTAACTTTCTAATAGAAGTGGAATCATATTAATTGGACACCTAAAACTCTAGATATTTCCAAATTAGTGCACCAAGGTCATTAAACTTAAAACTTGAAGACTCCAAAATTGAGGAAACGCCTCAGATAATCGATTACAGTTGTGTGGTAATCGATTATCAGGTCAAATTGAGTATGAGAATGTTGTTTATGTGATGAATGTGACTCTTTTGTCTGTTGATGATTGTTTATACATTGATTATGGTATGAGTATGATGATATGAGTATATCATGTTATGTTAGATGTTAATTATATTAGGATGTATGATGATGATGTATTGATGTAATAAACATATGAGGTATGAGATGTGTGATGATGATATATTGATGTAATGAGCATATTATGTATGAGATGTATGATGATGATATATTAATGCATTGAGCATATGAGGTATGGGATGTATGATAATGATATATTGATGCACTGAGCATATGAGGTGTGTTATGATGATTATGCATTGAAACATATGAGGTTTGTTATGATGCTATGCATTGAGCATATGAGGTGTGTTATGGTGATGATTATGCATTGAGCATATGAGGTGTGGTGACTGAGATGCACGGGCCCATTGAGGGGGTGCAGTGACCATGATGGGGACATTCTACACACAAGCTCAAGAGAGGGGTGTTGTGCAACCTATCGGCCAAGAGAGGGGTGTTGTGCAACCTATCAGCCAAGAGAGGGCATTTAACTGTAGGGCCATCATTGCGGGGCGGATGTCTCTGCACGATCCCAAGAGAGGGGTGTTGTGCAACCTATCGGCCAAGAGAGGGCATTTAACAGTAGGGTCATCATTGGTAACAACTAGGGAGATTGATGAGGTGTGACCATTGTGCGGAGTTCCGAGTCATGATCCTTGGGATGAGTTTTGGTGTGCATGATGATAGAGTGAACCTACATTGTATGTTATGATGGAATTGAAATATTATATGATGAAATGAGTATTCTATGTTGAGTATAGAGAATGTGTTTTCTTGATGATGTGCGAGTGTAACTTATAATTAATGATGAAATAATATAGTCGATAATAAGAGTGTGAGATAATATGATTATGATATGATTTGATGATGATTATGATTATATGTGGGTGAGGATAGGGTAGCCTTCTGTGTGCATATATGAGTTGGTATTCTTTTCCTCACCGTTTACTCTGTGGTTAATTTACAAGCGATAATGATGGCACGTCAGGTGCCGAGTATTGAATTGAAGGGGTGTCGTTCTGATACTTGTGACATCAGGGCTTAGTAATAGGGGTTTTATTTGTATATCATTAAGAGGAGATTATGAAAATTATTTTAAGTGCCTTACATGGCCAATAAGGACATTTTGATGTTTTAATTATTTTGAAAATCGTTGACTTTAACTTCTATTTTAATTGAGTTGATTTTGAATCAATGGCGTTTTGAAAGAAAGAGATGTGAACCTTTTTACCCGGTGTGGTCCGTTACTTTTCCTAAATATTTCTATTAAATTGAATATATAAGAGATTGGGGTAGAGGGGTGTCACAATTAGAGAATATGATCCCATGAGATTAAGAATGAACAGGCTGCTGCAAAATATAAAGCTGAAAAGACCAGTTGACCTCAAACCATGTATTAGGAGTTACCAGAACCATACCCAAGCATGCTGTTTGAAGAGTTCCAGATATTCTTCCAGTGGCCTGGGGACAGGCCTATTCATCCAGGGGGAGGTGGACCAGCAGTAGCTAGAGAGCAGAATGAGGACTTACAGGATACAAAGGATAAAAATTGATACTGGTGTTTTTCTTTCTTTTCATTCTTTTATTTTTTTAGGATTATGTTTTTTATTAGGATTTTTGTTTTATTTTTCTTATTAGGACTTTAGGAAAAAGGGATTTAAGGATTTAATTTTAAAATCTCCAAGCTAGGCAGTCTAACTAACCAAATTAGGAAAGAAATAGGAATTTTTTTTTAAATTCATAATCAGCTAGGATTAGGATATTGTGCAGGAAAATATATCAGGATAGTTAAATTAATTTCATTAAGTGATTTCATCAAGGAAATTCAGCCAAAAAGCCGGTGAGTTGTGAGACCAAACACTGATATGAGAGTTTTCACCGCTGCTTGTCAACTGTTATTGCTTGAGTTTTTGGATTTTATTCTGCACTTGGAAAATATGGACGTGATAAAGGCAAATTTTGTGGTTTTATTATTTGCTTCCAAAAAGCCAACCCATGAAAATTTCTCCAATTTTTTTGGTAACCCATTTGAGCTTTAATGTTTCCTTTCTTATGCACCTTAGCCAAAATTAATGTTTATATCATGTCCTTACAAACTTGGGATAGAGAGCAAAGGTGAAATTGGATAAAATGGGAAAATTGGTTGGTGACTTGAAAAGTGAATTGATTCACTTAAAAGAATTATAAAGAGCAGGCACAAGAAAACAAAAGAAGATCACTCCCCCAAAAATCAAAAAGAAAAAGTGAATAAAAGTGAACAAGTTGGGGGGAGTGAACCATCAAACAAAAGAAGAGGCCAGCTGAAGAAATGCAAGTCAAGATTGCAATGGAGAATTGAGAGAAGGCTCAAAGAACAAAGAAAAATTCAAAATTGCTCTCTATTCTAGTGTTTCTTTGCATATCCAGAAAAACCATGAATTCTTGATAGCCCAGCCTCATTACAACCAAAGAAAGTCCTTTTGATCCATGATTAACCATGTGCATGTCTAATGACCAAAAACGACTATCAATCTTAGTTGTTCAACTGCGGTCAGAAATTGAGGGAAACACTTACCCGTGAGCATGAGAGGACTCCTTGATTTTTTCTTCACTTATTGTTTTGGTTGCTATTTCTGAAAAATTTTGAATGTATTTTTATCCTGTTTTGGTAGAGTTTTGGAAATATCACTTGATTCTGACTTTCAATCTAACATTTGGAAAGTGATAGTTGCCTAGCAACAGGGGGTTGAGTCCATTTTGATTGCAAAAGGTTTTCTTGCTTGAGGACAAGTAAGAAGCTAAGTTGGGGGGAATTTTATAAGTGAAAAATATATGATAAGTTAGTATATAATTACTGCACTTATCAAGGGTAAAATAGTGAATTTATGCCCCAAAATATCTCTTTTTAGTAATAAATGCATTAATTGTGAATATTTGATTTGAATTTGAATATGATGCTATTTTGATAGAAAATCTGTTGATTTTGTAGACAAAATAAAAGAATTTAAATGAAGAAATAAGATAGCATTTATTTGAAAGAAGAATCTGCTAGATAAGGATTTAAATGGCAGATGATTTGGATAAAATCAACAAATTATTTGGATAAAGATTTTTGAAGATAAAATTTAAATTTAAATTCAAATCAAATTGAAGATAAGATTAGCAATTATTTGGATAAGGATTCTGCAGATTTAATTCCAAATTCAAATTGAAGATCAAATCAGCACAAGATCAGGCTAAAAAGAGGGAAATAAGGAAAGCCAAGCAAGCAAGGATAAGATCAGGAAGAGATCAAGTTAAAAAGATAGAGAATCAAGGAAAGCTGGAACGAGAAATACACTTCATTTGCGCTCAGCGCAGGTGAAGCGCAACTATCAGGATTCCTCTCTAGATCCTACGCTTCAGACGCGCTTAGCGCAGGTGAAGCGCAGGAACGCAAATTTAATTTTAGATCTGTTTTCAAAATAGATTCCTTCCAGATTTAAGATAGCTTTCCTTAGTTTATAAATAGGACCTTTTGTAAAGATCAAAAGGAGGTTAGCGAAGGAGCATTTAGGAAGGAGATTAGAGAGACGACAAAGGCAGAGCTAGGATTGGAGCAAGGTGACAGCTTCTCCATTGGGTTGTAATGGTTACCATGCGCAGCTAAGCGTCTTGATAGGATTGAATGTAGTTGATTCAATCCCCAAAGTGTATGTGAATTCTCGTATTTATTTATGAATCCCTGTTTTATAATATCGGTATTTTTATCTTTACTTAATGCGTATCTTCCGCCTGTGTGCCAGAGTTATAGGTTAATTTTAGGATTCAGGTGACAAATGTTTCTCTAAAATTAATAGATGAGTTTGGGGGAGCCTAGACATAGGAAACTTAATTTCTGATTGGTAAAAGTACTCATAGTAGTTACTATTGGTTTGTAGGAGAAAGTGACCATTGAAGAAGAAGTAAGCAATCTCTTCACAGCTGACACTATGGTTCTATAGAGCGAATTGATAGTATTAAACAAACGGAAAGGTAGAGCAATCAAGCCGGGGTAATTTGTCGCCTGGGAGAACCCGCATGAATTATCTTTGAGTGTTTTTACTACATGGTAACTCGGGGTAAAAGCAATATAGTTTGGCTAGGATATTATAAAAATATATTCATAAATAATATTAGGATTCACATGCATGAAGGGGTGCGATGATACGAAGTTCAATCCTAATCCAAGTAAAGTATTTTATCCTCTCTCAATTGTCTCTTTCTTTTATGCAAATTTACTTTCTTCACATCAAACTCTCAAATACCGTTTTTCGCTTGATAATCTGATCACGAGTAAATACGAAGCGAACCGTTCCTTGTTGATACGATAAATCACACTTACTATTATACTGCTGAAATTTTGGTACGCTTTCCAGAATCTCATCACATAGCAAGCTATTTTAGAGGATGAGAGGTTGGAGAAAGCCACCTCTAGGCTGAAAAGAAGTAGAGCAAGTGCCAAAGCCATAAAATTGAAAAGGAGAAGGTTGTTATCTCCTATCCGAGAAGCTCCTCAGATGATTAGAAGGAGCAAGTCTGTTCAACAAGAAGAAGCTATCAATTTTCAGCAAGATGCTGAACTTGAAAGGAGGAAGAAGAAGCTATAAGAGCTCAAAAAGAAAAATCAAGAAAAAGCAAGTGTAGGTGCTGAAACAACACATCAAGAAGTTGTTCCCTACAAAAGAATAAATGTAGTCTTTGGGAATGTCACTCCTTCAGAAGAAGAAAAGTCCCCATCTCCCAAACCTATTGCACCTGTTGCACCCAAACTTTCACCATCTCATTCATCGTCATCCTCATCATCAGACTATTCATAAGTAGAGACAGAAGAAGAAAATACATTCTATGATCTTTCTGGCTGTATATGGAAAGGAAGCTTGTTACCTTCTAACATTCGCTTTGCTGATAAAGGAGGTGTCTACATCCTTTAACCTACCTTTGATCCAGCACCTGAGGTTTCTGCATCTTATCATCTTACAGCTACTAAGGAAGTTCCCCACAAGGCATATCTTGTGCCTGTGGAAGAAATAGTTAGGGTTCCAAAAGACCCTATCAACAATACTTTTGTGTTGTGTATAAGCATGAGGAGTTCAGATTGCCTAAAGGTTTTCAGATGTTCAGATTCTCTTGTAGGAACTTGTCTATTGTGCTTTATGAGATGAATCTTGAAGAAGAGGTTGTTGCTCTGGAAGAAGAGAATAAGAGGCTAAGAGTAAAAAACATGGAGCTGGCACAGAAGACTGATCAGATTTTGGCTACTCAACAGCAACTGCAAGAAGGGCAAAAAGATTCCAGGGCAATTGTTCTTTCTGATCTTGAAAGGCACAAGCTTGAGATCAAGGCTTTGATTGAAGAAGCTTCGCTGGGCAAAACAACTAGTTGAACCATAGTTTGTGATGCTTAGCCAAAAATATTTCAGACAATGTTTTGTGTCTTTTGAACAATTTCTTTTATGTTATGTCTAATATATGAGTTTGCTTCATTTTGGCTCTGATATTCTTGTTATGCGCTGAATTTCATAATATGCTATGATCTTAACTCATAAATGCTCTGAACAATGTTATTGTTCTGATATTAATTATGCTCTGAAACTTCATGATTTATTGCTCTCATATTCAATGCTCTGATATCCCTTTTGATTGATGACAAAAGGGGGAGTACAAACTAACAAATATCTGAAGTGTAGAGTGTTTACACAAAAAGGAGCATCTTACTCAGGGGGAGCATTAAGAAAATCTTAAGTATCTGATTGAGGGGGAAAATTTTCTTAACTTATCTATTATTTCAACCTCGTTCAGATTTATTAGTTTAACAAATTTTTCATCATTAAAAAGGGGGAGAATGTTGAGTCTCAAAAATATCATTAAGTATTTAATAATGATTGAGCCTCACTTTCATAAGTTTTAATGAATAATAAATTATGTTAAAGTATCAACTGCAAATACTGCCTATGCTTTTTAACATGTTTCTCATGTTTCAACAAGTTGATAATCTGAAGTGATCTACTATCTGAAGAAGTAGAACCATCTGAAGTGGTTTATCCTTCTAAACATGAAATCTTCTGAAGTTGAGAAGAGTGTTTGAAGACGTTTTGACGTGGCAAAGTTTCTGAAGTCTGAAGCCATCTGAAGAGTGAAGCCCTTTGAAGATTTTTGATAACAACTCAAGTCATTTTCAACGCCTTCTAAAACAAGTGTTTGGACTATCCTTTTTAAGGCATGCAGAACAAAGACTTTCCAGCACATTTGAAATACATGCATCAGAAAGGAAATATCTGCAACGCAGTCTTTTGCAGTGCTCAGAACAAAGACAACGTTGCACATCTACCTTGTACTGTGTCAGAAGCTATCAGAAGTTGTATAACAATGGGATTAATAGCATTTAATGCTATCTCTCAATGGTGATTTCAACGGACTTCATCTCATCATCTATAAATAGCTTCATGCAAAACTCATGCCAAAAAAAAGAACAAGCTAAGAAAGAAAGTGCCCATACGTTGTAATCCTAAAGTGTATAAACCATGGGTATGAAGGTGGAGAGCTCCAAGCTAGACAAGAAGACTTAGAGTGGATGAGGGAGCTCTTTGAGGTATGAGAATTTGTAAGAGAGAAAATGAGACCTCCAATGAACCCTTATTGCCTCTGTTTGAGTAGAGGGTATAGAGTGGATGAAGTTCCCTTTATGATTCTAGCTCTTAAAATGAGTGAAAATGGTAGAAAATGAAGGTAGAAAGTTAGGTTTTTGTGTAACTATGGAGGTATGGCTATGGAGGAATGGAGGAGAGGAAGAGGAAGAGTTTGAAGGAGATTGGAGATGGAACCAGCTGCTGCTGGCCATGTAAATGAGGGAGGGATTAGTTTTTTTTTAGGGTTTTTCTTTTTGGTGAGGAAAGTAGGAGAGAGGACAGGTAAGGGTGAAAGTGACATTTGTAAACAAGGGGACAAACTTACTTTTCTCTTTGCTTTATTGTCGAAATTAGAATTTCATGGAGGGAATGTGAATAATTGATCCTAATTTATGTATAACAGTGGCGAAATAAGACAGTGCCAGTCTGGTAACTCCATACTGCATCCAGGGGCAAAATGGTCATTCCACCATGGAAAAATCCAAGAAAATTACCAAAAATTCTACAAAAAATCCTATAATTATTCAAACCTATTTTAAGCCTAAAAATATGATTGGAAGTCACTTCTCACTTAAACTCGCTTATTTCCCTATTATTCCCAGTTTTCACACAAACAGTTAAATTTCAACATGAGTAAGCAGAAATAAAAATTGTGGTATTATGCACAAAAATTCTATAAAATTATAAATATGGTTAATAATCTAACTTTAAGGTCCAAATTACATTGTTCCTATTATTTCACGAATTTTAATATACTAGCTAGGGTTACAGTGCTAACCAGGGGCATTTTGGTGTCTTTTCCCAAAAGTGCCAGAAAAATTCTAAATTAATTTCTAAAATTCATTATTAATTATTAATTATAATAAGACTATTTTGACTAAAAATATAGATCCCCTTTAGTTTTATATATTTTTCATAATTAGATTTATATTTTCTTTAACTGTACAATTACAAAGGGTATTCAGGTCCTTTTCCCAAACTCCTTTTTAGGAAAAATATTTAAAATTATGGTTGGATAGTTCCAAAAATCTAAATTTGATTGTTTATCAATAGTTCCTAAATACCTCATAACTTTTATTTCTAAACTTTCTCTATCTTATTTATATATACTAGTAGGGGAAATTGTGGGTGTTACACCATGGGCCTTGCCATGATAGGATTTCAGACTTGTTATGTGGAGCAAAGCTATCTAATGTAAAACTAAAATGTATTCTAAATTTTGGGTCCCGAGGGACTTGAGAGTTTAGTGAGGACTCTTCTATAGTTTTTGGTTCTATAAATAATTTGTGATTCCCCTTTACTTGTGGGGCACATACATGCACTACTGCAAAATAGGCTTTCCACGACGGTTATACCACGAAGGTTGTAGCCCAACCGTCGTTAAAACCCACGCGGTGGCATTTTGCAATTTTTTGAGCAACAAACAACGACGGGTGTCACATAACCATCGTGGAAGGTGTTTTTCACGATGGTTGCGTAACAACCGTCGTGAAAAAAAATCAAGGCAAGGCAGTTGCGAAAAGACAAGGCAGTAGCACCGACTCCATTAACAGGTGTGGAGATTTACGAAAAGGTGAAAGACATTAATGTCGTATTTGGTAAGCGGAAAGACAAGGCAGTTGCCCCAAGGAGATGGAAGAAGAGGTCCATTTTCTTTGATCTCCCATACTGGTGCAAATTACATGTTAGACACTGTATAGATGCCATGCACGTGGAGAAAAATGTATGTGATAGCTTGATTGGAACGCTTCTCAATATTAAAGGGAAGACAAAGGACGAAGTCAAAGCTCGTTTAGACTTACTTGAAATGAATATACGAGAGAAGTTGGCCCCAGAGAAGATATGTAACCGCACATATTTGCCCCCAGCATGCCACACCTTGTCCAAAAAGGAGAAAATTAGTTTCTTTGAATGTTTAAAAGGTTTGAAGGTACCACAAGGATACTCTTCAAATATCAAGAGTCTTGTATCATTGAAGGAAATGAAACTAGTTGGGTTAAAATCTCATGATTGTCATGTCCTTATGCAACAATTACTGCCTGTGGCCATTCGTGGCATCTTGCCAAAAAATGTGAGGCATAGTATAACTCGATTGTTCTCATTCTTCAATTAAATTTGTAGTAAAGTCATTGACCCTCAGAAGTTGGACCGACTTGAAGAAGACATTGTAGTGATTTTGTGTTAGTTGGAGATGTTTTTTCCTCCATCCTTTTTTGACATCATGGTGTATTTGCTTGTTCATTTGGTCATAGAAGTTAGATTGCGCGGACCGGTTTATCTAAGATGGATGTATCCAGTTGAGCGGTACATGAAGATTTTGAAAGGATATGTGAAGAATCAGTATCGTCCCGAGGCTTCTATTGTAGAGAGGTACATTGCAGAAGAAGTTATTGAGTTTTGTACCGAGTACTTATCCAAAGCAAAACCTATAGGACTTCCTGCCAAATGTTGGAACAACCGACCATCGACAAGTAGGTGCTCACGTGGTGTACATATGGTGACCAAATCTTACGAAGAAATCCTTCAGGTACATTTGTACATATTAAATAACACCGATGAGGTACTACCTCACATAGCTGCTCACAAAGCCATTGTGAAGGACAAGAACCCAAGACAACCAAAGAAGTGGGTGTTGAAGGAGCATAACAGGTCTTTTATGGCATGGTTTAAAAATGAAATCATGAAAGATCCTACCGCATCTGAAACATTGACATGGCTAGCACATGGACTGAAGTTTGATGTATTAGCTTGCACTGGATATCAAATCAATAATTGTATGTTCTCTACAAAGTCTCTGGATGACAAAAGTACAGTGCAAAATAGTGGGGTCACTTTAGAGGCAGAGTCCATGCAATTCTCTACATCAAAGGATCCAAACCCAACTATTGGAACAGCGTCGTACTATGGTGTAATTGTTGGGATTTGAATTTCACTTAGTTCGAATTTCACAAATTTGAAAGTCATTTATACTTTTAGAATTTCTAGAAAGCTTACAAGTTCCAGAATTCGAGTTTCCAGAAAGCTTACAAGTTCCAGAATTCGAATTTAAGAAGTGAATCTCATAACTTAGAGATTTGTTAAAATTAACATTAAAAGGAAACTTCAGAAACTCGAAAAAAGAGACAAAGGAACTTCGAGAAATAGAAGTCAAAAGAGACTCTGGAAAAACAAAGTCATAAGGATTCTGGAAAACGAAGTCATAAGACTTCTGGAAAATTGAAATCAGGAAGTACTTAGTGGGTTCAAGTATCTCCAAAAAAAAGCTAAGTATCAAAGAAGAAGGAATTTTCGAGTACATGAAGTCAGGATTTCAGAAGAGGATTTCGAGATTCTAGAAGCAAGTTTTCAAATACATGAAATCGGGATTCCAGAAAGAAGATTTCGAGAAACCAGAAAGTGAAATTTCGAAACAACAGATACAGATTTCTCGAAATCAGGATGCATGAAGACTTAAAGGAATTCTGAATGAAGAAATGAAGATTTCGAGAAGGCAGAAGACAAAAGAAAACAGATATTGAAGATCAAAGAAGTTTGTTGGTCAAAGACAGGTGGCAACATCTTAATGGAAGCATTTTGAAAAATGCAAAGATCAGAAGCAGTTTTCTGGTTAGCAGAAAACGTGGTAGGCATGCATGCTGCCAACACATAGGGCTAGATGATGTGTCAAATGTACGTTAGTTAGCCGTTAGAATTAGGAATCTATAAATAGGTAAACTCTTAATGTAATAAGGGTTGGCAAATCACTCATACTGATTCTCTGAAACACCTTATACGTCCAAACTCACTGCGACAAACAGGTTACAAGGAGTTAAAGTATGTGATGAACCCATCCATTTCTTTTTAATGCAATTGTTCTTACAATTCAATTTTTTTCTTGGTTTACATTCTGCAATTTACTTTCAGCAGTTTTTATCTGCACATTTTCTTTTGAACTTTCGTTGATTTCTGTGAAAGTTTAATCTTTCGTTGATTTCTGAAAACCCAATTTGGAACTTTGATGAAATTTTGAATCAAGTAGTTCTAAATCTTTTTGAAAGATAAGTTCTTTGATAAAATTCTGAATCAAATAACTTGAAACATATCTTTTCTGGATTTCTGATATGATTAGATAGAGTTGGTGAAATTCTGTACCAATTAGTATAACTTTATCCAGAAAACTGAATTTTTTGAAAGTCTTTTATAAATCAGAAGCACCATAAATCTACTTTTTAAAATGAGTCCCGTAAGAGGATCTGATTCTAATCCCCAGATTGTTCTTAGAATCAAAGTGATAAAGTTAATTTTCGAATTTACATTTTATCACCACAAACAAATTGGCACGCCCGATGGGACAAATTGCCAAAAAGTTGTGTGTGTTATGATTTCCTGATTATTCATCTTACATGCGTTTGAGAAGTGAAAGAACAATATATGTTCAAATGGCTAATAGTGCAAGACAAACAGGAACTAGAAACAATAATAGGGAAACAATGACCAATACTACAAATTCTGGTAGTCCACCACCCCAAGGAAATGAATCTGTGAATAATAATGAGAATATTGGGGGAAATGGAAATTGTAGTGTTAATAGAGATCAGACAACAACTACTACCTTGCCAGAACATCCTGTAATAAGTCAAATATGTTCTACTATCCCTATACCTAATTTTGTTTCTATGTCTCAAAATGGACAACCAATGTATGGGTTGCCATACGGGTTTGTCCCAAGTTCTGGGACGGCTCCACTAACAATGTCAACAGTAGGTCCTACATTAAATCGTGGATCCATTTTTAATCCCTTCGTGGGAAGTTCTTCTTCATCCATTACAAACTCTACCTTGAAAACTTTAAGTCAACAGATGGATGAAAGTAATCATGAAATGATAAATATGTTGACACAACAAATGGCCACAGTATTTGATCCATTGGTACAAACAACAAATACCAATTATAATTTGTTGGCTAGGCAAATGGAGAGGATTGCAGATGTGTTTGGAGCACCCACAGATCCTATAGTGAGACAAGTGGCTAATATGAATCCTCCTGTAAATCAAGGGGATCAAAATAATCAGGTACCAAATCCTGTTAATCCAGTCGAAAATAGGGAAGAGAATGCTCCTAGAGTTATCCTGAATAGAAATCAGAATGCTGATGAAATTCTCGAAAGGATAAGAGCAAATAACTTAGGGGGGCAACAAAATGTTGTTGGAATTGTTGAACAAGTCCTGAATAGACATGGATTTAATGTAGGATTTCTGAATCATCCTTATGTAGTATCTCCTTTTACCCAGATGGTTTTACAAACTGAATTACCAAGGGGATGGAAAGTTCCCAAATTTACCAAGTTTTCTGGAGAAGTAGGAGAATCTACTGTCGAACACATTGCTCGATGTCAAATCGAAGCAAGTGATTTGGCAAATAATGAAGAATTGAAAATGAAATATTTTCCTAGTTCTTTAACCAAAAATGCTTTCACTTGGTTTACAACTCTTTCTTCGAATTCAATTCACTCATGGAATCAACTAGAAAGAAGTTTTCATGAACAATTCTTTAGAGGGGAAACAAAGGTTACTCTTATGGATTTAGTTAACATTAAGAGATCTTCGAATGAATCAATAGTTAACATTAACTCTTATGGATTTTACTCAGATTCCTGAATTTGAGTTAGTCCAAATGGCTGCAAGAGGGTTAGATTATTCAATTCGAAAGAAATTGATTAATCAACAACTTAGAGATATGGCCCAATTGGCTGATAAAGTTAGGCAAATTGAACATCTTAAGAAAGAAAAAGAAAGGTTCAGGAAACCTGAAAAAATCTTTCGAAAAGATAAAATAGCATATTTAGAAGTTTCTGATGATAGTGATTTCGAATATGATTTAGAAGATAATGATGTTGATGTGACAGAACTTAAGCCAGGACCTCCTTATGTTTGTCAATCTTTGAAATCTAATGGAAATACTAATAATGATATAAAAGATAGATTTCCTAAGAAAAATTATGGTTTCGATATTTCGAAAGCAGATCAAATTTTCGATATATTGGTAAAAGACAAACAAATAACTCTAAGTGATGATCATAAAATTCCTTCTCAAGAACAGAGAAGAGGTCGAAAGTATTGTAAGTATCATCATACTTATGGACACTGGACTAATAGCTGTGTTCGTTTCAGGGATATTATCCAAGAAGCCATTATCCAAGGGAGGTTGAATTTGAAGAAAAAACTCCAATGGCAATGAAGATCGATTCTGACCCACTTCAGGTGAATGCTAACTACGCAGAACCTGTGAGCATCAATATGGTGGAGGTGGAAGATTCGAACTCTATTCAACAAGTCGTTGAGATGGCTGTTGATGATGACCAGGAATTTCAGGACATTTTTCCCAAAGGGGGAGAGCCTTTGCTTGAGTTCCTGAATAGGAAGAAAGCAGAGGATGCTTCAATAGATTTATGTCCAAGTTGTCATGCAGTATTTGATAGATCTGCTGCAAAGGCATTTCGTGATTCTGGAATGAAGAAGCACTATCAGGAAGTGGCTGTAAAAAGCCAAAAGAATGATAATAAGCAGAAAAAAGTGAAACCTGCTTACGGAGGTTGGATTTCGAGGACAAGTTCGATTTCAGGGGAAAGAATGCATCCAAAAGAGAAGGTTATGAATAAAGGTAAGCAACCTATGCACCCAAACTTCCATGTTTCTGGGAAACCCCGAACTTTTGTGCCACCTTTAACTGTTCCTCCAAACAAGTGGATTCGTCCTGGATATCCTAAACCTCAATACAATTATCAAGGATTCCAGCAAAGGCCTTATTATGGAAATAGGCCACCAATGACGAAGACTCAATGGAGAAGGGTACAAAGAATGAGGAAGGCTGCTTTTGAGGAACAAGGACAACATAACATGATAACTGCAAAAGAAAATACTCAACCTAAGCCAGTTCAAGCAAAGAACGTACAAGTGATTCAAGTTCAGGCAAACTCGAATCATCCTTCATATGCACAAGTAGTGAAGAAGAAACCATCTTTCCAAGTCACTGGAGGTTTCGATGAGAATGAAGATGATTTATTGACTGAGAATTTTGAGACAGGCTTCGCAGATGGTCTTGATGACATTTGTGCAGTAGTTTCTGTTTTGCCTGCTGAATATGCTGAAGAACTTGAGAAAGGCTTGGAAGAGGAAGATTATGAAGAAGATGATATAGGTGAAGATCCCATTTGCTATACTTACATTGGAAAACAGATTTACCAAAATACTTCTGTAGTATTCGAAAAACCCACTGAGGATATGCAACTTCACATGAAGCCTTTGTTTATTAGGGCTTTAGTTGGAGATGTAAGTATTGGAAAGGTACTTGTGGATTCTGGAGCGGCAGTAAATTTGATGCCGAAATTCATGATGAAGAAATTGATGAAAACCAAGTTTGATTTGATGCCTCATCAAATGATTATTACAGATTTTAGTGGGAAAACTTTGAAATCAGAAGGGGTGTTGTGTTTGGAGTTAACAGTGGGAACTATCATGAGACCCACTATGTTTGTTGTAGTTGATTCAAAAGCAAACTATAACTTATTACTTGGAAGGGAATAGATCCATGGTGTAGGTGTTGTTCCATCTTCAATGCATTAGAGGCTTTGCATGTGGACCAAAGAGGGTGTACCTATTTATGTTGATGGGGACAAGAATCGTTTTAAAGTCGAAGAAGATGTTGTTGATGTGAGGAGTACAGAAAAGAAGGTCATGAAGATTAGACCTTATGAGGTAAATGACAAGTATATGTTGACCCCTACCAAAGTTCCATATTCGTTGAGGATAAATCCAAATTTTGGGTTTATGTTACAGTATGATGTCGGCCCCTTCGAGGCCGCATAAATATCTGAATGGTCAAATCCAGAATAAATTCGAGCTTTTGGGCTCGAATTTCGGCCTATGTGGCCGAAAATAGGGTAGAAGCGGCTCTTGAAGCCGAATCTAACCAAGATGAACAGAATAAAGAAATAACGACCCCAAAGGCCGATTGACGAGAAGGAAGAATAGTCATTGAGGAGATAATAGAAAAAGAAATCTCATCAGAAATAGGAAGTGAAGATTTTGAAAAAGTTTCTGAAGGAAGTAGAGATTCTGAAAAGAAGTATCTTGAGAAAATAGTCAAAAAGGTTGAGGCATACGTTCAAGAGACACAAGGGTTTGAGTTCGAAAGGTTAGATTGTATTTATGATGACTCTCCTTTGGGTTTCGAGGGAATTTTGTCTCAAGGCATTAATAAAATGGAAGCTCGGGATCCTTTAGGGGAAGTAAACTTGGGAACTGAGAATGAGAAAAGACCCACGTTTATAAGTCAGAATCTTGAAGGAGAATTCAAGAAGAAAATCATTGACTTGTTGAAAGAGTATAAAGATTGTTTTGCTTGGGACTATCATGAAATGTCTGGTTTGAGTCGAGAATTGGTTGAGCATAAACTTCCAACTTTTCCAGAAAAGCGACCAGTAAAACAGGCCCCTAGAAGATTTGCTCCAGAAATAGTTTCAAAGATTAAAGAAGAGATTGAGCGTCTTCTAAAGGCTAAGTTCATTCGAACTGCTAGGTATGTTGATTGGATTTCTAATATTGTACCTGTTATTAAGAAAAATGGATCTTTAAGGGTATGCATTGATTTTTGAGATCTTAATAATGCAACCCCTAAAGATGAATACCCAATGCCGGTTTCTGATATGTTAATAGATTCGGCAGCAGGAAATGAACTTTTAGGTATGTTAGATGGGTATTATGGTTATAATCAAATTTTCATTGCCGAAGAGGATATTTCGAAAACAGCTTTTCGATGTCCTGGTGCAATAAGTACTTATGAATGGGTAATGATGCCCTTTGGCTTAAAAAAATGCTAGTGCAACTTATCAAAGAGCCATGAATTCGATTTTTCATGATTTAATAGGAAAATTTATGCAAGTCTATATAGATGATGTTGTGCTTAAGTCTGAATCAAAAGACTTCCATTTAGATCATTTAAGACAAGCTTTCGAAAGAATGAGAAAGCATGGTTTAAAAGTGAATCCTATTAAATGTGCTTTTGGTGTATCTGCAGGGAATTTTTTAGGATTTCTTGTGCATAAAAAAGGTGTTGAGATTGATAAGAACAAAGCTAAGGCAATTCTTGAAGCATCTCCACCTACCACCAAGAAACAGTTACAATCTTTTCTGGGAAAAGTGAATTTTCTTCAAAAGTTCATTTCGAACTTATCAAGAAAGATGAAGGTGTTTTCCCTGTTACTGAAATTGAAGAAAGAAGAAAATTTCAAGTGGGAAAATGAACATCAACAAGTCTTTGAGGAAATCAAAAAGTATTTGACAACTCCTCCGATTATGACTCCTCCTTTGCCAGGAAAACCTTTCAAGTTATATATTTCTGCTTCAGAAGCCACAATAGGAAGTATGTTGGCTCAAGAGGACGAAAATGGTGTTGAAAGAGCTGTTTACTATTTAAGCAGAGTCCTTAATGATGCAGAAACTAGATATTGTGCTATAGAAAAAATGTGTTTATGTTTGTACTTTTCTTGTACTAAACTTAAGTATTATGTTAAACCCCATGATGTATTTGTAATCTCTCACTTTGTGTAATAAAGCACATGTTGTTAAAACCTATATTGCACAGTAGAGTTGGAAAATGGGCATTAGCATTGACTGAGTTTTCATTAAAATTTGTCCCATTGAAATCAATGAAAGGACAAGTAGTTGCAGATTTCTTAGTGGATCACCCCCCAATTCCAATTGAAGAGTCAGTATATGTAGGTTTAGAGCCTTGGAAATTATATTTTGATGGGTCCAAACATAAGAATGGATCATGAATTGGAATTCTAATAATTTCACCCAAAGGATTTCCAACTCGAATGATGTTTGAAATAAAACATCATTGTTCAAACAATGCAGTAGAGTATGAAGCTCTTATTACTGGTCTCGAAATTTTAGTTTCTCTGAATTCGAGAAATGTTCACATTAGAGGAGACTCTCAATTAGTTATCAAACAAGTAACTAGGGAATATAAATGTTTAGACCCAAAATTGGCTAAGTATTTGGTTCAAGTCAATAAACTTCTGGAAATGTTTGATGAAATAAAAATTGAACATATTCCAAGAGGTCAAAATTTCGAAGCTAATGAACTGGCTCAAATAGCTTCAGGATATAGAATTTCAATTGGAACTCTCAGGAAAATTAGTGATATTCAGAGAAGGCTTCCAATGAAGGAATTTGATATCCATAATATAAAGCTTCTAGATCACAATGATTGGAGAAGAGAAATTGTGGACCTTATACAAAATTCTTCTCAGGTAAAGAAAAAACACCTGAAATATAAGATTCTGAACTATTGTATTTTAGGTGAAGAGCTTTATAAAAAAGCTATTGATGGGAATTTACTTCGATACTTGGGAGAAACCGAAGCTTACTTGGCATTAGTTGAAGTACATGAAGGGGCTTGTGGAGCTCACCAAACAGGAAAGAAAATGGAATGGATTTTGAAAAGAAAGTTATTCCTTTGGCCTTCAATGGCCAAAGATTGTCATAATTTTGCTAGGTCTTGTGAAGAATGTCAAAAGCATGGAAATGCACAACAAGTTCCAGCAAGTGAATTACATTCAATAATAAAGCCTTGGCCTTTTAGAGGATGGGCTTTAGACTTAATTGGGATGATACACCCAGCTTCTTCGAGAAACCATAAGTTTATTCTAGTTGGAATTGATTATTTTACCAAGTGGGTAGAAGCAATTTCTTTAAGAGAAGTTTCTCAAGAAGATATCATTCGTTTTATTGAAGAAAATATCATATTTCGATTTGGCTTACCAGAAACCATTACTACAGATCAAGGAACAATGTTTACTGGGAGAAAAATGGTTAGGTTTGCTGAATCAAAAGGTATAAAATTACTTTCTTCTACACCTTATTATGCACAAGCCAATGGTCAAGTTGAAGCAGTTAATAAAGCTATTATTGCTTTGATTAAGAGACATATTGGGCAACGTCCCAGAAATTGGCATGAAACTTTGAATCAAATTCTTTGGGCTTATAGAAATTCACCAAGAGAAGCTACTCGAACTACCCCTTATAAGATGGTATATGGTCATGATGTTGTATTACCAGTAGAAGTGAACTTACAATCAATAAGAGTTCAAAGGCAGTTCGAGTTACCCTCTCAAGATTATTGGAATTTAATGTTTGATGAGTTAAATGGACTTGATGAAGAAAGATTGGTTGCTCTTGAAAACATCATTAGACAAAAAGAGCAAATTACTAACTATTACAACCGAAGGGTTAAGAAAAAAGAATTCCAAATTGGTGATTACGTTTGGAAGTTAATTTTACCGATCGATAAAAATTCTAAGAGGTTTGGTAAATGGTCACCTAATTGGGAAGGACCTTTCGAAATTGAGAAAATATTTTCCAATAATGTGTATTCAATTCGAGAATTAGTTGGTGACTTGCGCATAATGTCAATAAATGAGAAATATTTGAAAGAGTATAAACCAAATTTGCAAGAAATAAAAATTGTGCATAAGGGAATAAATTGTTCAAGAAACAATAAAATTTGAGCCCATGCTCAAACAAATAAATTCGAGAATTACATCATAAAAGTTCGAAAAGAGTTAGAAGCAACTAAAAGGGAGAATCATTCTTCATCCTTGTGAAGTCATGCATCAAGTCTTCATATTGGATTTTCAGGCTGTAGTCAGATTTCTCTAAGTTACTGATGTCTTTTGATACATCTACAACATTTCTCGAAATCCCTTTAACAAAATTGAGAATTTCAATTCGAGAAGACCTTTGCCTAGAAATAGTTGCTTCCAGCTCACTCTGTTGTGTCTTCACTCTGATGACATCCTCTTGAAGTTTTCAAATTGATTCTTCAATTCGAAGATTTTCCTGCTTCAAATTCTCAACCTTAGAAGTAGTTTCTTCAATGGATTGATGGATTGCTTATATTTTTGCACTTTAATTTTGCTGTCTTGCATCTTATCCATCAACTCGACTTTTTCATTTTTCTAAATGCTCAACTTTGAAGTAGTTTCTTCAATTCGGTTCAGAGTGTTGAGGGAATTCTGAAATAACTTAGAGAAATCCTTAATCCATTTTTTTTAGAATCAGAGAACTCTTTAAACCTTTTTTCAAAAAGGGCTAAATAACACTGAATCTCTTCCTTGTAATGTGCATCTTTTGGGATTGTTTTCAACATGGGTTTCTCGAAAATTAGCTTCTTGAAGTTTTGAAGCACAGTTTCGGGGGCATCTGTTGGTATTTGAATTTCACTTAGTTCAAATTTCACAAATTTGAAAGTCATTTATACTTTTAGAATTTCCAGAAAGCTTACAAGTTCCAAAATTCGAGTTTCCAAAAAGCTTACAAGTTCCAGAATTCGAGTTTCCAGAAAGCTTACAAGTTCCAGAATTCGAGTTAGAGAAGTGAATCTCATAACTTAGAGATTTGTTAAAGTTAACACTGAATGGGAACTTCAGAAACTCAAAAAAAGAGACAAAGGAACTTCGAGAAATAGAAGTCAAAAGAGACTCTGGAAAAACAAAGTCATAAGGATTCTGGAAAACGAAGTCATAAGACTTTTGGAAAATTGAAATCAGGAAGTACTTAGTGGGTTCAAGTATCTCCAGAAAAAGCTAAGTATCAAAGAAGAAGAAATTTTCAAGTACATGAAGTCAGGATTTCATAAGAGGATTTCGAGATTCTAGAAGCAAGTTTTCAAATACATGAAGTCGGGATTCCAGAAAGAAGATTTCGAGAAACTAGAAAGTGAAATTTCGAAAAACAGATACAGATTTCTCGAAATCAGGATGCATGAAGACTTAGAGGATTTCTGAATGAAGAAATGAAGATTTCGAGAAGGCAGAAGAAAAAAGAAAATAGTTATTGAAGATCAAAGAAGTTTGCTGATCAAAGACAGATGGCAACATCTTAATGGAAGCATTTTGAAAAATGCAAAGATCAGAAGCAGTTTTCTGGTTAACAGAAAACGTGGCATGCATGCATGCTGCCAACACATAGGGCTAGATGATCACTACAAGAAAAATAACAATTAGCATAGGCCAAAAGCCCACGCTAAATGTGAAAAACAGACGCTAAACAGCAAATTAGCGTAGGCTTAGCGTCGGTGTCGTGGCCTCCGCTAAAACGCTCGAAGCAAAAGTTTGCGTCGGGGCCGACAATAATTAGCGTAAGCTAGCCCACGCTAAGGCCGACGCTAAGTGGAAGCAAAGAATTGAATAAAATGCCCGACGCTAACTGTAGCGTAGGACAGGCCTACGCTAATTAGCTAGGGCCTGGCCTACGCTAATTATGGCCTTTTTTCTGAGATTCAGCTTCATTAATAGATTACCTCACCCTTTATTATATATTATTATATAAAATAAGATAAATCAATAAAGTAAAAGTCCATTGTTCTTAGTAATCTGTAAACACAACACCATCAATGATTGTTCTAAAGCTACCATTGTCTCTATATTACTAAAATAAGCATGAATTCAATATAAAACAAGAAAAGTGCCACCTATTTGACTTCCTGTGCTACTAGCTTTGCTGTTGGCCCATTCTAAAATATCAGCATCAGTTATTTCTTTCCCAATTCTGTCTACATGAAGTAACATCTGAAGAGAAGCGGAATTATGGGAAAATTTTCAGGGAAGGGATAAGTGACCTGTAATTTGGAGGGCAAAGCTGCTTATGGAATTCAGATACCAGATTTAATTCCCATGCCACACAGGAAACAAATCCACCTAATGCACTGCGTTTTGAATTATGAGTAGAAGTATGCACAAGAAAGTTGTGGAACACATATTTCATGGTCAACAAAAAAATCTTAGTACTCGTTGATTCAGGTCTTGACTAAAGAACCATAATATGCAAAATTTCCCATCTCCAGAAGATGCAAAGAATTAATATAATAATAGAAACTAAGATTGTCACCTATCCTATTCTGAAAATATAAACCGCAACAGGAGAAATTACTCAATCTTAGGACTGAAGGTATATTCAGGAATTTGAATTACCGGAAAGGCAACAAAACATACTTAAGGCAGTTAAACTAAAACTTCGAAGTAAAATCTAACCTTTCGTTTCCTCAGACTTTCATTTTCCTCTTCCAAATGTTACACTTTATGCTCCAATTCATTTGTGTATGCCTGTTTATAATATTTATCATTAAGGTTTAGTTTTTCTATTAAGGGAAAAACTAACTAAAGAATAAGGGCTTATGATAGTGAAATAGAGAATGAGAAAGATTACCTGTTTCCTTGCTCTTGAAGCGCCAGCCCCCATGTGCAATGGATGTGCTACACCCTTGCTAGGCATATAAATCCCCATTAAACTTTGTTGTGGATGCTGATATTGTGGTTGTGCATATTGTATCCGCTGACCTTGGGGAGGAAACTGAGGTACTGCTACACTTGAATCAATCCCAGCTATAGTACCAGTATACATTTTATTAGAGTAAACTCTATACTTATAAGTTTTTATTTTTTTAAAGGCAATGCAATAGATGTGGAAATGCAAGAGAATGCATATGCTAATGGTTCGGTGACAAATAACAACATTGAAATTACCTCTAATTAATAAGGCCAATAAAGGTAGACAGTGAAATTCTCCCAAATCTATTCCTCAATTTGTAGCCTGAAAAAATCAATAACAAAAGCAAGTAATTAAATAAAATAATGACCTAATAATATGTCAATTCATAAAAGGAATAGCAGTTAAAGATTACATAATTACCTCCTTCAACAGTTGCTACATGAATTCCACACACATCATAGAATCATGTGTTTGTACCAATGTCACATAATTTTAATAAGTTCTCAATGTTGAAAGAATTTACTTGAGCATGTAAATGTAATATAACAAAGTTGATTAGCCCGTGTTTATTAAGAAATCTTTATCTTTTAATGTTAAAAAAGACATCAAAATAAGAAACAACTTTTATTATTCAAAAATATTATTATTATTATTATCTTTTGACGGTTTATATATATATATATATATATATATAAAATATCCAATGATTATGTTTTGTTTTATTTCACGGCATATAAAACAAAAACAAAAGATATATCATTGGTTATATATATATATAAACTTATATGTTGATAGTGATGATAGCTTGGCTTCGCTTCAAAGTTGATCTCTAAATGTATATTATATTAGTCTTGTTTATGAATAACCAACTTGCATTTGTTGTTTACCAAGCTTAATCTATAGACGTCAAAAATTGTGAACAAAATCTGGAAGTTTGTTTGGTTCAAATCAAATGGTCCAATTAAATGATCTTAAATGTCATTTGACTAGTACAAGAAAGACCAAAAGAACCAGAAAAAAGGATAATAATAATAACCAATGAATGAGAAAGAGCAAAAAATTAAACCTTGGGATCAAGTGACCCATGGCACATACATGCTCTACCTCCACCCTCCTCACATTCTTCTCAGGAAAGGTTTGATTGCTGGGATTCAGTATTAACTCTTGAACTACAAAAAAACAAGAAATAAGAAATAAAAACTGACCAACTCTTGTCAACACATTGTTTCAGAGAATGGTCTGTAGTCTAGAAGTGATTGCAAATACATGAATGACATAGGCAATACGTGACATGAAATATCCATCTTTGATACTGCTTTGCCCAAAATGACAACAAGAAACAAATAACAGAGAAACAGTAATCAAAATCCTAAATTAAAATCTCAAGAAGGAAAGAACTTCAGATTGAAGATGATCTCTACTCTCTGCTGACACAAACCACATTCCATATTTGAAGTGTAATGGAGATGTATAATAGAGATGTACATGACATGAGACATGGTGATGGATAACTTACTAAGAGGACTAGCATGATATCCTATGGATAGATCACCATTCACAAGAGCTGGACCTGGAAGGCCAATCCTCCTAGCATCCTCTGCACATTAAAAATGGATATTCCCTTAAAACAACAGTGAGTACACCATCAGAGAGAGTTTATCAGAGAATAGACTAAAAAATGTAGCATGCTCCTTGAAGTAATTAGTACCTTGTGATATCTAAATTCATTAAAACAGAGTGGACTTTCCAGAAAATGTAAAATACCTCATAGCATCCTCATCTTCGTAGGGGTTGCAGTGGCTTTTAAACCACAACCTCAAGAACTCCTAAAAATTGGATTCTCAAATATTCAGAATTAGTCATTAATGATAGAGCAAAGGAGGAAGGCTTACCTGTGAAGGACCGCAATAATGCATGTAGAAATTTGGAGAGGGCTAGAGGATGTTGCATGTCTGCATCTACTACTCTAGCAAAGAACACGACATAGGTATGACATAAGAACATTTTAAAATAAAAAAAAATAAATGGCTAAAAAAGACATAAAAACTCACAGCATAATCATAGTCCCAAGGAGTGAAATTGCAAGACCAGGAGCACTACTCCTTTTTAGTTTTGGAACAAAAAAGACCCTTCAGAATTTCTTTAGCATCAGGCTTTGCATGTCCAAGCTCAACCATAAAACTTGCATCAATTGAAAATACTAGAAATGCAATCAAGAATTCAACTTTCCTAACCTGTTCCTTAGAATATATAAATCATACAACAATCCAGCCTTATCCCATATTCCCACTAGGCAAGGACAGAGTCTCCCAGTGGCAAGATGCTTCTGTTTTTATGTAGATCTTAGTGTTTCAAGCAAAAAGCCCGCAACTCAACCTGTCAAAGCATAACATAAAAAGGTACATTAAAACCAATGAGCAGCATAGGTAAAAATTAAGAGCCCTAAATTTTGAACTTTTGGTTAAGCAGGACTGCTGGACAGGTTTCTACCACGCAAATCATTTAATGTATTACTAAAACACTGATTACAACTTATACCTATATTCAGCTGCCAAGCTTTTCCTGATTAAAAGAATAGAAAATACAAAGTACATTCCCATGATCTCAGACAAAAACAGAACAATATTGCTTGAAGACCCACTTCCAACTCTTGAAACAGCAAAAAAGAACTGCATTCAACCTCAAAAATAAAAGTTAGTTCAAGAAGACAAACTGTATCTCTTACTATATTTAGTGGAGCCAAACTGCCTTTGGAAGCATGAAATAGTACTGGATATAATCCTATAGCACTCTCAAGTCTCAAATATACAAGAGTAAGACAACCTAAAAATAAACAAACAGAATTCCTAAAAGAAATTACAATTAAGAGAAATTCTGAAATATAATTCTATATTATTGATGATAAAATTAAAAATCATAACAAACAAACACACACACACACATGTTTAATCTCTCTTTGGAAGGTCACTAATATCCTAAAAGAAATTAGAGGCCTATCTGGACTATAATCTCTCTTTAAGGCATTGCTTGAACTTAGAGGACTAGATGTTTTTATCATAGAAGGGGAAAAGCTGTTACCCAGAGGAGATTTGTGCTAGATTTGGTTGATACTACATCTTCCCGTGCCAAAGGTGAAATTGATGGTTGGTCCCAAGTATCAATTTCTTTCCTGCAGAATGTATCTTCCATAAGATCATAGTTATTCCTAGTTCGTGCTTCTTGAGCAAGAGAGCACCAGCAAAAACATAGCCAAAGTGTGCAATCAGAAACTAGATAAACAAAACACCTTTACCTGAGAATAGTGCCGAAACGATCCTTGCCAAGGGGAAGAGAACGGTTCCGACAACCACAAGCGGCGAAGAGAGGGGAGGGGAAGCTGTCAATGGCGGCGAGCAAGGTGAGGGGACGAGCGGCGAGCGTATGCGAAGAGAAGGAGGCTAGGGCTTAGAAGCAGAAAAGGAAAATCACAAAATGAAGTAATGAGCGTTCAGTCAGGGCCACCCTAGTAGTGATGGGATCAACATCACTTACCTAGGGCCATCCTACGCTAATTACTATTCACAAAATCACATAGCGTGGCCTGGCCTACGCAAATAAATTGATTTATTTAAAAAAAGGTGCAAGGTAGTAGCGTCCGCTTAGCCAAGGCTAGCCTACGCTAGCAGAAAAAATTTAGCCAAGACCTCGTGGCCTACGCTAATTTGTGCAACTAAATAAGGTTTTTCTTGTAGTGGATGTGTCAAATGTACATTAGTTAGCCGTTAGAATTAGGAATCTATAAATAGGTAAGCTCTTAATGTAATAAGGGTTGGCAAATCACTCATACTGATTCTCTAAAACACCTTATACGTCCGAACTCACTGCGACAAACAGGTTACAAGGAGTTAATGTATGTGATGAACCCATCCATTTCTTTTTAATGCAATTGTTCTTACAATTCAATTTTCTTTTCTTGGTTTACATTCTGCAATTTACTTTCAGCAGTTTTTATTTGCACATTTTCTTTTGAACTTTCGTTGATTTCTGTGAAAGTTCAAACTTTCGTTGATTTCTGAAAACCCAATTTGGAACTTTGATGAAATTCTGAATCAAGTAGTTCTAAATCTTTTTGAAAGATAAGTTCTTTGATAAAATTCTGAATCAATTAACATGAAACATATCTTTTCTGTATTTCTGCTATGATTAGATAGAGTTGGTGAAATTATGTACCAATTAGTATAACTTTATCTAGAAAACTGAATTTTTTGAAAGACTTTTAAAATCAGAAACACCATAAATCTACTTTTTAAAACGAGTCCCGTAAGAGGGTCTGATTCTAATCCCCAGATTGTTCTTAGAATCAAAGTGATAAAGTTAATTTTCGAATTTACATTTTATCACCATAAACAGTAATAGAAGAGATTTGGGAGGTGGGTTACACTAAGTTTAGAGTTCCTGTTTTCAAGTGTAAATGGGTTGACAATAAGAGTGGTGTGAAAATCGATGAATCTGGAATGAACTTGGTCTATTTTCGGAAGATTGGATATGAGGACGAGCCATTTATCATGGCACATCAAGCTTCACAAGTGTTTGATGTGAAGGACCCTGTGTCCGAAAATTGGTCTATTGTTCTCCATGGGAAAAAACAAGAAATTGTTTCGGAATATGACCAATTCATTCTTGATGTCGGTGAAACTCGTTCATTTTCTTCAGTGATGATCAACAATGCCGAGGATGATGTTGTCGATGATGTGCATGCCACTCGAATAGACCATAATGAGGGAATATGGGAACAAGTATAAAGGTTAATTAATTTAATTACCAATATTAATTTATTGTCTTAATTTTATGTCTTAATGTTATAAGTTTTTTTTTGAAAGATTACTTTGTGTAAAATTGTCACTAACAGTTGTTTTATTTCATTTTTTAACAGACATATGGCTGATAAACAGGGTCCGCAACCATCTTCAGAGACTCCTTCAGAGTCAACCTCTAGAAGATCTGGTAGAGGACCTATTAGGCTGAGATGGATCTCCCAAAGACGTGCCAATGGTGATAAGAAAACACTCATCATTGATGTTAACACCGGTGTGGCTACTGGGCCAAATTCCGATGTCTTTAGCAGCTATCTCAGTGTATTAGCCCGAGACAAAATTTTAATTTTAACACCGTCATGGGAGCATGTGACTGAGGGTGAGAAGAAAGCGCTCTGGAATAATGTTTTGGTAAAACACTTCTCTGATTTTGTGTCAAAATTGTCAGAAATTTAATGTTAACTCTAATGTATGACTGATTCCATCTTTGTTTTCCATATAGGAACATTTTGATATACCAAATGTTCTGTTATTGGAATCGAATGTATTGTCTTCGATTGCTGTGAAGTGGCGTCAGTTTAAGTCCCAGGTGACGAATACATATATATTTGGTTCAAAGAAGGGTGAGAATCCTTCTACGAAATACCAGGGGATTGATGAGGAAACTTGGGAACAATTTGTGCAAGCCCGACAAAATGATAATTGGCCGGTTAGTGCAATTGAGTTTGTTTTACTTATTAATTTATGCATAGATATGTTGTAATTTATTATTCATTCACTACATGAGGTTAGGAGGAAGGCAAAGGAAATTCAAGCACATAATGTGACCCCCCACATTCTGTCTCGTGGGGGTTATAAAAAGCTTGAGGAAAACATAATAAAGCATAAGTTGAAAGACGGAGTTGCAGATCTTAGCGATCCTGTTGCAGACCCTCCATCATCGCCTACACGTCATGAAAAATGGAAGCAGGCTCGTCTTAAACGCTCAGGGGTATACACCTCTGAAGAATCACGCGTAATCTCTGAGAAGATTGTAAGTTTTAATTTTGTAATTGCTTTTTTATTTCCTATACCAAGTCTTGATTCCATACTCATGATGAATGTCACTATATTTGTTAATTACAAGATTCACTGGTCGAGGAATCTACTAAGGGTACCTTTAGACCACACGGTCGTGAGGATATACTTTCTACTGCCATTGGACGACCTGAGCACCCTAGTCATGTTCGTGCTGGATCAGGGGTTGGGAATCGGTCATATTTTTGTCCTGTCTCACGGGACTCCTCATCATCTGCTCTGCCAAATAGTGAGCAGGTGCAACAGTTAAGACATGAGCACAGAGAAGAGATCAAACAGGAGGTGAGATAGGAGCTCAGAGATGAGATGAAACAGGAGGTGAGACAGGAACTGATGGCCCAAATTGAGTAGATGAAGCAGGATATGGTGCATGCACAGCAGGCAGGTGCTCCTACTCCAGAATTTGTGGCTCATACAGTTAGAATCAACACAAAGGGTAGTTGTTCACCTGAAGGGGGTCCGGGGGATGACATGGGATCCATAATCCCATGTGAGTTGTATGTGGAGGGCACACCAACCCCTACGTTGGTCGCTACGGTGAAGGTCTTCATAGGGGCCACCATGATACATAATATGCCTCTTTCACCAGACACGGTCAAGGTAACGGTGGAAAAGGTTATAGTTGGTGATGCTCATGTGCCTATCCAGACATTGGAGGTTACTATTGTTGCACAAGCATATCAGACCTATATTGCCTGGCCCTGTCATCTAGTTAGGCAGACTCCAACCCCCATGGTATAGCTGGCTCTTATATATATTACTACATTTCACATTTAAATGTTTATATTTTATATCCTTAACAATGTATCCATTGTTCTTTATGTGCAGCAAAAACTTTAGAAAAAGAGATAGAAAGATAATAATAAAAAGGGACCTTTTTCAATCGATGATCCGCTGACTAATGTGATGGAGGTTGGAGTGGCCATTCGTCGGAGCTGTTTGGTGTTGCCATGGGAAGCGGAAGATTTTGGTCAGGAATGTCCCAACCCACTGTATTTAACCATGCCAAATATAGCAAAGGTTGTGCAAGGTGATGAATATTTGAACATCACTGTCATTCATGTGTGGGAGTTGTAAGTACATTGACAACTAAACTTGTAGTTTTCTTATTAACTTACTTTACTAGGAAAATTTCAACAGGAAATATGTTTTATTTTAGGTATTTGTCATCATTATGCTCACATGAGGAAGTGTATGGATTCATTGACCCTAATCTAACTTTCGAGGGTTTAAATCCAAGAATAGAAATACAGAAATACATCGCCAACATGTTCGATGAGGACAAAATGATCTATTTAGGACCTTACTTCCATGAGTAAGTGCAAATACATCTAAGTTATTTAATATTTTTATCACTATCAATGTGAATATCTTGCAGTATTAACTAATTTCCAATGCAGCCGCCACTGGAAACTACGGGTTAGATCCGTCGAAGATCACACCGCTGTGTCGTTTTGTTCATTGCATAAGAAGCCCACTAAAAAATTTCAAGAAGTAGTCAATAGGTAATGACAATCAATTTATTATCATTGTTAGTCTTTTTTAGGTTATAATTATTCTCTAACTTGTGTTTTGTTTTTTATATTAGTGCCTATGCAGCATATCAATTGATGTTAGGTAAAGCTTCACATAGAGCTCCTAAGCTATCATGGATTAACCTCAAGGTATTTATTTACATGCATTAAATAGGATATTTTATTAAACTCTTGTGTATGGTTTTAATTATTTGACTATTCTTCATTTTGAATTATAGTGTAACAAACAAGTTGGAGGATATGAGTGCGGCTATTACATCATGCAATGGATGTCTTCCATTGTGCAAGGTGGTATCCAAAACGCATGGGAGCAGGTAATTCAGCATGAATATTCAATTCTTCAATAAACCCACATTCATAATTGATCTATCCACTAATTTCAAGTTATTTCATTTTGCAGTTTTTCATGGATACCAGGCCATTTAACTCTGATGCAATTGATTATATCAGAAAGAAATGGGTTAAATACGTTATTGAGTTATATAACAAACGTTTAGGGTAGTTGACCACTGTTTGATTAGTTATACTACATTTTATATAGTTCTATGTTTAGGTATTTAGTTTTTACATGACAAAGACTATTATGTACTATGGTTATACTATAATCTTTGAAATGTTGTATTTTGAAGTTAATGGATGCAAATTTGATTAAACTATTGCTGGTATTTCGTTCTGTACAATTTATGGACTGTTTTGGCTGTTAGCAGGTTTGGGAAAATGATAAAAACTGAATGTTCCCAAAATAAATTGAGTTTCCACGACGATGTGACCATAACCATCATGGAAAGTGACTTACAATGAGGATTGTGGTCACAACCGTCGTGGAATGAGGCAAAATCAAGGCCATTTGCAGCCTTTTTAACGACGGTTATGCAAGGAACCGTCGTGGAAAGTAAAAAACCATGACGGTTCCTTGCATAACCGTCGTTAAAAAGGCTGCTAATGGCCTTGATTTTGCGTCATTCCACGACGGTTGTAACCACAACCATCGTTGTATATGTAAGAAACAACGAAACCCTTAACAACCGTCGTTGTTTCTAATTTATAACGATGGTTGCAAAACGTCGTCAAAATTTCAATTTTACGACGCCTGGATCAACGACAAGTGTATAACCGTCGTAAAAAGCCCATTTTAACCGTCGTAAAAAGCCCTTTTTGCACTAGTGATGGTTTGTAATTAAAGAGATATGATCAAGTAATAGTCCCATTTAATGTCGTGCTTATCCTTTATAAAAATATATTGAATATTCTGTCTATCTTGCTGCTTTATTGCTTTATGAGGTTTCAACCACTACTTTTAATGAGTAATTAAATTGGATGTAAAAATTTTAATGCACATTTTGGATGATGGTGAACCTAAGTTTGACTCGAGTTGAATTTAAATCGTTTTAAATGTAAATTTTATAGTATCATTTAAAGATATATGATATTTATTGTGATAACACTAAAAATAGTTTACCATAATAATAACTTTGAAAGAAGTCAAAACATAAAAGTACATTATTATATATAATATATGGTTAGTCAAAACATAACATTTCATTTAAATGCATTTCTTGCTGTATTAAAATAGTAATTTAAAATAAAGTATTTAATATTAACTTTTGAAAGAAGTCAAAACATAAAATACATTTATTAGTTCATTAAAATATTTTTAATTGAAAAACGGTATTAAATGAATCAAAACATTGAAAAAACATTAATATAGTGTTTAATAATCAAAACATAACATTTAATTTTCTTCAATTTCTTGTTGTATTAAAATAGTAATGTGTTTAATAATATCTTTGAAAAAAAGTCAAAACAGAAAAATACATTGCTTTATTTAATAGTTCATTAAAATATTTTTGACTAAAAAAAATAATTATCAATTCTGTATTAAATGAGTCAACTGCAAGATTTTAGAATTAAATGTAATATTTGATATTGAATGTTAAAAACCGTTAAATGAAGCGGTGTAAGAAAATCAATTTGAATCGGTCCATTTTTAAATTTCCAAATATTATATGGTTTTTATTTTTTATTTAATTTAGAAAATTTTAAAGTTAAATAAAGATATATATTTAATAGTTTTAAATAGATGTTTAATATTTTACTATTTATAATTCATTTTCTTATATTATAAAACATATAATGTTATTATATTAATTTACAACCTTATATATATTAATTTCTTATATTTTGTATTATTTTATTAATTTAAACATTATATAATAATAAAAATATATATTTAATTATTACCGATTCGACCATGGTTCAACAACAGTTGACCAATGAACCATGAATCAGTGTCTTCACTGATTTAATTATTGGTCCGATTTTTAAAACATTGTTTTTATTATTTCTAATTTTATATTTTAAAAAGTATCTCAAAATAAAAAAATTTAAATATTAAATAAACAAATTTAAAGATACATTATAAATTAATATAAATTATTTTCTTTACATTTTTTTCTTTATTTTCTAGCTCCCTCCGTCTTTATTATCAACAAGAGCACAATTATTGATTATGAAAAAATTAATACAAAATTGTACATACAATTGCATTTTACCAATTTGATACTATCAAAATACATAAGGGAAGTGTGGTTTGGATAAAGTGATGCACACTCTACCGATTAAAGAGTTTCATATTGTTTTTGTGTGTAAAGCATTCATGTTATTTAGTATTTCTCTTTTGATAAAGAGTGTGTTTGGTAAATCTAGCTGGAAAGTTAGCTGAAAGCTGAAAAGTTAGATGAAAGCTAAAAAGCTAGCTGATATGATTGAATGTGTTTGGTAAAACTACCTGAAAATGGTAAAATGACATACAAGGACATCATTAATTATTAAATAATGATAAGGGGGTGGTTGAGGGATAAACTTGTAATTAATTTTCAAGTAGTGGCTGAAAATGGGAGCTTTTTTAAAAAAACTACCTCGGGATATAACATATTGAAGGAAGCGCTAGAGCACAAAAGCTAACATGGGTGTACCTCAAGGTATTCAATTGCATTGAATATACAAATTATTTTAACAATTTTGTATGTCAGTTAATTATTTGATTTATGTTCATATTGAATTGTAGTGTAACAAACAAACCGGAGGCTATGAGTGCAGCTATTACGTAATGCAATGGATGACGATCATAGTGCGAGCTGGAATTGATAGAGGTTAGGATTAGGTGATTCGCTATGTTTGACCAATTCATCACTAAATCATATATTTTAATTGATTTATAGACAAATGTGAAGTTATTGTATGTTTCATTTTTTTATGGAAACACACCAATTTGACCCCGCAAACTTGAGTTCATCAGAACCACATTGGCAAAATATTTTCTTAACTTTTAAAATACTTTACCATTCACATTAAAAAAGTATTTACATTTTATGGTTGATTAGTTTAACTTATTTAGAATAGTTTTTCATATAGTTGATTAGTTTTTTTTATTTAGACAACTTATATACATTGATTTCATTACATATTGATGAAAAATAGTGTTGGAGTAACCGTCATTACGCCCCCATCGTCGTTATTACGCCCCCATATGACGACGATTGTTGAAGTAACCGTCATCATATCTTATATTCAATGATGGTTGTAAGATTTCATCAAAACGATTAATGGATTTTTTTTCGATTCATCCATTAGATTCCAAGTCCAAATCCATCCATTTGCATCCCCTACCCGCGACCGATAAAAGTCATGTAATGATCTTGATACCTTAAATGATATGATGAAAATATGGGTCAATCTAACGTGTACCCAGTTCACGTTAGTCAAATCTCCCAAATTTAATCAAATTAAATACATGCATTGCCCGGTGTATAATGTGTATTTATTTAATAAAGGGTGCAAATTTATTCGGTTGTCGGGTTTTTACGTTTCCAAGTTGATGATGTTTAAGGTACTATTTTGGAAAAATTACAAGCCAAGTTAAGATGAAAAACCCAATATAACAAGAATTGGTGAGTAATAAATCAAAACTATTACACCAATTTAAGTAATAAGTAATTATCTAAATTTATAATTATGAACTCGGACCCAGAATAGCTTGTAAATACCATAATAACAAATTTAATGTAACTTTTGTTGCACCACCTGAGACTGAACTTGTCAAAATAAGAAGCCAAAAAAATGCTTCAGCCACAAAAGTCTAGATAATAAAGAAATAAATTGTACTGCACATAGCCAATAACACCATTCTCCAAATTTTCTTTAAAACTAAAATGTTGTAAGAAAATAGAAAGCCAAGCCAGTAATCCAAATAAGCCATTCTCCACACAATATATGTTCGTTTATGTGAGAAGTAATTAGCCCCTCTCATAAACACATGCCTGTCAGTTTTCTTTGCAAGAGCAATCTACAAAAAAAAAACAAAATTCAAATGTCATGAGTATGTTAAAACAAGATATCTTTACAATGCTAACTTAAATTAATAATGCAAATTATCAGAATCTTTCAAGCAAGGGGAGTAAGTTTCTTTGGGCAAAGATGGACCAATCTTTAACAACAACATATATCTATATGATTCATGAATATAGTTCTAGGCAAATAATATAATGCAATGAGGTTCTCATGATGATTAGGTTACAATATTTACTTGGATCTTCCTTCAACTTCTAATCTAAGTTGGAGGGGGATCTTAATTAGCAAATATTTAAACTAACCATCCTGAAAACACTAACGCGAGATTAGGATTTTGAAACCCTAATCTTCACAACAAAAACCTAATACACGAAATAGTGTAAGTGAAACAAATTCACCTTAACTTAAAATTTCTATGAAAATATATATAAGAGCTCAATGTGTTTGATTAGTATATGGTGAAAGATGAACAAAAATGAGAAAGAGAGGAGGAATCCAGAAGAGAGTGAAAAGGTTATAAGAAAGAGAAGAGGTCTAGAGCGAAGAACTCAAATTCTGAGGAAAATTTTACAAGTTCTCTCATAAGAGGTATGGTTTTAAATTCTTTCCTTTTGCTTGAAAAAAGTATTAGATAATTTTTTTATCAATTTTAAAATTCTTTGAATTTATTATCCAAACGATGATTTTATCATTAGTCATTTTAATTTCCTTCTACAAATAGGTACTCTCTACAAATTCTTGATGCAAACACATAGTTAGGAATATGGTATTTGTGTATCTAAAAACAAAAAACAGATTGGGCTATCCATAAGTTAAGCTAGCTTGTTAAGAAGCGCCCTGACTTCTTTACTTCAGTTTCTACTACTACTACAAGCTTTTTGGATGGTCCATAAGGTAGTATAATATTAGCCTAAAAAAGGTGATGAAAAGTTTGAACAAATAACCAAGCTTAGCTGAAGGACACAAGTTTGGACTCATAATAGGCAACAATATCGTGAAACAAACCCATAATACAATCTGCTTTACTTTAACACCACCATATAATGAAATGATATATGGAGTGAGATGGAGTAAATGACTATGTAGGGAAAAAAATATTATCCTCCTAACAAGTATGTCCATGATTATATACAATTACCTTAAGTAAACTAATTTGAACTCTTGAAAGTTTCTATTCATCCTTGGTCTTTAAAAGAGCACTAGATATATATAGTCATTATAAAAATAAGAGGCTAATTAAGCAATGATCTCTCATGCATTTTTTCTTTCATGCTAAATTTTGAAGAGTAAACACCATATTGGTCTTTAACTTTATTAGCATCATGCACTTTAATCCCTGAGATTTCAAAATATATTTGTTGATCCTTGACATATATTTCCATCATTTACTTTAGTCCAAAATGGTAGACAATGTTAATTGAGTGTTGATATGTCACGTTAAGTGACACTGTGGATTCAAATTAGTACCTATAATATTAAAAGTCATTCACATTAGTCCCTAAAACAATCTTGTGTATAAGAAGACAAGTTCTTAGTAACATTATGGAGATTATAAAGTTGTCACTCTTATTAACTTTATCCAACCTATATTTCTTTACATCTAAAATAAATATAGGTCGGATACAATTAAATGGAGTAATGACTTTATTTTCCTCAAAATGTTACTAAGAACTTGTATTTTCCATACACAAGACCATTTTAGGGACTAATTTGAATTGACAGTATCACATAATGTGACACATTAACACTCAGTTAAAGTTGTCTACAAATATGTTTACTAAAGTTAATTGCGGAGAAAAATGTCAGGGATTAATAGATTATACATTTTGAAATCTTAAAGAGTAAAGTGTGTGACGCTAATAAAGCTAAGGACTAATATGAGGATTTACTCAAATTTTAAAATAGCTTATATGGTAATTTTGAACAACATTGAATTTACATGTTGAAAAGCATATTCTAGTGATCTAATGCAAACATTACATGCTACACAAATAGAGAGAATGCAGAGCATGTAATAATAAACACGCGTTTTTATATGGAAAAAGAGTATTTACCTTTCATTAGTTTTTTGAAGCTTTTTCATTCTTCATGATCATATGGATTTCTTTAGACTCATCATTCTCAACCATTTCCCTTAGTATATCATCTTCAATCTTCTCTGCTTGCCACTGGGTAGGGTTCTCTACAAAATCCTCACTGAAAATCATGCTGGAAACCCATTCTTTCCAAGTGGTTCTGCGGTACTTATCTTCCTTCATTGAGCCTTTTGCCAAGAGTTGATACACATAAACCATCTTTTCCTGGCCAGGACGAAAAGCCCTTGCAATAGCCTACTTTATCTTCGATGGATTCCACTCCGAGTCCAAAAATATCAACCAAGAAGCTGCAGTAAGACTAATACCTTCAGCACAAGCTTTAATTGAAGCAAGTAGTACCTTTGAAACTCCACATGGATCCTCAAACTTATCAATCACTTTCCCTCTTTCAAACAGGTCTTGTCCCCCATAAAGTAACAAAATTTCTCCATCCTTTTTCCATTTGAAGCACTCCTCAAACAACTGTACTAAAAGCTCCATAGGTGCAAGGTTGCGGCAAAAGATAAGAACCTTCTCCTTCTTGACAACATGAAAGATAAGGTTCAAAATAAATCTCACTTTTGACCCTACCTTGAAATCAGACTTGAACTTCTCTAGCAGGTTTAGCTCCTGTGAAGTGTAAAACTTATTCGCACTTGTTGCTATTTTGATCAACCATGGATGTATTGATCCAAGGGTTACCATAAGCTCTCCCTCCAAAGGGAACACGCTGGACCCAACCATTTTCTTTTGCAGTTTCTGCAAAAGCTCATTCTGCACATCGGTTAGGTTCATAAGCAGAGTATAAATTTGCAAACCAGGAAGCTTGTCAGAATTCCCACTCTCATAAACATCTATAAAACCACTTGTGATTTTCCTCAACATGTTCAAACCCTGCATCCTCACTTCATCATCACTTGAGTCAATTTTGTTAGCAATGTCATCTAGGAAGAATTTCCTAGCACGTGTCTCAAGTAAAAGTTGTGCTTTCTCTGGATTTTTATCATTTCCCTTCTTTTGTTTTATATCTAATTCTTTCAGCACTTCTTGAACAAACTTTGGCCTTGCCAAGCAAAGTGTGTTGAAGTATTCACAAAAATTATTCTGAAACAATGTACCAGAAAGTAATATTCTCAGTTCTGTCTCTACTTTCATCAACCCTTTCCTCAACCTTGACTTGGTGCTTCTAGGATTGTGCCCTTCATCGAGTATAAGGATCCCAGTGCTTTCCCTCAAAGCTTTAGCCATATACTTCTTGTGTTCATACTTTGAATTCTCTCTCGTTAGTGATAAAAATGAAGTATACCCCATGACCAGAACACTAGGGTGTAGATGCCATTTTTAATCTTTTCAAGGCAATCCAAAATATGCTTGACATCACAGGTGGGGTATGGAAATCCAGGAATAGTCAACGGTGTTTCATCAAAGTCTCTCATGTCTTTATGACCATGAATTAGATACACTGGAACAGGAATCTCCCACTTGATGAATTCCTTGTACCAAGTATAAAGTGTAGTTTTTGGAGCAAGGATCAAAGGCTTTTTGTTCGGGAATAACTTTAAGTAGCTAACAAGAAAGGCAATAACAAGAAATGTTTTTCCAGCTCCAGGAGTATGAGATATCACACAACCACCTCTTCTTTCAGATTCTACTTCCATAAGTGCTGGTTGTATTGACCCTGCAATATTCTTCCAAATAAATTGAAAACCTTTCTTCTGATGGTCATGCATCTTCTCACTGAGCTCAGGAATCAATGACCAAACACTGCCATTTTCTATAGATAAAGGCTCATAATGAGAAGTATTAATTTTAATTTCATGAGAATCATTATCCTCCTTATCTTTATCCTTTGGCTCGAGCTCGGGCTTGGAATCTCCATTGCATTGCTCCTCCTCTTGGTAGCGCCTTCCTCGACGTGGTTGTACCTAACAATATGAACCACGTTATCAAATTCTTACTGGGGAAATAAACAAAATATCTAACGAAATCAAGAGATTTTAGTCATAATTAGGAACTAAATTTATAATTGCATATGGCTTTTAAATAGTGCAACAAAGAAAGAAACCAACATAGAGAGAGAGTTGAGTTTGACTTACAAAGGGTCTCATGACATCTCTTATCTCTGTGATCACATCTCCACATTTAAGGCAATAGATTCCAATTTCTTCATCCAATCTTGTATCATGTTCACATGTTTTTTTAGAATCTACCTCAATTGGAGCTAAAGCATTTAAATCCTGGTTTCATAAGTTAAATTGAATCGGCCTTAAAAAAATATTAAAAAAGATGTAATATACAAATAAAATAGAAGGAGCAAATTAAAGACATGGGATGCAATGGTCACACCTTTGTTTCTTCCATAAGATATTTTTCTGTCATTGCATCATCCATTTCTCTCCATAACATATCCATCTCAGACACTTCCTCTTCTTCCTCCTCCTCCTCCTCCTCAATTTCTTGAGGTGTTTCTACTTCCTTATTTTGTTCAGAAGTGCTTATGATTTCCACTTCCTTATTTTGCTGCTTAGCAATGGGTGGGGGTGGCTTTTCAATAGCTAGTCTGTTATCAATATCTTTCATATATGAATCTATCATTTCATTATATGAAGCTGTATTCAACTTGTTGCTTCTCCGAGGTAGCTCTTCATCATCATCATCATCACTTCTGTCTCTTCTTAAAGACGATGAATAATAATGTCTTCTCGTTACAACTCCTTCACCAGATTTTCCCCCTCCCCACTTACTTTCAAAATTCATATCTTCCAAAAATGAATCCTTCCTCCTCTCACACTTTCGGGTTCTGAAACTACCACACAGTCTTGAAAAATCATCAATCTCATTCTCTTTTGCACCACCAGAGGGAGGATTACCTAGTGAACCTTGAGTGGCATAGATGTTCACATAGTACTCACATGAGCAGCCAGATCCATGGGGTTTTCTCTTGATGGAATTTATTTTGGCATCAAGCCACACCTACAAAAGAAATCACTTGATAAGCCTTAATTAATGTTTTGGAAACTACAAAATTTTATTTACATTGGATCCACGTTGCAGTTTAATTTACAATGGATCAATGTTGTAAGATTAACATTAGAGCGTGTTTGGTTTATCAAAAAACCACGTATTAAAATTGGATGCAGGCCAATGCTGCTCTCAAGCACTAAACTGGATCCACACTTAAAACGTGGTTATTAGGATAAACTGAACACACGCTATTACTCTCAGTAGGGTAACAATAATAGAGAACTAGAACTAAAAGTCTCAACTTACAGGATAAGTAATACATTGATCTGAATCATCATCATCATTGCACTCAGAGTTTGATAGCACGCATATGTCAACCCCAGGTCGGAGAAAACAGTGGCAATCAGATAAAGTAGCTTTCCTTGACTTTATCCGAATGTTTGATGAGGGTCTTTTCTCCATTTCCTTATGGGTATCATCTAAAAATTGTAATATCATTTTTCCTGACTCAACTTTTAAGAACTCCACAGGTTGCCATGACCCAAGCACAAATGCCTCGAAAGCTGTTTAGAAAGTAAGATGAACATGATCATATATATATATATAACCATGTCAAAAAGTTGTAGCCAAAAATTAGTATGTCATGTAAATAAATTAGAATTAGTCTCTAACAACCTCCTGAACATCATAAAATCAATGCCTCAAAGATTAAAGGCTTACCAAAATCATCGAATATATGCTTATGTTGATACAAATGCATCTTTTCCTGCACCATTGAATTTAATTTCTAGCAGCTAACAGATTTAATTTCCAGGTCTTGTCTCTGTTGTGCTCTGCAATACCCAATAGGTGATTAGGCAAAAAATATAATTAACACAAATTTCCACATAATAAAAACAAGGTTTCATTCATTTTAGGTAATAAACAGGCTAATTCTGGGCATAGAAAGAGATATAATTAAATCATGGATTTATAGATATCTTTCAAATGCACTGGCAAAAATGAGTTATACTGCCATTACCCTAACATATAAATAGACCTATTTCTTTTCACAAATAAATACCTGAAAATGTCCGTGATTTTGGTTTGTTTCAGTGTGTTTGGTACTATTTTGGGAATTCTCAGACAATGATTCGGCAAAAACTAATAAAACAAGAGCTTTTGCAATAGTAAATCAAACGTGCACCAAGAATGCTTTCCTCCCATTCTACAGAGTTGATTAAAAGATGTGGGAAGACGAGAGAGAGAGAGAGAGAGAGAGCAAGAAAAAATATCTTTTTCTATACCCTACATTGTTTTGAAAGAAAATGATTATTTTTTTGAAACCAAGTCCTCTTCATGGAGAACCCAGAGACCAAATTCTGTTTCTACAGCATTACCTGAAAAGAAAAGTTTTCAACTTTAGACCATAACAAGAGGTCAATCAATGGCATGCATATACATATGATAAGCGTAACATGTCAGCATGAATTCAGACACCAAATGCAGAGCTTACTCTAAAAGTCGAATGAAATATTTGTGGCCGACTAAACACACTGAACCCAAGTGAATCTTTTACCTGAAGAAGAAGTAGCTTCTGGGGGAAACTAAAAACTCATAGTACAACTATGAGAAAGACTGAGTGAGAGAGGACGGAAAACATGGGAGATAGAAAACAATGATTTTAGAAACGTACTTGACCATGGGAATAAGTGCAATGTGGGGTTCAAAAGACCTTAAATTTCGTATCTGTTTATTCCTCCTCGGAGATGGAGATAGGCATTTACTAAGTGCCAGCATGCATCAGATACAATGAATAACAATCTCTAAAATTCTACGGGCCAATTAAATGCAATACTCCACATTTACTATGTGAATACTTTCATACCTTTCTAATAAATCATTTTAATAAATTTTTTAGTAGTAACAATAAAATAATAAAAAACTTTCAAATTTCTAACATATTAAATATTTTTATATTATATCATATATATTATTTTAAGGGTCATGCTAACTAGTGTTCTAAGGACACACTGGTTAAGAAATTCATATATAGTAGGTTTTTATTAGAAATGATAACATTCATTGCATTTATAGTATTAATTAATGTTACGCAATAAAATAAAAACTTTCTAATTTTTAATTCCTTAACCACATTAGTATTTCCCTTATGTTAATACTCATTTGAAATGGTTTAGTACAATTTCAAGAAAAAATATTAAAAAACTTTCAATTTTTTAACATATTAAATATATATATATATATTATTTTAAGAGTCATGCTAACGAGTGTTCTAAGGATACATTGGTTAAGAAATTCATATATAGTAGGTTTTTATTAGAAATTATAACATTCATTGCATTTATAGTATTAATTAATTTACACAGTCCAATAAAAACTTTCTAATTTTTAATTCCTTAACCACGTTAGTATTTCCCTTATTTGAATACTCATTAGAAATAGTTTAGTACTTTTGAAATTGAGTTCAATGACTATACACTTTAGAGAAAAAAGGTTTTACGTTACTATTCAATAATTTGTTACTACATCATTTAATAAATATGACAGTTTATGTGTTATTAAACTCAATATATGATGTATGATACATAATTGGATAACTGTGTGAAACTTTTGTAAATTGACAATTTTGACACTTTGTGTCATTTGATCCTGTCCGTATGTATATAAACACACACACACAAACACATATATATATATTATACCATACACCTTTATATATATTATTTTGGGAAAATATCTTATTTATTATTTAATGCTTTAAAATTAATTAATGCCTCATTAATTAAATAATATGTATATTTATTGTTATATTATATCCGTTTATTTATTATTGTTGAATAAGGAAAAAATATACATATAATTTTAAAAAATTAATCGTGCATTAATTAATTTTTTAAACATTAAATAATATATAAGATAATTTTTTCTAAACAAAAGATGTAAGACTTAATTGCACTTTGGACTTTTTTCAATTTTGGTCCCCCAAACGTTTTTGGAGCCAACTAAGTCTCAATTTCAAAATTAAGAAAATTTGGTCCCTCTGTCAATTGTGTTCTATCTAAAACCTTCAAAATTAGGCGTTTAAAATGTTTGCAACTCAAGTCCAGCATTAGATACAATTAGGGGTAGAAATATGTCAGACCGCTCGTCGGGAGCCTACGGCCTAGCCTATTTAAGGCATAGTTTGGCTTGGCTACTTTAATAAAAAGGTTAGGTCTAGGCTTTTGAAAAAGTTTTTTAATTAAATAGGTCAGGCTTAGGCATTATAAAAAGCCTATTAGACTTGGCGGGCTAGCCTATTTATAAATAATATTATTTTCAAATTATAAATATATTATCTGTAATAAATAGTATAATAATATATAATATTTTAATTTCTCCTATTGACCTATTTAGAGATATGTGTGACATATTTACATGATTGAAAAGTAAGTCTATTATTAACCTATTTAGAGATAGACCTATTGGCCTATTTAAAGATCATAATATGAAATAGGTTTTTAAACCGGCTAATAGGCCAAACCAGGCTTTCAAGCAGGTCAGACTGAAAAAATGGCTTATGATAGGTGTTGAGTCTCAAAAATATCATTAAGTATTTAATAATTTTTGAGTCTCACTTTCCTAAGTTTTAATGGATAACAAATTCCATTAAAGTATCAATGACAAATATTGCCTACGCTTTTTAACGTGTTTCTCATGTTTCAGCAAGTTGACCATCTGAAGTGATCTACTGTGACACCCTTCTACCCCATACTCTTATACATTAAATAATTTGAAATATATAAAGATGACATCCCACACTGGGTAAAAAGGTTCACAATTCTCATTGTATAAAACGTCATTTACCTCAAAGTAAAATAATTTAAAGTGGAAATAGCAATCGATTGTTTTCAAAACACTTAAGCAGCGAAATCTCCCAAAATAGAAATAACAAAACATTCTACTTGCCGTGCAAGGCAATTAAAGAAAAGTTTATAAAATTATTCCTAACTAACAACATAGTTAAAGAAACCCCAATGATGTGCCCTGATGTCACATGTACCAGAGCAACACTCCCTTTACTCAACACTCGACACCAATTGTGTCAACATCATCACCTGTAAAATAGCCACAGTGTAACGGTGAGGAAAAGAATACTACTCATACATACACATAGGAGACTACCCTATCCTCACCCTCATGTAAACAACATCATCATATATAACTCAATCTATCATCAAATATAAAACATCGTCACCATCATCATATACACCACAACATCATCAATATCAATACAATCATCATAATCATCATTAATCATCCAAATCATCATTATCATCATTATCATCATACTCATCATTATCATCAATATCATCATATTCATTGTTATCATCATACTCATCATTATCATCAATATTGTCATATTCATCGTTATCATCATACTCATCATTATCATCAATATCATCATTCACCTCCTTGAGTTATACTCAGGTACAATCATCAACATATTCACAATCATTACTCACCTCCCCGAGTTATACTCAGGTACCATAATCAATAACATAATCAATACTCACCTCCCCGAGTCACACTCAGGTACCATAATCACCTACCCGAGTAGGACTCAGGTACAATATTCACCTCCGCGAGTACACTCGCCTCTCACTAGACTTGTGCATCTCGAGTACAATCACCTCCCCGAGTACACTCTACCCCTCACTGGGCATTATGCACCTCGAGTACAATCACCTCCCTGAGTTAGACTCGCCTCTCACTAGGCTTGTGTATCTCAAGTACAACATCATATATATTCAAACATCATTTACATCATTAGGTTAGTTAACTCATCATCACATTATCACCTCCCCGAGTTATACTTAGATACCATATTCACCTCCCCGAGTTAGACTCAGGTACAACACCAACATTATCATCATTAATCATTATAATTAGCACCATTCTTCATCATCATCATCATCATGTATCATCATACATATTCACCAATCATCATAAATATCACCAAATCTCATTATCATTATAATAACATCATTTAATCATCATCATCATAGTCATCATAACTCAATGCATCGATATATTATCATCACACACCACATACCTCATACACTCAATACATCAATACATCGTCATCATACATCTTAACAATATAGGCATCTAACATCAAGAGAGATATCAATATCATCAAACTCATGCCACAATCAATACCCTTTAAACTTTCCACTTAATATCATCAGTTTCACGAAATAACATCTGTATTAGATACATATCAATCTCAATTTCATATGTTAAGGAAAAACCATCCTCAATCCGAAAAGAACTCATCAAAATCACATCAAAAACAGCATTCTGCGAGCTCTGCTTCAACCTGCGCTGCAGCGCAGATTCCAGAGGGCTGCGCTTCAACTTGCGCTGCAGCGCAGCCTGCAGCCCAGGTGTCGCAGAACGCGACAGCACTACGTTTTCCGCCTTTTGCTCCCTTCTTTGATCCCTACTCAATCCTCATTGTTTATACTTCGATCCAACACGTTTTTTATCAAACAAACTCAATGAAATAATCAATCTTTAACACGATTACACAGTTAATCAATCAAAGCCCCAATCATCAAACCCTTATTCACCCCTTTTGCTATTTTCCCTGTCCTCTTCAATTTCATTCAAAAACTCATCAAGATTCATCAAATCATTCATCAATCAATAATTTTCATTATCCATACTCAATATAAACATATATCAATATGAATTTAAAGTCTTAAACCACTACCCAAACACCCCTACATGCACATACAAACAGCACCCTCTCCCCCACCATACCTTGAAGTGAAGATCGAACCGCAACAATTCTTGATTCTCAATGATTATTCTGCAGCAACCCCTTCTTGAGACGTCGTTTCTCCCCTCCTTGGCGTTTCGCTCTCTGACGTTTTGAAAAATAAGGATTAGGGCACTATGCCAAAAAACCCTTTTTACCGCGGTTAAAAAGGGCTTTTTACCGCGGGTAGAACCGCGGTGTAGCACAGTGGGATAAAAGCCTATTACCGCGGTTGATTTTCGAAACTGCGGTAATAGGTGTTGGTTTTTTACCGCGGTTCCGAAAATCAGCCGCGGTAATAGGCTGTTAACCATGCGATTTTTTAGCTAACTTTTTACCGCGGTTGGCCTTCGTAACCGCGGTAAAAAAATCCCTTTTCGTAGCTATTTCATAGTTAATGCCTATCTGTTATATTAAAAATCCTAAAAATCCCAATAGAAAACCAGTTTTGATTCAAAGCATTTACCTGTTTTGTAAAGCTTATAAATTATCAAGAGATATGCTGTCATACATAAATAGGACATCAATTTGACAACTATATTTGACTATAACTTGATTTAATACACACAATCTGTTTTTTACTGCACCTTTAATCCCTCAAGAATATATTCTCATAATCAAGTTGACTAGCTAAACATAATTTAGGAATAAAATACTGTAAAGGAGCAATTAGATACTGACATTGACATGTACCACCTTGGCCATACAATGGTTGAAAATGAAAACCTTGGGTTAAAAAACAAGCACAATTGTTTGCTTGATATTTTAAAACTTGATCACTCATTTGAATTCTCAAACAGATTGCATGCACAAAATTTTTAAAAAGGAAAATGGGGGACCAAACCTGCTGAAAGGTTAGAGGTTTATTATTGCTATCAGAACAGAACAGAAACATATTAACTATTCTCAAATAGAACAAACATATTAACTATTACCAAATACCAAGACAAATTAGTTCTACTAAGGTATAATTAGGTTAGTTGATTCATACTCATCATGTGATAAAGCTAATCTGAGTTGCCAAGACTTCAAACTCATCATGTACAGATTAAGCTAACTGGAAAATTACAAGTTCCTCAGCCAATAATATTCTGCAATCAAGCAGTAAAGCACACATAGGAAATTTAAGAAAAAGAAAATTGATTCGTCCTTTCTAGTTGTCTCGATATAAGATCTTGCAAACTTTTATTACTTTTCCTGCAAAACTGATTCACATGCCCCCTTTTAGTCTAAGATAACTTAAAGATATCCTAAGTCCTAACTATATTCTTACAGATATGAAAATTATGTCCACTCTCTTACCAGCACAGTTCAGTCTAATAGATAATACAAAGCTGCATTCAATACCTGATGCTTCCGGCAAGTAAGTGGACGCAGCTCAACCCATGAGCATCCATTAATTTTTGGACCAAGCACCCAATACTCAGTTACAGCCTCTTGCTAAGGTTCTATACTTGATTTGTGAGCTAGTATTACCCTCTCAGCCTTCCCATCATTCAGAAGCACCTGAAATAAGAAGGCATACAAACACCATCAATTAACATATTGGATGTACATAAAGAATAAACTAAAAATGAGAAAGCATTTCTGCACCACCCACTCTATTTTTTTTACTGCTCCAAGCCTCCAACTAACTAATAGCTAAAACAATTGTCAACTACAGGTTTATTAATAACAGAAACTGGCCCAGGCCCTCTGTCCCTATGGTTGCACCTATTCTTTACAGCATACACCTCTTAGCATTTGACTCTTTTTGGCACGATCTACCAGTGTCTCAACCATGTGACTTTCTTCGGCTTCAATTACAGAGTTTCCTTAAATGGACCACTATTGACCACTTAGCATATTTGGTAAAAATATTTTCTTTTTATCACCAACTTGGTTCGTTTACTTTTTTCCAGTACATTTTCATACAATATAGATGTCTAAAGAAATGTATGTTAGTGACTGGCTGAGAAAAAACTACTCAGTAATTAATATATAAAGTAAGCATAGTTAGCAAAGTTTTTAATGAAGTATTCACATGCAATCTAATATAGAAATCCAGAGACTAAAACTGGAAAAAAAAAGTTTTCTTAGCTAAAAAGTAAACTAAAATTAAGCACATAACCATACTGCCATAGACACACTTAATCTGATACCTCACAGGAGAAGACAGCCAAAGTTGTCTATTTGGTGTTTGTTTGTTCAATACATAGGTGCCCAAATCCCCAAGGTTTACAGTCAAAACATCATTCTAAAAATGAAAGCCATGATAAAACAATTAATACACCTCAAATACAGGGAAGACACTTCTTAAAACTAATAGAAATATATTATAAGTTATAACTTTTTCTTCTAAAAAACTATTCTCACCCCATAGTCTATGTCAAATCCATCAAGTTCAACAGAGTCTCCATGGTCCTGTTAAGCAACAAACAAAAGAACTTAATACCCAATACAATTCAAACTTTAAACAATAAGAAATGAATCCATTGTGACTGTCAAGCTTCTATCATAGCTGAGACTAATTTTCCAATGAAATCCATTTGATTTTAAGCATAACTTTCTCAGGGAAATTTCAATCTCAATTTCGAGGGAGGGAGAGACACCTTTTTAATACCTACCTGTAGAGCCATCTAGGTGACTCAGGGAGGGACAACAAAAGTATGAACTGAACCGCAGCTGGCACTCCAGAAAGTAACTAAAACAAAAGAAACTCAAAAGTAACTATAAAGAACAATAGAATGTATAGATTTCTCATGCCACCAATAACTTACTTTCACTTAATATAAGCAAAGGCAATTTTCTCGAGCAATGAGGCCAATAGCAATTTTTTTATCTTCTTCAAATTTAATTCTTATTTTAAATAAGAAAGATTGGATAATTAATCTCTTTCATTTTTATTCTCAAGAAACTATGTATTGAAAACTAGGAATTGTAAACTTGAGTCGAGTCATTGAAAAGTGAATGGTTACCTCGATATTCCTTAGATATTGGCTTCCATATTTTGCTAGATAACGTGCTTTTGGAAAACGACCCAAATCCATCTCCATTCTCCAGGTTCCTGACGCCTAAAACGAATAAATATTTAGGAAAATTGAGTTACTACCTATTCCAAAAGTTATAAACCTGAGTGAGTTACTAGTAGTGTGTGTTTTGTTGCGAGCGCGCACGCTCAACGATTGTAAAGAAATTGTGTTTGGAAACTCCTTGGCCAATACCCTAATGGAGGCATTTAATTTAGATCAGACAATGTTCATAAGTTAAGGTTCCTATTCAATATTCATCATCTTACATTGAACACAATGGTGATAAGGTATACTAATAACATTATTCTGTTTTTGGTCTATACCAATTTGAAAAACATATTTGCAACAAATTATATCTCGTCAAATAGAGAAATTTATTAGGAGCTGACCTCTCCCATGCTAAGCACTTCTAGTGCATCTTTATAATCTCCCTGTCTGATAAGACGCTTCCCCTTTGCATGAAGCATCAGTCCCATCATTACTGCCCTGCCAAATGACAGATTGAGCCTCACTTCAACAATGAAAACAGAATCTTGGCCCTTAAAACCCCCCACATTCAAAATAACAAATACCATCTAGATGCATGAAAATTCCACAAGTGTATATACCTATGATCAGTCTCAGACCCTAAATTTACTTTCTTTCCACTTTGATCTTCAACTTCTATGTTGAAATCTTAAACAGGTAATGAACCATCTGCATGCCTTTCCGCCATTGCAGTCACAACTGCCCTGTTTGCATTAAAAGCAACTAAGCTTCAGAGAAGCATGTTTTAAAATGTTTTGTGACTCAGAATCCACCGTAGGCTCTTTAGAAGAACTTGATTCTGAATCTGAGCTCCTAAAATAGACACCTCAAGCACTGTAAAGAAAAGATATTACAAACCCACCAGGAAAGTGAGAAATTTCATGATGAAGGATTAAATTAAATTATATATAACATCAGGAAAGAAGAATGGATTTTTTTTTTCAAAATGTTTCTTTCCTCTTTCAAAAACTAAAGAGAGATAGAGAATAATATTTGTGCTTTGCACCAAATAGATACCAAATGCATTTTCTTGCAACATCATAATCTTTTATTTCTTTTTGTACCTAAAGTGCTCATTTAATTATTCGTCTAAAACTATAACTGTGAATCATTCAATGCTTTTAAGTTTTTAAATAGCAAAGTAGTTCTATATAATAGCAAATACACACACACCTTCATTGGCGTTCAACACAAAGTTGTAGGAAAGCATATAGGTCCAAGAATTTCAGTTGCATGTTTGTTTAGAACAAATGATAAGTCAATAGTCTATGGTCCAACACATTTGTCTGAGTTAAATATATGTAATGTAATGTTATCTTGATTAAATTGAGTGAAGAAAATAAAACTTCTAACAAGTTTAACAAATCCTCACATATATATGATAGTGATGGAATAGTGATGCAAACAATTTATATATATCTATACATCATTAAAATGTAAATAGAACAACAGAACTTTGAAACTCACAATTTTTGACACCCCAAAATCTACAAGCTTGACAATGCCTGATGCATCAACCAACAAGTTTTCACCTTTTATATCTCTAAAGAACCATATGCAGCAACAACAATCAGCCCATTTTAGCAAAAATCAGACCAGAAAATTTTTATTTTACCAAATCAAGAATAAATTTCATGTGATCTTTTTATTTGCTCGCGCCACGCTAAATTTTTATTTTACCAAATCAAGAATAAATTTTTATTTTCTTCCGTGAGCCACGCTAATCAATTCAAATATCCTGTAACTTCTCTTGATAATTCAAATCAAGAAGATAACTTTAGTTTGCAATCATAGCTCTTACATGTTTGGGTAATAAAAGGAAACCACTCTTTAGAAAATCATAGACAAAAAACATGGGACCGCTAAGGTCACAAATTAAACCATTCGACAAATTAATATGAGTTACTCAAGTTCTCCCTCCCCCCTTTTGATTCTATCCACAGTCCTGTTCTACTGAACCCATTCCAATCCCTTCTCCTTTCAAATGGTCACAACTCACAAAACAATTACTAAGGACCAGCAAGAGGCCAAAGCCCAAGGTGCATGCCAATAATATCATTTTAAACACCACAAATTAAGCATGGGCATATACTTCAGATGTGCAATGCTCAAAATATAAAGAGGAATAATCAATCTTTTCAAAATCGAATCATATTATCACTTACGGAAGGTGTGAAGCCATCAAAAGGGTTCTTTCCAGCTTTAGAATTAGCCAAGAGTCGCTTAGCGTTTTTGATGTATGCCTCCAAGCCACCAAGGTAGCTCGAATTGAGTCGAATCAGCTAATGAAAAACGCAGTGCCGTTTTAAGACAGAAAGTGAGAAGGAAAACGAAGGAGCAGATCTATGAGTGAATGATGAAAGCAAACCTGGTCGAAGAATGCTTTCTTCTCGTTATCGTTGATGTCGGGACCTTGCCAATCGCGAAACAAGTGACCTTGGCCATTATCCAACAGCACCTTCACCAACTCTTGCTGGGTCACCGAATCAGAATTAGAATCAGAGGCATTTATTGAAGTATGAAAACCTTAGAGAGAGAGAGAGGAAAGGAACCTGTTAAGGCGAGAGAAGGTTGTAGTTGTCGACCCCCAAAGCGTCGAGACGACACCTTCCTTCCATAGCTGCGGGACACCCAGCCGCCGCGAGGCGCGGCCAGAGCGAGTGCGACGGAGAGGAAAGGCTTCAACGGCGGCGCACCAGCAGAGGATAACGGCGACAACAGGGGAGGGCGACGGCGGCCAGTGAGGAAAGAGGAAGAAGAAAAGAAGAAGGAGAAGGGAGGAAGGGACGCGGGGGGGGAGAAAGGGTTTAGGGTTTTTTTAAACCCATTTACCGCGGTTCCGTTAAACGGCCGCGGTAAATACTCAAGTTAATTAAAAAAAATAATTAAAAAAAAATAATTTCACGCCATGCTATTTACCGCGGTTCCTTTTCGGAACCGCGGTAATTGAGTTTTATTTTTTATTTTCTTTTGCTTACATAATCTCATTTACCACAGTTGTTTTACGGAACCGCGGTAAATGTCTGTTATATGGAATTTTACCCCGGTTCCTTAAAACCACTGTGGTAAATGGGGCGCGGTAAAAGGGGTTTTGTGGCATAGTGGGGTGAACTGAGAACCCCTCCTTAAATAAATACTTAATTGGGCTAAGCCCACTCTCAACCCACTTATTCTATTTATTATTCTTATTATTTATTAAATAACCTTATTCATAAAATTACTAATCTTACTAATATTATTATTTATTTATTTCTCTTATTTTATTAATTTTATTTTATTTAATAAAATTTGGGATGTTATTAGTGGATCATCCCCCAATTCCAATTGAAGAGTCAGTATATGTAGGTTTAGAGCATTGGAAATTATATTTTGATGGGTCCAAACATAAGAATGGATCAGGAATTAGAATTCTAATAATTTCACCCAAAGGATTTCCAACTCGAATGATGTTTGAAATAAAACATCATTGTTCAAATAATGCAGTAGAGTATGGAGCTCTTATTGCTGGTCTCGAAATTTTAGTTTCTCTAAATTCGAGAAATGTTCACATTAGAGGAGACTCCCAATTAGTTATCAAACAAGTAACTAGGGAATATAAATGTTTAGAACCAAAATTGGCTAAGTATTTGGTTCAAGTCAATAAACTTCTGGAAATGTTTGATGAAATAAAAATTGAACCTATTCCAAGAGGTCAAAATTTCGAAGCTAATGAACTGGCTCAAATAGCTTCAGGATATAGAATTTCAATTGGAACTCTCAGGAAAATTAGTGATATTCAGAGAAGGTTTCCAATGAAGGAATTTGATATCCATAATATAAACCTTCTAGATCACAATGATTGGAGAAGAGAAATTGTGGACCTTATACAAAATCCTTCTCAGGTAAAGAAAAAACACCTGAAATATAAGATTCTGAACTATTGTATTTTAGGTGAAGAGCTTTATAAAAAAGCTATTGATGGGAATTTACTTTGATGCTTGGGAGAAACTGAAGCTTACTTGGCATTAGTTGAAGTACATGAAGGGGCTTGTGGAACTCACCAAGCAGGAAAGAAAATGGAATGGATTTTGAAAAGAAAGTTATTCCTTTGTCCTTCAATGGCCAAAGATTGTCATAATTTTGCTAAGTCTTGTGAAGAATGTCAAAAGCATGGAAATGTACAACAAGTTCCAGCAAGTGAATTACATTCAATAATAAAACCTTGGCCTTTTAAAGGATGGGCTTTAGACTTAATTGGGATGATACACCCAGCTTCTTCGAGAAACCATAAGTTTATTCTAGTTGGAATTGATTATTTTACCAAGTGGGTAGAAGCAATTCCTTTAAGAGAAGTTTGTCAAGAAGATATCATTCGTTTTATTGAAGAAAATATCATATTTCGATTTGGCTTACCAGAAACCATTACTACAGATCAAGGAACAGTGTTTACTGGGAGAAAAATGGTTAGGTTTGGTGAATCAAAAGGGATAAAATTACTTTCTTCTACACCTTATTATGCACAAGCTAATGATCAAGTTGAAGCAGTTAATAAAGCTATTATTGCTTTGATTAAGAGACATATTGGGCAACGTCCCAGAAATTGGCATGAAACTTTGAATCAAATTCTTTGGGCTTATAGAAATTCACCAAGAGAAGCTACTCGAACTACCCCTTATAAGTTGGTATATGGTCATGATGTTATATTACTAGTAGAAGTGAACTTACAATGAATACGAGTTCAAAGGCAGTTCGAGTTACCCTCTCAAGATTATTGGAATTTAATGTTTGATGAGTTAAATGGACTTGATGAATAAAGATTGGTTGCTCTTGAAAACATCATTAGACAAAAAGAGCAAATTACTCACTATTACAACCGAAGGGTCAAGAAAAAAGAATTCCAAATTGGTGATTACGTTTGGAAGTTAATTTTACCGATTGATAAAAAGTCTAAGAGGTTTGGTAAATGGTCACCTAATTGGGAAGGACCTTTCGAAATTGAGAAAATATTTTCCAATAATGCGTATTCAATTCGAGAATTAGTTGGTGACTTGCGCATAATGTCAATAAATGGGAAATATTTGAAAGAGTATAAACCAAATTTTCAAGAAATAAAAATTATGCATAAGGGAATAAATTGTTCAAGAAACAATAAAAGTTAAGCCCATGCTCAAACAAATAAATTCGAGAATTACATCATAAAAGTTCGAAAAGAGTTAGAAGCAACTAAAAGGGAGAATCATTCTTCATCCTTGTGAAGTCATGCATCAAGTCTTCATATTGGATTTTCAGGCTGTAGTCAGATTTCTCTAAGTTACTGATGTCTTTTGATACATCTACAACATTTCTCGAAATCCCTTTAACAAAATTGAGAATTACAGTTCGAGAAGACCTTTGCCTCGAAATAGTTGCTTCCAGCTCACTCTGTTGTGTCTTCACTCTGATGGCATCCTCTTGAAGTTTTCGAATTGATTCTTCAATTCGAAGACTTTCCTGCTTCAAATTCTCAACCTTAGAAAAATTTTGCTTGATGGATTGCTCATATTTTTGCACTTTAGTTTTGTTGTCTTGCATCTTATCCATCAACTCGCCTTTTTCACTTTTCTGAATGCTCAACTTTGAAGTAGTTTCTTCAATTTGGTTCAGAGTGTTGAGGGCATTCTGAAATAACTTTCAGAAATCCTTAATCCATTTTTTTTAGAATCAGAGAACTCTTTAAACCTTTTGTCAAAAAGGGCTAAATAGCACTGAATCTCTTCCTTGTAATGTGCATCTTTTGGGATTGTTTTCAACATGGGTTTCTCGAAAATTAGCTTCTTGAAGTTTTGAAGCACAGTTTCAACAGAATCTTCTTCATTTAATGGATTTTGGACTGTTGCCTCAGAATGAGTTGATGACAATGAGACTTCCCCTGAAAGCACTTCTAAAACCAAGAAAGGATCTTCGTCCAAACCCTTGAGGCAATCATCTAAGTCCATGGCATTATATATAGGGGTAGACCTAGATGAATCCCTTGAAAAACCTGGAGCTTTTTCGGGAGTGCCTGATTCAATCTGAGTCGTTTGGATTTCCTTCGAAGGAGATTCCTTGGTTCTTCGAGAATCAGGATCAGGAGAAGGTGTTGAATTATCTTTTTCTTCCTCCATTTGAGAACCCTCATTGACTGGATCCGAAGGGGATTGGACTTCTTCTTCTTCTTTTCTTCTTGTTCCTTGTCACTCTCTTCGATATTGTCTAAAGATTTTCTTTTTGGCAAAAACTTTCTCGAAGAAGTAGTCTGAAGTGGACTTTCAGTTGTTTTCTCTTCATTGGCACCACTTTCAGCTTGAGAACTTGAAGAAATGTTTATCTGAAATTGTAAAATAATCTAAGTTAAGATAAACCGAAACATAAGAAAAGAAGTTAATATTTTTTCCTTGAAAAGAGAGTGAAAAATTTACTTGTTCCACAACCCCACTTGGGATTTGTTTCTTATAGGCCATAGCCTTAAACCTTTGGCCAACTCTCTGAGTTTACATGAAGAAGACATGTTTCGAATGAGAAAAAGTAATAAAGGTCAAAAGGAATACAAAAGGTTGTTCCAAAAATATCTCTTTCTTCAAATAAAAGATTAGTTCTCGAAAGAGACTATTTTTCGGGGGGCATCTGTTGGGATTTGAATTTCACTTAGTTCGAATTTCACAAATTTGAAAGTCATTTATACTTTTAGAATTTCCTGAAAGCTTACAAGTTCCAGAATTCGAGTTTCCAGAAAGCTTACAAGTTCCAGAATTCGAGTTTCCAGAAAGCTTACAAGTTCCAGAATTCGAGTTTGAGAAGTGAATCTCATAACTTAGAGATTTGTTAAAGTTAACATTGAAAGGGAACTTCAGAAACTCAAAAAAAGAGACAAAGGAACTTCGAGAAATAGAAGTCAAAAGAGACTCTGGAAAAACAAAGTCATAAGGATTCTGGAAAACGAAGTCATAAGACTTCTGGAAAATTGAAATCAGGAAGTACTTAGTGGGTTCAAGTATCTCCAGAAAAAGCTAAGTATCAAAGAAGAAGAAATTTTCAAGTACATGAAGTCAGGATTTCAGAAGAGGATTTCGAGATTCTAGAAGCAAGTTTTGAAATACATGAAGTCGGGATTCCAGAAAGAAGATTTCGAGAAACCAGAAAGTGAAATTTCGAAACAACAGATACAGATTTCTCGAAATCAGGATGCATGAAGACTTAGAGGATTTCTGAATGAAGAAATGAAGATTTCGAGAAGGCAGAAGACAAAAGAAAATAGTTATTGAAGATCAAAGAAGTTTGCTGATCAAAGACAGGTGGCAACATCTTAATGGAAGCATTTTGAAAAATGCAAAGATCAGAAGCAGTTTTCTGGTTAACAGAAAACGTGGCATGCATGCATGCTGCCAACACATAGGGCTAGATGATCACTACAAGAAAAACAACAATTAGCATAGGCCAAAAGCCCACGCTAAATGTGAAAAACAGACGCTAAACAGCAAATTAGCGTAGGCTTAGCGTCGGTGTCGTGGCCTCCGCTAAAACGCTCGAAGCAAAAGTTTGCGTCGGGGCCGACAATAATTAGCGTAAGCTAGCCCACGCTAAGGCCGACGCTAAGTGGAAGCAAAGAATTGAATAAAATGCCCGACGCTAACTGTAGCGTAGGACAGGCCTACGCTAATTAGCTAGGGCCTGGCCTACGCTAATTATGGCCTTTCTTCTGAGATTCAGCTTCATTAATAGATTACCTCACCCTTTATTATATATTATTATATAAAATAAGATAAATCAATAAAGTAAAAGTCCATTGTTCTTAGTAATCTGTAAACACAACACCATCAATGATTGTTCTAAAGCTACCATTGTCTCTATATTACTAAAATAAGCATGAATTCAATATAAAACAAGAAAAGTGCCACCTATTTGACTTCCTGTGCTACTAGCTTTGCTGTTGGCCCATTCTAAAATATCAGCATCAGTTATTTCCTTCCCAATTCTGTCTACATGATGTAACATCTGAAGAGAAGCGGAATTATGGGAAAATTTTCAGGGAAGGGATAAGTGACCTATAATTTGGAGGGCAAAGCTGCTTATGGCATTCAGATACCAGATTTAATTCCCATGCCACACAGGAAACAAATCCACCTAATGCACTGCGTTTTGAATTATGAGTAGAAGTATGCACAAGAAAGTTGTGGAACACATATTTCATGGTCAGCAAAAAAAATCTTAGTACTCGTTGATTCAGGTCTTGACTAAAGAACCATAATATGCAAAATTTCCCATCTCCAGAAGATGCAAAGAATTAATATAATAATAGAAACTAAGATTGTCACCTATCCTATTCTGAAAATATAAACCGCAACAGGAGAAATTACTCAATCTTAGGACTGAAGGTATATTCAGGAATTTGAATTACCGGAAAGGCAACAAAACATACTTAAGGCAGTTAAACTAAAACTTTGAAGTAAAATCTAACCTTTCGTTTCCTCAGACTTTCATTTTCCTCTTCCAAATGTTACACTTTATGCTCCAATTCATTTGTGTATGCCTGTTTATAATATTTATCATTAAGGTTTAGTTTTTCTATTAAGGGAAAAACTAACTAAAGAATAAGGGCTTATGATAGTGAAATAGAGAATGAGAAAGATTACCTGTTTCCTTGCTCTTGAAGCGCCAGCCCCCATGTGCAATGGATGTGCTACACCCTTGCTAGGCATATAAATCCCCATTAAACTTTGTTGTGGATGCTGATATTGTGGTTGTGCATATTGTATCCGCTGACCTTGGGGAGGAAACTGAGGTACTGCTACACTTGAATCAATCCCAGCTATAGTACCAGTATACATTTTATTAGAGTAAACTCTATACTTATAAGTTTTTATTTTTTAAAGGCAATGCAATAGATGTGGAAATGCAAGAGAATGCATATGCTAATGGTTCGGTGACAAATAACAACATTGAAATTACCTCTAATTAATAAGGCCAATAAAGGTAGACAGTGAAATTCTCCCAAATCTATTCCTCAATTTGTAGCCTGAAAAAATCAATAACAAAAGCAAGTAATTAAATAAAATAATGACCTAATAATATGTCAATTCATAAAAGGAATAGCAGTTAAAGATTACATAATTACCCTCCTTCAACAGTTGCTACATGAATTCCACACACATCATAGAATCATGTGTTTGTACCAATGTCACATAATTTTAATAAGTTCTCAATGTTGAAAGAATTTACTTGAGCATGTAAATGTAATATAACAAAGTTGATTAGTCCGTGTTTATTAAGAAATCTTTATCTTTTAATGTTAAAAAAGACATCAAAATAAGAAACAACTTTTATTATTCATAAATATTATTATTATTATTATCTTTTGACGGTTATATATATATATATATATATAAAATATCCAATGATTATGTTTTGTTTTATTTCACGGCATATAAAACAAAAACAAAACATATATCATTGGTTATATATATATATATAAACTTATATGTTGATAGTGATGATAGCTTGGCTTCGCTTCAAAGTTGATCTCTAAATGTATATTATATTAGTCTTGTTTATGAATAACCAACTTGCATTTGTTGTTTACCAAGCTTAATCTATAGACGTCAAAAATTGTGAACAAAATATGGAAGTTTGTTTGGTTCAAATCAAATGGTCCAATTAAATGATCTTAAATGTCATTTGACTAGTACAAGAAAGACCAAAAGAACTAGAAAAAAGGATAATAATAATAACCAATGAATGACAAAGAGCAAAAAATTAAACCTTGGGATCAAGTGGCCCATGGCACATACATGCTCTACCTCCACCCTCCTCACATTCTTCTCAGGAAAGGTTTGATTGCTGGGATTCAGTATTAACTCTTGAACTACAAAAAAACAAGAAACAAGAAATAAAAACTGACCAACTCTTGTCAACACATTGTTTCAGAGAATGGTCTGTAGTCTAGAAGTGATTGCAAATACATGAATGACATAGGCAATACGTGACATGAAATATCCATCTTTGATACTTCTTTGCCCAAAATGACAACAAGAAACAAATAACAGAGAAACAGTAATCAAAATCCTAAATTAAAATCTCAAGAAGGAAAGAACTTCAGATTGAAGATGATCTCTACTCTCTGCTGACACAAACCACATTCCATATTTGAAGTGTAATGGAGATGTATAATAGAGATGTACATGACATGAGACATGGTGATGGATAGCTTACTAAGAGGACTAGCATGATATCCTATGGATAGATCACCATTCACAAGAGCTGGACCTGGAAGGCCAATCCTCCTAGCATCCTCTGCACATTAAAAATGGATATTCCCTTAAAACAACAGTGAGTACACCATCAGAGAGAGTTTATCAGAGAATAGACTAAAAAATGTAGCATGCTCCTTGAAGTAATTAGTACCTTGTTATATCTAAATTCATTAAAACAGAGTGGATTTTCCAGAAAATGTAAAATACCTCATAGCATCCTCATCTTCGTAGGGGTTGCAGTGGCTTTTAAACCACAACCTCAAGAACTCCTAAAATTTGGATTCTTAAATATTCAGAATTAGTCATTAATGATAGAGCAAAGGAGGAAGGCTTACCTATGAAGGACCGCAATAATGAGTGTAGAAATTTGGAGAGGGCTAGAGGATGTTGCATGTCTGCATCTACTACTCTAGCAAAGAACACGACATATGTATGACATAAGAACATTTTAAAATAAAAAAAATAAATGGCTAAAATAGACATAAAAACTCACAGCATAATCATAGTCCCAAGGAGTGAAATTGCAAGACCAGGAGCACTACTCCTTTTTAGTTTTGGAACAAAAAAGACCCTTCAGAATTTCTTTAGCATCAGGCTTTGCATGTCCAAGCTCAACCATAAAACTTGCATCAATTGCAAATACTAGAAATGCAATCAAGAATTCAACTTTCCTAACCTGTTCATTAGAATACATAAATCATACAACAATCCAGCCTTATCCCATATTCCCACTAGGCAAGGACAGAGTCTCCCAGTGGCAAGATGCTTCTGTTTTTATGTAGATCTTAGTGTTTCAAGCAAAAAGCCCGCAACTCAACCTGTCAAAGCATAACATAAAAAGGTACATTAAAACCAATGAGCAGCATAGGTAAAAAATTAAGAGCCCTAAATTCTGAACTTTTGGTTAAGCAGGACTGCTGGACAGGTTTCTACCACGCAAAATCATTTAAATGTATTACTAAAACACTGATTACAACTTATACCTATATTCAGCTGCCAAGCTTTTCCTGATTAAAAGAATAGAAGATACAAAGTACATTCCCATGATCTCAGACAAAAACAGAACAATATTGCTTGAAGACCCACTTCCAACTCTTGAAACAGCAAAAAAGAACTGCATTGAACCTCAAAAATAAAAGTTAGTTCAAGAAGACAAACTGTATCTCTTACTATATTTAGTGGAGCCAAACTGCCTTGGAAGCATGAAATAGTACTGGATATAATCCTATAGCACTCTCAAGTCTCAAATATACAAGAGTAAGACAACCTAAAATAAACAAACAGAATTCCTAAAAGAAATTACAATTAAGAGAAATTCTGAAAAATAATTTTGTATTATTGATGATAAAATTAAAAATCATAACAAACAAACACACACACACCACATGTTTAATCTCTCTTTGGAAGGGTCACTAACATCCTAAAAGAAATTAGAGGCCTATCTGGACTATAATCTCTCTTAAGGCATTGCTTGAACTTAGAGGACTAGATGTTTTTATCATAGAAGGGGAAAAGTTGTTACCCAGAGGAGATTTGTGCTAGATTTGGTTGATACTACATCTTCCCGTGCCAAAGGTGAAATTGATGGTTGGTCCCAAGTATCAATTTCTTTCCTGCAGAATGTATCTTCCATAAGATCATAGTTATTCCTAGTTCGTGCTTCTTGAGCAAGAGAGCACCAGCAAAAACATAGCCAAAGTGTGCAATCAGAAACTAGATAAACAAAACACCTTTACCTGAGAATAGTGTCGAAACGATCCTTGCCAAGGGGAAGAGAACGGTTCCGACGACCACAAGCGGCGAAGAGAGGGGAGGGGAAGCTGTCAATGGCGGCGAGCAAGGGTGAGGGGATGAGCGGCGAGCGTATGCGAAGAGAAGGAGGCTAGGGCTTAGAATCAGAAAAGGAAAATCACAAAATGAAGTAATGAGCGTTCAGTCAGGGCCACCGTAGTAGTGATGGGATCAACATCACTTAGCTAGGGGCCACCCTACGCTAATTACTATTCACAAAATCACATAGCGTCGACCTGGCCTACGCAAATAAATTGATTTATTTAAAAAAAAGTTACGAGGTAATAGCGTCCGCTTAGCCAAGGCTACGCTAGCAGAAAAAATTTAGCCAAGACCTCGTGGCCTATGCTAATTTTTGCAAATAAATAAGGTTTTTCTTGTAGTGGATGTGTCAAATGTATATTAGTTAGCCGTTAGAATTAGGAATCTATAAATAGGTAAGCTCTTAATGTATAAGGGTTAGGAAATCACTCATACTGATTCTCTAAAACACCTTATACGTCCGAACTCACTGCGACAAACAGGTTACAAGGAGTTATGTATGTGATGAACCCATCCATTTCTTTTTAATTGCAATTGTTCTTACAATTCAATTGTCTTTCTTGGTTTACATTCTGCAATTTACTTTCAGGCAGTTTTTATTTGCACATTTTCTTTGAACTTTCGTTGATTTCTGTGAAAGTTTTAATCTTTCGTTGATTTCTGAAACCCAATTTGGAACTTTGATGAAATTCTGAATCAAGTAGTTCTAAATCTTTTTGAAAGAATAACTTCTTTGATAAAATTCTGATCAAATAACTTGAAACTATCTTTCTGTATTTCTGCTATGATTAGATAGAGTTGGTGAATTATGTAACCAATTAGTAATAACTTTAATCTAGAAAACTGATTTTTTTTGAAAGACTTTTAAAATCAGAAAGACCATAAATCTACTTTTAAAACGAGTCCCGTAAGAGGATCTGATTCTAATCCCCAGATTGTTCTTAGAATCAAAGTGATAAGTTAATTTTCGAATTTACATTTTATCACCATAAACAGTAATAGAAGAGATTTGGGAGGTGGGTTACACTAAGTTTAGAGTTCCTGTTTTCAAGTGTAAATGAGTTGACAATAAGAGTGGTGTGAAAATCGATGAATCTGGAATGACCTTGGTCGACTTTCGAAAGATTGGATATGAGGACGAGCTATTTATCATGGCACATCAAGCTTCACAAGTGTTTTATGTGAAGGACCCCTGTGTCCGAAAATTGGTCTATTGTTCTCCATGGGAAAAAACAAGAAATTGTTCCGGAATATGAACCAATTCATTCTTGATGTCGGTGAAACTCGTTCATTTTCTTCAGTGATGATTAACAATGCCGAGGATGATGTTGTCAATGATGCGCATGCCACTCGAGATAGACCATAATGAGGGAATATGGGAACAAGTATAAAGGTTAATTAATTTAATAAACAATATTAATTTATTGTCTTAATTTATGTCTTAATGTTATAAGTTTTTGTTTATAAAGGTTACTTTGTGTAAAATTGTCAATAACAGTTGTTTTTATTTCATTTTTTAACAGACATATGGCTGATGAACAGGGTCCGCAACCATCTTCAGAGACTCCTTCAGAGTCAACCTCTAGAAGATCTGTAGAGGACCTATTAGGCTGAGATGGATCTCCAAAGACGCGCCAATGGTGATAAGAAAACACTCATCATTGATGTTAACACCGGTGTGGCTACTGGGCCAAATTCGATCTCTTTAGCAGCTATGTTCAGTGTATTAGCCCAAGGCAAAAATTTCAATTTTAACACCGTCATGGAGCATGTGACTGAGGGTGAGAAGAAAGCGCTCTGGAGAATAATGTTTGGTAAAACACTTCTCTGATTTTGTGTCAAAATTATTAGAAATTAATGTTAACTCTAATGTATGACTGATTCCATCTTGTTTTCCATATAGGAACATTTTGATATACCAAAATGTTCTGTTTTAGGAATCGAAGGTATTGGTCTTCGATTGCTGTGAAGTGGCGTCAGTTTAAGTCGCAGCTGACGAATACATATATATTTGGTTCAAAGAAGGGTGAGAATCCTTCTACCAAATACCAGGGGATTGATGAGGAAAACGTGGGAACAATTTGGGCAAGCCCGACAAAATGATAATTGGCTGTTAGTGCAATTGAGTTTGTTTTACTTATAATTTATGCATATATATGTTGTAATTATATTCATTCACTACATGAGGTTAGGAGGAAGGCAAAGGAAATTCAAGCACATAATGTGACCCCCCACATTCTGTCTGTGGGGGTTATAAAAAGCTTGAGGAAAACATAATAAAGCATAAGTTGAAAGACGGAGTTGCAGATCTTAGCGATCCTGTTGCAGACCCTCCATCATCGCCTACACGTCATGAAAAATGGAAGCAGGCTCGTCTTAAACGCTCAGGGGTATACACCTCTGAAGAATCACGCGTAATCTCTGAGAAGATTGTAAGTTTTAATTTTGTAATTGCTTTTTTATTCCTATACCAAGTCTTGATTCCATACTCATGATGAATGTCACTATATTTGTTAATTACAGATTCACTGGTCGAGGAATCTACTAAGGGTACCTTTAGACCACACGGTCCTTGTGAAGTCTATAAATCTGTTTAAGTAATTAAACATGATTATAAGACTTAACATCCGTTAGTTTTAATGATTAACAAATAAGATTATATAAAGAACAAATAAGATTATATAAAGAACCAATTAGATTATATAAACAGGTTCTACTGAGAAAGGTATTTGTTTGTTAATTATGTTTCAGGATAAATTACTCTTTAGAAGAAGAAGAAGATTTTGTGAACAGAATCAGAATCAGAAGATCAGAATCAGAAGAACAAAAGTGCAGAATCTGAAGAAGAACTGAAGAAGTGAAGACTTGAAGAACTGAAGGCAAAAGAATATGATGAAGTACAGATTCAAATATACGTCTGTCTGAAGAACAACAAGAAGAAGAAGATACGAAGAAGAACGAAGCTACAATTCTAAAGAAGAAGGCCGCTGAAGTTTCAACCAATATGAAGAATTGAAGTTGTCTGAAGGAAGCAACTCGGCTGAAGTAGTGAAGCTGTCTAAAGCAACGAAGTTGTCTGAAAGACTTGAGCTGTCTGAAGTCATCGACCTGTCTTAAGTGATGAAGCTGTCTGAAGAGCCAAGTCCGTCTGAAGACTGGAACCCGTCTGAAGGTTGGAAGCTGTCTGAAGCTTTAGTAATGACGTGGCATCTTTGCTGAAACCTTGCGTGAAGACTTTTCTAAGTCTCTGCTGCCCGTACGTTTTGAAACACATTTGTGGCAACAAACAAGAAACCTTTCCCGGTGCGTTTGAACTTCATACACCACTGAGGAAATCTCTACAACGCAGCAGTCGCAGCAACAACAGTAGCAGCCTTACTGCAGCACCAACGTTGTACTATGTCAGAACTCTCAAGAAGCGTGTCTCACAACGGATTAAAAGAAGACTATTTGCAGTCTCTAAACGATAGCATTTCAACGAGACATTTCTTCATTTGTGCAAACTGAAACAAAGCAGAAGAAAAGCTCAGGAGACTAAGCAAAAGCAACAAGGAAGATGTTTGAATAAAATATATTCAATTCAACATCTTTATCTAAATATCAAAAGAGGAATCTACAAACAACGACTATCGATCAAGACATCTCATTCAAAGAAGTAATGGTGTCAGGAGCAAATGAAAAAGGAGTATATGCAGAATAAGCAAAAAGGGAAAAATCAATGGATACATATCCTCAAGAGAATCAGAAGAAATTCGAAAGCAAGCAGATGCAAGACAATGCAAGCTGGATAAAGCAGATGCAAGCAGATGCAAGATAATACAAGCTAGAGCAAGCAGATGCAAGCTGGATAAAACAGATACAAGAAAGCAGAAGAATTCAAGAGAGAGAATACACATGATCATCACATCTCTCAAAACAGAGCTCGTCAACAGAAGTGTCAGAACGAGAGTATTCTGAACACTCAATATGCTTATGGAGAAGCAACCGTCTGAGAAGCTATTACACAACGGCTATATGAGCCACATCATCAGAAGCTCAACGGTATTATGAATTACCTTCAACGGCTATATTCAAGAAGAACATATAAATAGCCTCAGAAAGAAGTTGAAGAAGATGTTGTTGTCGTTGGAAACAACCATGTTGTTGTTGGAATATACAACCAGTTGTTGTTGTTGTTGAAAACACACAACCAAGTTGGTCGGTCCAACGAGTTGTTGGCATGCTGAGCATATTAACCATGCTGCTGAAGTGCAGATGTTATGCTATACAATCAAAGAGTGAATTCTCAATCAGGCTACTGATCAGCTGATCAGTTAGTTAGATTGTACAGTTGGTCTGTTGATCAAGTGAGTTGGTTGTCAGGAAGGCAATCATGCTGTACAAATGACTATCAAACCAGGTACGGTTTGAAGCTTTGAAGATACCTTGGCATTCCAATGATACGGGTGAGAATGTAGCCCATGGAAACCAATGGTAGGAGAATAAGGCTGAAGCTTAATTTCACATCTTAGTTAGCCTACTCTCAGAGGATGTATTCCTCATAGAAAAGACAGGGATTATACTTAAATTCAAACACTTGTATCACTGTCTATCCTTGTATTTAGTTTGTAATGACTGTATCCTGAGTATGTACTCAGTAATCACTATGTACAAGAAGAATCTGAGTTGAGAAGTTCTAACGAACATCTAACTTAGGTTGAGAAGTTGTAAACTTCATACTTGGTTAGTTTCCCTGAGCCTGGACAGGCTTGACTGTAAAAGAATACTCTTAGAGCTTGAAGAGGCTTGATAGAAAATACTACTGCTGGTCTGTGTGACTCAGTGTGACATATATGTGGTTGCGAGGGTCTGGAGGATTCGGAGTGACGCATATATGTGTTAAGGATCGGTGTGATCCTGAGCCTGAAGAGGCTTGACTGTAAAAGAATACTTGGTGTGACATATATGTGGTTGCGAGGGTCTGGAGGATTCGTGGAGTGACGCATATATGTGTTAAGGATCGGTGTGATCCTGAGCCTGAAGAGGCTTGACTGTAAAAGAATACTTGGTGTGACATATATGTGGCTGCAAGGGTCTGGGGGATTCGAGGAGTGGCACATATATGTTGTTGTTATAAAAAAAAGGCTAGTGGTGGTTTGCCACTAGGACTGGATGTAGCTCACAGGGTTTGTGGGTGAACCAGGATAAATTTTGTGTCTGAATTTTCTTTCCCTTAATCTCTTTTATTTACAAGTCTTATATTTACGTTGGGGATTGAAAAGTACTTTTCAAATAATCTTAACTCAAGGATTTCAATAAAACAAGTTTTCATACAAACATAATGGTAAAACGTCTCTAGTGTAGGTTGAAGTATTATAGAAGAATACATTCAGAGGGTTGTCTGAAATACCTGTCTGAAGTGAGCCAAACAGGAACTCAGTTCAGACACATGATATGGATGGTCTCTGATCATCTAAAGTATTTCAGAAACAGTTCTGAAGGTACTCTCAATAATGTTCTTCAGAAGACACTAAGATAAGTTTGTTTAAAATCAAAACAATCTTAAGTGTAAGAAAAAGTTTTTAATCTAAATCTTTCATATTTTCCGCATGTTTTTAAAATAACTCTGATCTTAAGATTGGGTTTGTACAATGATCACTTAACGTGATTGTTTATTTTAAAGATTTCCAAAATTGTCTCAAAATATCTAAAACACTATTCAACCCCCCCTTCTAGTGTTGCCTGTGGTTCTAACAATTGGTATCAGAGCTCACCTTCGGGTTGAGCATCTAACAAATGCAGAAGGAGTAGATCCTCAGAAGATGGAAATCTCACCAGGCTGAAGCAACTCTGAAGAATGACAATGAGAATAGGAAAATCATTTTTCCAATACTCATTAGTCATGAGGCTAAAGCACAGGATGCAACAGAAAAGGAAAGTGAATCTATCTCTAGATCACAAAGTGGTAACACCTTTCCTTTCTATATTTAAGTTATAATATAGCTGTTAATCTGTTGCATGACTTGTTTTATTGAAATTGTGAAAAATATGATTACATGATATAATTGTTTCATGCTTTCTAAAGTGTGTTAAAATAAATCACCGCATGCTATGTGTTTAACTATGTTTACTGTGTGAAATAAATGATTCATTTTATGTATGCTTTACTTATTTAAATGTATGTATTGAAGAGTCACACATGTTTAGTAAAGTAATAACTGCGTGTTTAAATTAAGTAAATGAAGAGTCGTGTGTGTTAGTCATAACTGTTTTTGAAAATATGAAACGGCACGATGTGAATCATTGAATCATCAACCGGTTTCTCTCAATGGACACGATGCACTACTCTCCACACCGGTTCAGCACACATAACCGTCTCTCATCAATGCTTGAAGCATGCTTGGCTATCTATTTAAAGGGATTGGATGATCAACATGGAAATCACACTTTACTCAATCCTTTCTCAAAAAGATCAAATCTCCTCAAGTATCTTCATTTGATTCATAGAAATCAATGGCAAACGCGTCTGCATCATCAAGCAACTCAAACCCTTCAGTGGATGATGACAGAATCATACCCTGTAAGGCGGTTAACCTTTCTGACTTTGATGAAGCAGACTACAAGATATCTGAGTAATTCAATGCCATTGGATGGACTCCATACTTCAACAACATTTCCTCCTCCTGGCATAAGAAGAGCGTAATGGATTTTGGGGACAACATCAAGATCATATCTGAACCAAGTAAAACCAGGATTGAGACAAAGGTGATGGGAAAATCACTGTCTGTGGACACTAAACTTATTGCTGAAGTTATAGGTTTTCCTGACAGAGGAGAACAATACTTCCAAAGATGGGAATCTCTTCATGGTGGAACATTTGTTCTTAACCAACATCTTTTTGGAAGACGAAGGATTGCCCCTTTCAGACCGTCTCAACTTCTGAGCACACCCAGAGCCCTCCTTGCTGTATTAAACTGCTGCATTCTTCCCAGAGGAAGAAATAAGTTGACTTTAAGTATGATGGAAAGGTTCGTATTGGGACTCTTGATGACAAAGAAGAAGATCAATCTCCCATGGGTACTGTTGTATCAGATGATATTCAGAAATGAGATGGGAAATGAGGACCTCTATCTTCACAACACCTTGATTATGAAAATTCTTTTGCACAAGGGATTTCCTATGGAAAGTCTTCTTGACCAACCGTCTCCTGACTTCTTCACTCCGGTTGAATATGCTGAGTTAGACTGGACTTTCATAGAAAGAGAAGAAGCTCCTGAGAATCAAGTAGTCATTCCTCCTCTTTTTGCTCCACGTATTAAAGAAGGAACCGAAGACACAAACTTGAAGTCTCAGAAAAGGAGAATGACGGCATTGGATGCAAATAATCTGAAGAAGGTGAATGATAGGGTAATTAGGCTGACAAAGAAATTGAGAGCTGCAGAAGAAGAACTTCAAAAGCTTAGGGCTGAAAAGGAAAAGGCTGATGAGAACCAATCTAATGATCAATGATACACATGTGTCCTGTTTCTTGAAGACTTTATTTCTATGTCTTTGTGATTATATTTTTAATGATATTGAAATTCTAGTTTGTTTGAAGTCTCTATGTTCTGATTTCTTTGTGTTAATATCTGTGCATAATTAAGAACATAATCCTTTCTTAAATTAACAAATTGTATTTCTAAAAGATAAATTTAATTAACCTAATAAGATAATTTTTAAAACTTGATGAAATATTATCTGTAATTCTAAAATACTAAATTTAAATAATTAGACAAATTACAATCAGGTGCTACTGAAAGGTACTTCTAGTTTGAATGTTTCAGGAAACAGGTTTTAAGAAGATCATCTTATAAACATCATCTAAAAGGACATAATGTGATAACATCTTTATTATCTAAACCTATTCAGGAAGTTCAGAATGAACTCTCTGAAAGCGTGGGTTACCAATATTAAAGATGGTTAACACTCTATGCACCAAACCTAACTCAATCTCTGAGTGGATTATACTAACTTAGTAATATCTCTGTTCATCTAACCCGTTCAGAAGGCTCCTTATGGACTGACTGAAATTGTGGGTCTGAAATGTTAAGGGATAGTTACTCAAATCATTAGAATCCAACTCAAGTGTAAAGGGGGTAGGTTAAGATGACTGTTCAAAGATTCTCTGGGAGCACAAAAGACAAAAGCATACTGAAACGTGCAGACATCAAGCAACCTCAGATAAAGAAAAAGTCTTTCAAGCAAGAAGTAATGTTAGAAGGGACTTCTTTATCCAGTAGACAATAACCAAATTCATGGTAACATCACTTCATCTTAAAACTTTTACAGCCTTGAATACCGGTCTTCATAAATACTTTTAAAAGCCTTTAAGAAACCTTTAATAAGTACAAACTTAAAAGACTTATAAAAAGTTATCAGATACTTTCCTTTACAAAATTTTCTTTGTCTCTCAAAATATTTTCGAAAAGTTTTTCAAACACAAATTTATGAAACTTTCCTCTCTCTCTGTCTTTAAACTTTTTTGTTTTCAAAAAAAAATAAATTTAAAAGTTTTTCAGATAGTAATAATATTCATAATATCCTTTGCTCTGATACCCCTTTCTCAAACTTTCTCTTCTATTTTTTAAGAACGTATTTTCAAAAATATTTCAAATATTTTTCTAAAAGTTTCTTCTTAATTATCTTTCAAAAACGTTTTCCGAAACTTACTTTAACCATGCTAATGACCCAGTTTCCTATGGTACTTCATCTATGACCAATCAATGATGTACGTTTCAAGACTCCCAAAGTCTGTGAAACCGTCATCATCAAACTATCTAAGCCCATACACATCGCGTGAACAACAATCCAATAGATTCATTCTCCTTACTTCTTTGTTTTACCCCTGCTTTAAAAGTCCTATAAATTCACAAGAGCTCTTCACACAAACTCACATCTTCAAAGCTCTTCCATAGCTTTGTCTAAGGTTCTGAGTTAGTGGCTCTCAATAGGATGACAAAGAGGCAAAGGAAAATAGCAGAAAGTATCTTGGAACATGTTGAGACAAAGATCAAGTCATCTTGGATGATGTATGGAATGAAGAGTAAGGGAAAGGGTTCATCTGAAAACCCGTTTCTCTATACTTGGACCATGGTGATCTTGTTGCATCACAGGGGGACTGGAAGACCACTGGGAGATCCCAGAATAGTCAATCTTATGAAGAGAACCACTGCCAAAGTAGTTCTTGGAATTAAGGTGCTGACTGTTGGTCGAAATACAGTCTTAAACGATGCACCTCCATTGTCTGAGATGTCACAAGGAGAATGCGTGCAGCAAAGCACGGTTGGGATGAAGTCTCGGGCTCTGAGGCAACTCCTGAAGCTCTTGCAGCAAAAGGATGGGGATGGCTTTGAAGGAGATGAAGTCTGATGAGGCTATGCCTCAGGCCTTGGAAGGAATCCCCGGAGTTAGCAATGGATAGATGCATTCCATTTTTGGAATGTAACTTCTTTTCTTTTTGAGAAAACCTGCTTAGGTTTCTCTTTTGAGTTTTCTTTTCAAAACCTGTATCTGAGCAACTGTAAAGACTTAATAAAAATCTTCTTTGTTTAGTTTCATTTATGCTTCATAACTTCTTGATAATTGCTTAACAAAATCTTAACTGAAACAAGAAATTCTTAAAAGACTGTAGAAAACTAATCAACTTAGGGGGAGAAATCCAAGTACTGAGAAGCAGATCTTTAAGCGTAACAAATCTTAACAGGAGAAATATATCTGTCAAAACGATACATTATTTAACATTTGGTATAGGATTACATTAAACCTTTTTAATTAATGACAAAAGGGGGAGAAATATAAACTAACAATATACTAAAAAGTGTAACAAACAGGGAGATAATAGGGTTTAGAAATAAATAGCAAAGAAATATAACATACAGTAAGCGAAAAGATAACAAACTAAGAGTCCTAATAACAAGTAAATAACAATAAGTCATAACAATCGGTGTCTGAAATCTTAACAAGAACATTTTAACAATAAGTTTTATTTTAACAATAGATATCTGAAATTTCTGAAGTATCATATAACAATAGGTATCTGAAGGATTCTAATAACCATAGGTGTCTGAATTTTAACAAGAAAAATAACAATAAGTATCTGAAGATTGCCCAAGCTCTCATACAAATCTGACATTTTATGTGATAGCTGTCTGAAAGGGAAACAAACAAGACACTCCTTCAAGAGTAAAGATGTTGTTTCAACTAGCAGACCACTAGAACTTTTACACATTGACTTGTTTGGTCCTATTAGAACAGAAAGTCTTAGTGGAAAGAAAATATGGTTGGGTCATCGTTGATGACTATTCTAGATTCACATGGGGACTATTCCTTAGAAACAAGGATGAGACTTTTAAGAATTCCACAATATTTTGTAAAAGGTACAGAATGAAAAGGGATTCTGTATTTCTGTCATAAGAAGTGATCATGGTGGGGGAGTTTGAGAATGCAAATTTCAAATTGTTCTGTGATGAGAATGGGATCTCACACAATTCTCTGTGGCAAGAACACCTCAATAGAATGGGGTTGTTGAGAGAAGAACAGAAGTTTGCAAGAGATGGCAAGGACCATGCTCAACTCCAAGCAACTTACCTAGAACCTTCTGGGCAGAAGCTGTTAACACAGCTTGTTACCTTCAAAACAGAAATATTGGTAAGACCAATTCTGAAAAGGACTCCATATGAATTGTGGAAAGGAAGAAAACCCAACATATCATATTTCCACATCTTTGGATGTGAATGTTTATACTGAACACCAAAGATGATCTTGGAAAATTGTATGCAAAATCTGATAATTGATTTTTCATTGGATATTCTGAAACATCTAAAGCATATAGAGTGTATAACTCTCGAACTTTAACTGTTGAAGAAACCATACATGTAAAATTCAATGAATAACAAAGAGACTGATAGGGAACTATCAGATCTAGAAGATGATTTTGCAGGAATGTGAGCTGAATGATCACAACGATTTGAAGGTGAGCACCTGTCTGAAGCTCCTGCTGTTTCTGAAACCTCTTCAGACACATGTTGAGTCTCAGACAATGTGATGCCTCCTCATAAAACTGATTGGAGATACAAGTCAATCATCCAAAAGAGCAAATCATTGGACAGCACTTCAGAAGGAGTTAAGACAAGATTCAAAATTCAGACATTTGACTTCTCTGCTCTCCTGTCTGAAATTGAGCCAAAGAGCATTGATGAAGCTCTGCATGATGAAGTGGTGGATCCTAGCCATGCAAGAGGAGCTAAATCAATTTGCTAGGAGTGATGTCTGGACCCTTGTTCCTAAACCCCATGGGAAAACAATATTGGAACCAAATGGGTATTCAGAAACAAGCAGTCTGAAGAAGGCAAAGTATCAGAAATAAGGTGCAAGGCTAGTAGCTCAAGGTTATAACCAGCAAGAAGGTATGACTTCACTGAAACCTTTGCCCCAGTGGCCAGGTTAGAAGCAATTAGAATTCTTTTATCTTATGCTGTAAATAATGGCATCAAACTATATCAAATGGATGTCAAAAGTGCCTTCCTCAATGGTTTCATTGAAGAAGAGGTTTTTGTTAGACAACCCCCTGGTTTTGAAGATGTAACTTTTCCTGAACATGTGTTTAAACTCAAGAAAGCTCTCTATGGTCTGAAACAAGCCCCAAGAGCTTGGTATGAAAGACTGAGCAGTTTTCTTGCAACTAATGGTTTTGAAAGAGGAAAAGTTGACACAACTCTTTTTAGAAAACAGTCTAACAAGGATCTTATACTTGTCCAAATATATGTTGATGACATTATTTTGGTTCAACTAATTCTTCATTGTGCAAAGAATTTTCTGAGTTAATGCAATCTGAATTTGAAATGAGCCTAATGGGTGAACTAAAGTTTTTCCTTGGACTTCAGATTAAGCAAGATTCTGATTGTATATGGATCCATCAAGAGAAATATACAAATGAAATGCTTAAAAAGTTCAACCTAAGTGATTGCAAACCTATGTCAACTCCAATGCATCCTTCTGCATCTTTAAATAAAGATGATAATGAAGAACCAGTAAATCAAACTTTGTATAGAGGAATGATTGGTTCATTATTGTATCTAACAGCAAGCAGGCCTGACATCATGTTCAGTGTGTGCCTGTGTGCTAGATTTCAATCTGATCCAAGAATCACTCACTACAAATCTGTAAAAAGAATTTTCAGATATCTTAAAGGTACTACTAATCTTGGTCTGTGCTATAAGAAAAGTAAGGATTGCAGGTTAGTAGGATACTGTGATGCTGATTTTGCTGGAGACAGAGTTGAAAGAAAAAGCACCAGTGGTGGATGTCACTTCTTTGGAGAAAATATGATCAGCTGGTCAAGCAAAAGGCAAAGCACAATTGCATTATCAACAGCTGAAGCAGAATACATCTCAGCAGCCAGTTGTTGCTCACAACTATTATGGGTGAAGTATCAACTTGAAGATTTTAATATTGCAATATCTGTTATACCTGTGTTATGTGATAATACCAGTGCCATTAATTTATCTAAAAATCCCATTCAACATTCTAGGGGCTAAACATATAGAAATCAAACATCATTTCATTAGAGACTATGTTCAGAAAGGTGTTTTTGATATTCAGTTTATTGATACAGAGCATCAATGGGCTGATATATTCACAAAACCTCTAACTGAAGATAGGTTAAGTTCATCAGAGATAAACTGAACATTCATGCATTGTGAGTATGTATGAAAATAATGTGTCTGAAACTTCAGCCTGTCTGAAACATGTGACCTGTCTGAAGTTTTTGGTCGTCTGAAATTAACTAGGATGTCTGAAATCTTGCACTTGTCTGAAATGAACAAATGACGTGGCAATAAAGGGGCGGTTTAAATCCACTTTGCACGTTACCCTATGTCTGCGCTGCCAGTTTCTGCCATCATTGCCTCAGAGGTCTATAAGTACTGTAAGGCAGTGAGTCCTTGGTACGTTACAGCTCACTACCCCTCTCAAAACCTTTGCTATTCTTCATCTTCAAGAAAACACTTTCTCTCTCAAGTTCTTTCCATCCTTCAACAATGGCACCAAAGAAGTCTGGAGCTGATAATATTGTGAAGACCAAGGGTGTCTTTCTGGAAGAACTTGAAGCGCTAGGAATGGATCTTCATGTAGAATTTCAAGCTGCTGGGTGGCTTGAATACTTCAACAAAAATCGTTCACATTGGCATGAGCAGAGTATACTTGATTTCTGGGCCACAGCAAGAGGAATCCCTAACCCTCAAGGCATCTACACTACCATCAAGGCTAATGTGCTCGGTACATCTATCTTTATTGATGAAGACATCTTGGCCATTGTCTGTGGTGTCAAGACTGAAGGTGCTGTCTTCTCTCCTGGCTGGGAATCAAGAAATGGAGGTCAGAAGCATTTTACTGAGTTTTTATATGGAACTTCCTCCCCTGCTAGTCTGGATGCAAAGAATATGTCAGATAAGGCTAGGGTTCTGCATGCTATCTTGGGGAACTCTGTAATCCCTAAAAGTGGCAGCAGAAACCATGTGTCTGAACTGGAAAGATTCTGCCTCATTCATCTTCTGAAGAAGCAGAAGATAAATCTTCCAAATATCATCATGTATCACCTTCAGAAGAGGCTGAGAGACTCTGCTGGAAGTTTTCCTCACAACACCATCATCACCAAGGTGTTGTTGCATTTTAAAGTTCCAGTTCACCAGCTCTTTGATCACCACTCAATTCCTATGTTTGGTGAATCAAATCTGAAGAGCATGAAGATCAAGCTGACTCCAAGGCCTCCATCGCCAACCATGAAAGAAAGTTTGCTGATGGAGAAAGCTCAGAGAAGAAGTTCCACTGTGCAGATTCTGGAAAATGAACTAAAAGGAGATATCAGAAGACATGAGTTCAAGCCCTCAAAGGCGTCACCTCAACCTAAGCTGAAGAAGCTACCTGTAAGAAGCTCAGCTAAGATAGCTTCTGCATCTGTACAGATTCAAGCATCTGAACCTGTTCAGAAACCTTCTCAACGGTTGTCTGAAATTGTGGGTCAGGTGTCTGAACCTGCACAATCTTCAAAGCCTACTTCTATAATGGAAGAACAGGCTGTGGATATTGATGCAGTTGCTGCTCAACCTCTTGCTGCATGCTCCTCTGACCCTGAACTGATTCAGGTTGCTGCTTTGGCTACTGCCATTGAACAAGAAGAATTAGAATTGAAAGAAGAGCAAGAGAGAACTGACAGAGCTCTTGCAATTGCCTCACAGCTTGCTTATGCTGAGGATGACAAGCAAGCAGTCATTGCTGAAGCCTCAAAGAAAAGAAAGAGGTCAAGTGCACCTCAGAGGAAGAAAAAGAAAGGTAAACTACTTCAGACAGTGTCTGAAGTTAGGATTACCAGAAGCACTGCTTCTCATCTAGAAGAAGCAGACGTTGCTGGAAGGTATCAAAATTTTGTAAAGGCTAATCAATACTTCAAGAGAAGAAGGGCTCTTTCCTCTGAAGAAAGAGAAAGGGAGGATAAGGAAGCCAAGGAAAGGGAAGAAAAAGAAAGAGCTGCTAAAGCTCAAGATGCTGTTGCTCCCAAACCTTACAAAAGGATCAAGGTGAGATTTGATAATGTAACTCCCTCACCTCCTTCATCACCTGAAAAGCAACCTTCTCCACCTATCTCCCAACCCTCTACCAACCTTACAGCTAATTTCATTACCCTCTGAACCTTTCATACCATTTGAAACCCTCATCACCTACACCCATCATACCATCAGACAACCTGTTGTCTGAACCCCCTGCACCTCAAGAAAATCAAGTTCTTGAACCCACATCTTCACCATCCAAACCCCTCTCACCTCTGTACATACAGCTATCTGATAGCTCATTATCTTCACCTTCATCACCTTCCTCACCATCATCATCTCCACCTCACACACCTTTACCTCCTTCACCACCCTCATCTGTTCATCAATTCAACCTTTCAGCTGAGATTGCAGCCTTATGCAAGAGACTGACAAGAACCTCCTTTGGCTCTTGTCCTTTTCCAAAATTCCAGCATCTGTCTGAAGAGCTGCATCACTTTAGAACAGCCCTGCTGTCTCACTTCATCAGGGTCTCTCTAAGAAAACTGTGTCTGATGAAAGGGCTTTATATTCCAACAATGCTGATGGTTTGGAGAAGATAAGGAAGGGTGTTGTCCCTCCTAAACATACTTGGGATCTTATCAATCCATTCTCTGAAGACTCATGGAAGTTGAACAATGAAGAATGGCTAATGGTAAGAATGCTGAACACAGAAGCTGAATTGTTCCAAAGAGACTTGGCTAGAGGAGTTGGAATGATAGGCTACAGGCCTCCTAGAACCAGTTCAATCAGGCCTTCAACCAAATCTTGGTGAAACCTGATAGAATTGTTCCTAGGTATCCCCTCAAACAAGGTCAAGATGAAAAATTGAAGGGTACTAAGGTCTATTCTGTATCAGCACCCCTGTCTGAAGTCATGACTGCTTCAGAATGGGAAGGTCTTCCTGAGTTTATCATGTCAGAAGGAGGCGGCTTGAATCACCTGCTTGAAAACTGGATGTGGGAATCTTACTGGAAGATCAGAGAAGCTGCTGGGTCTTCTTCTGGGTGTAGTGATCCTGATGCTGAATCTGCAATGGGTGTTGGACACTTCACAAATGTTCAGTACCATTTCTTAAGAGATCACTTTCCCCCACAGGCAGATTCATTCAACCAAGCTTGGGTGCTTCTGAAGTATGTTGGGACCTTTTTCTGTCCAGTCTACAATCCTTCAGAATATGGCTTACAGCCTGGATTTGGAGTTTTGAGATTTGTTTGTCCCTACCTTCAGCTCATCCTAGTTGAGTCTGAACCTGATCTGTTTGAAGAAAACCAGAAGCTGAAATCCAAGGTCAAGGCCCTTGAGAAGAGATGTGAAGAATCTGAGAGGAGATGTGAAGTCTCAGAAAAGAAAGCACAAAAGGTTATTCAGAATTAGCAAGAAATTCTTCATGAGCAACAGCTGATAAGAAGTGGTCAACAAGAGTTGAAGTCTTCTATTGAAGCTGCCATAGACAAGGCCAAGGAAGAACTGATCTCCTTTCTGTCTGAAGCCCTGCTGAAGAAGAAGGACTAATTTATTGCCATTGTCTTATGTTCATATTTTTGTTTCAAGTGCTGATTGTCTGTTTAATCCTTACATCATTTTAATACAATCAGTGTTTTTATTCCATCTCATGTGCTCATGATCCTTGCTCTGATACTTGTTTTTACTCTATCTGTAGTTCATAATCCTGTTTGTTTTATTGATCTGTTACTGTTTTTGCTCTATAATTCCCTTTTGATTGATGACAAAAGGGGGAGTATTAAATCTAACAAAATCTGGAGTGATTACAGGATTCAGGGGAGTACATGAATAAGTTCAAAGTTGTCTGTACTTCTGAGAAAATCATATATAAAAGCATCTAAAAGGATATATTTGTCCCAGGGGGAGCTAAATCTTAATCTCTCAATTTTGCATAATTTAAGTTAAATTTTTCATCATTAAAAAGGGGGAGAATGTTGAGTCTCAAAAATATCATAAAGAGGTTTATGATGTTTTAAAGACTGAAATTTCTCTAAGTTTTAATGATCAACAAATTCAACTTAAGTTGTTTCTCATAAGATACAATTGTCTAAATTGTTTATCTATGATTTTCAGCAAGAAGCCTACTATATAAGACTAAGTGTTGGATCCGTCTGAAGAAGCTGATGTTGTCTGAAGATGATCAACCCGTCTGAAGCATCAAAGCCGTCTGAAAGCTTTTGATGACGTGGCATCTCTTGTCTGAAGCTGTGACAATCCATGTACCTCTACACGTTTTTCACGCATGTTCTCTGCTACAAACAGCTGGCACCTGTGCAATGCAATTCAAGCACGTTCTCTGTCACAACGTGTCCTCTGCTACGCAGCAATTGCAGCAGCAACAAAGAGCACCTTTTTGGCAGGAGCAAACCTTGTAAAAATGTCAGAAATTGTCAGGGAATATCAGAATATGTCAGAGAATATTTTGTACTGCAGCAGCTGTCTCACAACGGCTAGCATTGATTTCACAAATCTGAGAGTCTTCAATGATTCAAATCATTTGGTTATAAATACCCCCTCATTTGAAGACCAACTGAGAGAGAGCAGTATAGCAAAAGAACAGAAACTCTGCAAGTTTTTCGCTGCAACACTCTGATAGATTTTTTATCATCTTTGTACACACATATTGTATTATCCTGAGCATACCTCAGTCATCTTTGTACATCTGTATCTGTTTAAGTCTCAAAACTGATATAGTTTGTGAGCTTAAGCATTTCTCTCATTTGTATTTCCTTTTGAGCCTGGAGAGGCTTGTCTGAAAAAGAATACTTGTGTTGTTGAGCCTGAAGAGGCTTGTCTGAAAAAGAATACTTGGTTGTAGAGCCTGAAGAGGCTTGATAGAAAAGAATACTTGTAATCTTGCAAGATTAAGAGAAAATCCAAGTGCTAGTTGGCATTGGGACTGGACGTAGCTCACAAGTGGTAGTGAGTGAACCAGGATAAATTCTGTGGCTAAGTTTCTCTTCCCTTATCTTTGTCATTTCAGTTTTAAAACTAACTAAGGGGACTGAATATTTTATTTAATATTTTAAAAAGAAGAAACTTCGTTTAGAACCATTTTAAAGCAGTCTGAAACCAACTTCAGACAGCTAACTAAAAACTTCAGACAGCCCTCTAGTAACCTGTCTGAAAATCTGTTTTTGTAAATCTGTTTTCGAAAAGCTTCTTAAAATATTTAGAAACACTATTCAACCCCCCTTCTAGTGTTTCCCTTTGTTCCTAAAGTAATGGTGTCAGGAGCAAATGAAAAAGGAGTATATGCAGAATAAGCAAAAGGGCAAATTCAACGGATACATATCCTCAAGAGAATCAGAAGAAATTCGAAAGCAAGCAGATGCAAGACAATGCAAGCTGGATAAAGCAGATGCAAGCAGATGCAAGATAATACAAGCTAGAGCAAGCAGATGCAAGCTGGATAAAACAGATACAAGAAAGCAGAAGAATTCAAGAGAGAGAATACACATGATCATCACATCTCTCAAAACAGAGCTCGTCAACAGAAGTGTCAGAACGGGAGTATTCTGAACACCCAATATGCTTAAGGAGAAGCAACCGTCTGAGAAGCTATTACACAACGGCTATATGAGCCACATCATCAGAAGCTCAACGGTATTATGAATTATCTTCAACGGCTATATTCAAGAAGAACATATAAATAGCCTCAAGAAAGAAGTTGAAGATGTTGTTGTCGTTGGAAACAACCATGTTGTTGTTGGAATATACAACCAGTTGTTGTTGTTGTTGAAAACACACAACCAAGTTGGTCGGTCCAACGAGTTGTTGGCATGCTGAGCATATTAACCATGCTGCCGAAGTGCAGATGTTATGCTATACAATCAAAGAGTGAATTCTCAATCAGGCTACTGATCAGCTGATCAGTTAGTTAGATTGTACAGTTGGTCTGTTGATGAAGTGAGTTGGTTGTCAGGAAGGCAATCATGCTGTACAAATGACTATCAAACCAGGTACGGTTTGAAGCTTTGAAGATACCTTGGCATTCCAATGATACGGGTGAGAATGTAGCCCATGGAAACCAATGGTAGGAGAATAAGGATGAAGCTTAATTTCACATCTTAGTTAGCCTACTCTCAGAGGATGTATTCCTCATAGAAAAGACAGGGATTGTACTTAAATTTAAACACTTGTATCACTGTCTATCCTTGTATTTAGTTTGTAATGACTGTATCCTGAGTATGTACTCAGTAATCACTATGTACAAGAAGAATCTGAGTTGAGAAGTTTTAACGAACATCTAACTTAGGTTGAGAAGTTGTAAACTTCATAGTTGGTTAGTTTCCCTGAGCCTGGACAGGCTTGACTGTAAAAGAATACTCTTAGAGCTTGAAGAGGCTTGATAGAAAATACTACTGCTGGTCTGTGTGACTCAGTGTGACATATATGTGGTTGCGAGGGTCTGGAGGATTCGGAGTGACGCATATATGTGTTAAGGATCGGTGTGATCCTGAGCCTGAAGAGGCTTGACTGTAAAAGAATACTTGGTGTGACATATATGTGGTTGCGAGGGTCTGGAGGATTCGGAGTGACGCATATATGTATTAAGGATCGGTGTGATCCTGAGCCTGAAGAGGCTTGACTGTAAAAGAATACTTGGTGTGACATATATGTGGCTGCAAGGGTCTGGGGGATTCGGAGTGGCACATATATGTTGTTGTTATAAAAAAAGGCTAGTGGTGGTTTGCCACTAGGACTGGATGTAGCTCACAGGGTTTGTGGGTGAACCAGGATAAATTTTGTGTCTGAATTTTCTTTCCCTTAATCTCTTTTATTTACAAGTCTTTATATTTACGTTGGGGATTGAAAAGTACTTTTCAAAATAATCTTAACTCAAGGATTTCAATAAAACAAGTTTTCTTACAAACATAATGGTAAAACGTCTCTAGTGTAGGTTGAAGTATTATAGAAGAATACATTCAGAGGGTTGTCTGAAATACCTGTCTGAAGTGAGCCCAACAGGAACTCAGTTCAGACACATGATATGGATGGTCTCTGATCATCTAAAGTATTTCAGAAACAGTTCTGAAGGTACTCTCAATAATATTCTTCAGAAGACACTAAGATAAGTTTGTTTAAAATCAAAACAATCTTAAGTGTAAGAAAAAGTTTTTAATCTAAATCTTTCATATTTTCCGCATGTTTTTAAAATAACTCGGATCTTAAGATTGGGTTTGTACAATGATCACTTAACGTGATTGTTTATTTTAAAGATTTCCAAAATTGTCTCAAAATATCTAAAACACTATTCAACCCCCCTTCTAGTGTTGCCTGTGGTTCTAACAGTCGTGAGGATATACTTTCTACTGCCATTGGACGACCTGAGCACCCTGGTCATGTTCGTGCTAGATCAGGGGTTGGTAATCGGTCATATTTTTGTCCTGTCTCACGGGACTCCTCATCATCTGCTCTGCCAAATAGTGAGCAGGTGCAACAGTTAAGACATGAGCACAGAGAAGAGATCAAACAGGAGGTGAGACAGGAGCTCAGAGATGAGATGAAACATGAGGTGAGACAGGAACTGATGGCCCAAATTGAGTAGATGAAGCAGGATATGGTGCATGCACAGCAGGCAGGTGCTCTTACTCCAGAATTTGTGGCTCATACAGTTAGAATCAACACAAAGGGTAGTTGTTCACCTGAAGGCGGTCCGGGGGATGACATGGGATCCATAATCCCTTGTGAGTTGTATGTGGAGGGCACACCAACCCCTACGTTGGTCGCTACGGGGAAGGTCTTTATAGGGGCCACCATGATACATAATATGCCTCTTTCACCAGACACGGTCAAGGTAACGGTGGAAAAGGTTATAGTTGGTGATTCTCATGTGCCTATCCAGACATTGGAGGTAACTATTGTGGCACAAGCATATCAGACCTATATTGCCTGGCCCTGTCATCTAGTTAAGCAGACTCCAACCCCCATGGTATAGTTGGCTCTTATATATATTACTACATTTCACATTTAAATGTTTATATTTTATATCCTTAACAATGTATCCATTGTTCTTATGTGTAGCAAAAACTTCAGAAAAAGAGATAGAAAGATAATAATAAAAGGGACCTTTTTCAATCGATGATCCGTTGACTAATGTGATGGAGGTTGGAGTGGCCATTCGTCGGAGCTGTTTGGTGTTGCCATGGGAAGCGGAAGATTTTGGTCAGGAATGTCCCAACCCACTGTATTTAACCATGCCAAATATAGCACAGGTTGTGCAAGGTGATGAATATTTGAACATCACTGTCATTCATGTGTGGGAGTTGTAAGTACATTGACAACTAAACTTGTAGTTTTCTTATTAACTTACTTTACTAGGAAATTTTTAACAGGAAATATGTTTTATTTTAGGTATTTGTCTTCATTATGCTCACATGAGGAAGTGTATGGATTCATTGACCCTAATCTAACCTTCGAGGGTTTAAATCCAAGAATAGAAATACAGAAATACATCGCCAACAACATGTTCGATGAGGACAAAATGATCTATTTAGGACCTTACTTCCATGAGTAAGTGCAAATACATCTCAGTTATTTAATATTTTTATCACTATCAATGTGAATATCTTGCAGTATTAACTAATTTCCAATGCAGCCGCCACTGGCAACTACTGGTTATATCCGTCGAAGATCACACCGCTGTGTGGTTTTGTTCATTGCATAAGAAGCCCACTAAAAAATTTCAAGAAGTAGTCAATAGGTAATGACAATCAATTTATTATCATTATTAGTCTTTTTTAGGTTATAATTATTCTCTAACTTGTGTTTTGTTTTTTATATTAGTGCCTATGCAGCATATCAATTGATGTTAGGTAAAGCTTCACATAGAGCTCCTAAGCTATCATGGATTAACCTCAAGGTATTTATTTACATGCATTATGTAACATCCCGAATTCCAGGAGCTTGTTTACTCCATAGGGATTAGATAATTAACCTTGTGTTAGAGATTAAGAAGAAGGTAAGTCAAGAACTTAGGAGTTAAATCTTAGTGGTTAAACCAATCTTAGGATGTTAGTGTAACATCCCAACCTTTGGTTAAGATAACATTTGTGTTCAGTAGGTCTAAACCTTGTAAGATCACTTAGGATTATGAGTAATAGGTAAGGAAAGGGTAAGATATGAGTTTGGAACCTTAATAGAACCAATTTAGGAGTTTTTGGTCCCAGGTAATCGATTACCATTGGTAATCGATTACCAGAGAGTTCTGTTGGTGGTAATCGATTACCAGGGTTTGGTAATCGATTACCAGGTTTCTGGGTTCACTGTAATCGATTACCAGAAGTGGTAATCGATTACCAGATCTCCAGGAATGCATTTTGGCCTCTGGTAATCGATTACCAGGGTTTGGTAATCGATTACCAGCAGTATATATATATATGCTGGTGCGAAAATTCAGCAGAAACTCATTCTCCCTCCCCCTTTCTTCGAACCCTAGAGAGAGAAAGTGAGAGTTCTAATGAGAGGAAGCTAATTTTGGAGCTTTGGAAGTAGATTGAAGCTAGAATCAACCTTTGGATCACTTCAAACTCTCAATTTCTCCTTTGATTTCACCCTTGAGTGAGTATAACTCACCCCTTAGGGTAGAATTGGTCTCCTATGCATGTCCCCTCTTCTCCCCTCCCTTTCTTGGCTGGATAATTGAATTGTTAGTGATTGTTTGAATGGATTGTTGATAGAATGAACATATAAATTAGGATCGAGGGTTCGAAATGGTTAGCTTCGAAGTTTTCGAAACTATCGAAACTTACGAAATGAGCGAAACTATCGAAACTATCGGAATTCCTCGATTATAACTTATGTGGGCATTCTTTTGCTGTCAATTACTTGATTAGTGATAGTTAGGAAAGAAAGTTGATGATTCTTCTTGAATCTTGAATGTATGTGCCAAAGTGTCGAAGTAGCGAAAATGTCGATATGTCCCTTGTATGACCCCGAACTCTCGAATCCCTTTCTCTATGATTAAATTGATTGAAATTGTGATGTTATAAATGCGATTGATAAGAGGATGTTTGAATCGAAGGTGAAACGAAGGAATTTCGAAGTTACGAAAGTTACGAGACTTGAAAAAGTATCGAAACACTCGAGACGTTCGAAAATCCTAGTTGTTACCACCGATTCAAGTAAGCCTAATGTGTATATAATTATGATTGTTAGATTGTATTGTGATTGATGTTTGAAAGACTTGGGATGATTCTAATTGGTTAGAACGGAGCGGTTCTTAATGTTCTTTAGTTTCGAAAATTTCGAGGCTATCGAAATGTTTCGAAACCATCGTAACGTCGAAATGCTCTATTCTCTCCAATTATAATTGATCCAGAATGGGAATTAAGGATTGGGGATTGATTACGATATAGGAATTGATGGGTAGTAGACACGGGTTCACATAGAGCATGGATTCTCGTCAGTTTCGAAAGGATCGAACTATCGAGAACGAACTACCTATCAATTCGTATGTCTAATTAGTTATTCGATCAATACTGGACTTCGGTCAAATACTGTAGGGTGGGACTCGTCCCCTGGGGAGATATCCCCTGTAGTCTGAGCTCAGGTCTAACTCTAGACTGTGATTGTTTTATAGCCTTCGGGCACAGCATAAGCATATATATACTGACATTGATTTGGAAATGATACTGAGACTGATGTGGAAATGATATAGTTATTATTATTGATGATATAAATGTTGTTTAACATGTCATAGATATCTGTTCCCTGCATTCATGCATAGAGTTATGCTTGCTGAGACATTAGTCTCACCCCACGTTTCGGGGGTTTCCTTTAGTGTGCAGGAAAATTCAGATGACGTTAAGGATAAGAGAGAAGATGATGAAGTTGATTATTGTTAGAATAGGGACCCTTGTATCATTTGATTCAGATGTATAGTTAATTATTGTTAGATATTGTAAATATGCATGTATGTAATTCTTAGCCAAGAAGGCTTATTTATGACTAGTGTTTATTTATTTAGTTTAAAGGAAGATTCTTTCAGATCTCCGCTATGAATTTATGGAATCCTATTACTTTAAGTGTAGGTTTCCTTCCTTAACCTTCTTGTAGAGGTGTTTATTTGTATGACTTAAACTAATCGTTGGAAAGTTTAAGTAAATTGTATGACGATATCGAAAATTTAACGAAGTGATTTCAAGAATTACAGGAGTAGTGTCTCCAACGGGCACTATTTCTAAGTTCTAGAAATTAGGACGTTACACATTAAATAGGATATTTTATTAAACTCTTGTGTATGGTGTTAATTATTTGACTATTCTTCATTTTGAATTATAGTGTAACAAACAAGTTGGAGGATATGAGTGCGGCTATTACATCATGCAATAGATGTCTTCCATTGTGCAAGGTGGTATCCAAAACGCATGGGAGCAGGTAATTCAGCATGAATATTCAATTCTTCAATAAATCTAAATTCATAATTGATCTATCCACTAATTTCAAATTATTTCATTTTGCAGTTTTTCGTGGATACCAGGCCATTTAACTCTGATGCAATTGATTATATCAGAAAGAAATGGGTTAAATATGTTATTGAGTTATATAACAAAAGTTTAGGGAAGTTGACCATTGTTTGATTAGTTATACTACATTTTATATAGTTCTATGTTTAGGTATTTAGTTTTTACATGACAAAGACTATTATGTACATTGGTTATACTATAATCTTTGAAATGTTGTATTTTGAAGTTAATGGATGCAAATTTGATTAAACTGTTGTTGGTATTTCGTTCTATACAATTTATGGACTGTTCTGGCTGTTTGCAGGTTTAGGAAAATGATAAAAACAGAATGTTCCCAAAATAAATTGAGTTTCCACGACGATGTGACCATAACCATCATGGAAAGTGACTTACAACGAGGATTGTGGTCACAACCGTCGTGGAATGAGGCAAAATCAAGGCCATTTGCAGCCTTTTTAACGACGGTTATGCAAGGAACCGTCGTAGAAAGTAAAAAACCACGACGGTTCCTTGCATAACCGTCGTTAAAAAGGCTGCTAATGGCCTTGATTTTGCCTCATTCTACGATGGTTGTAACCACAACCGTCGTTGTATATGTAAGAAACAACGAAACCCTTAACAACCGTCGTTGTTTCTAATTTATAACGACGGTTGCAAAACGTCGTCAAAATTTAATATTTACGACGCTTGGATCAACGACAAGTGTATAACCGTCGTAAAAAGCCCATTTTAACCGTCGTAAAAAGCCCTTTTTGCACTAGTGATGGTTTGTAATTAAAGAGATATGATCAAGTAATAGTCCCATTTAATGTCGTGCTTATCCTTTATAAAAATATATTGAATATTCTGTCTGTCTTGCTGCTTTATTGCTTTATGAGGTTTCAACCACTACTTTTAATGAGTAATTAAATTGGATGTAAAAATTTTTAATGCACATTTTGCATGATTGTGAACCTAAGTTTGACTCGAGTTGAATTTAAATTGTTTTAAATGTAAATTTTACAGTATCATTTAAAGATATATGATATTTATTGTGATAACACTAAAAATAGTTTACCATAATAATAACTTTGAAAGAAGTCAAAACATAAAAGTACATTACTATATATAATATACGGTTAGTCAAAACATAACATTTCATTTAAATGCATTTCTTGCTGTATTAAAATAGTAATTTAAAATAAAGTATTTAATATTAACTTTTGAAAGAAGTCAAAACATAAAATACATTTATTAGTTCATTAAAATATTTTTAATTGAAAAACGGTATTAAATGAATCAAAACATTGAAAAAACATTAATATAGTGTTTAATAATCAAAACATAACATTTAATTTTCTTCAATTTCTTGTTGTATTAAAATAGTAATGTGTTTAATAATATCTTTGAAAAAAAAGTCAAAACAGAAAAATACTTTGCTTTATTTAATAGTTCATTAAAATATTTTTGACTAAAAAAAATAATTATCAATTCCGTATTAAATGAGTCAACTGCAATATTTTAGAATTAAATGTAATATTTGACATTGAATGTTAAAAACCGTTAAATGAAGCGGTGTAAGAAAATCAATTTGAATCGGTCCATTTTTAAATTTCCAAATATTATATGGTTTTTTTAATTAATTTAGAAAATTTTAAAGTTAAATAAAGATATATATTTAATAGTTTTAAATAGATGTTTAATATTTTACTATTTATAATTAATTTTCTTATATTATAAAACATATAATGTTATTATATTAATTTACAACCTTATATACCAACGGGGGTTGGTTCAAGTGACACATGCTTGTTTCCCCTTAAGCAAGGTCTCGGGTTCTAACCCCACCATGATGTGGATGTTCCCAGCTCGAACAGGATTGCCTTTAGTGGAGGATACCTGTGGTTAAAACAAAAAAAAAACAAAAAAAAATTTACAACCTTATATATATTAATCTCTTATATTTTGTATTATTTTATTAATTTAAACATTATATAATAATAAAAATATATATTTAATCATTACCGATTCGACCATGGTTCAACAACAGTTGACCAATGAACCGTGAATCAGTGTCTTCACTGGTTTAATTATTGGTCCGATTTTTAAAACATTGTTTTTATTATTTCTATTTTTTTATTTTAAAATGTATCTCAAAATAAAAAATTTTAAATATTAAATAAAAAAATTTAAAGATACATTATAAATTAATATAAATTATTTTCTTTACATTTTTTTCTTTATTTTCAAGCTCCCTCCGTCTTCATTATCAACAAGAGCACAATTATTGATTATGAAAAAATTAATACAAAATTGTACATACAATTGCATTTTACCAATTTGATACTATCAAAATACATAAGGGAAGTGTGGTTTGGATAAAGTGATGCACACTCTACCGATTAAAGAGTTCCATATTGTTTTTGTGTGTAAAGCATTCATGTTATTTAGTATTTCTCTTTTGATAAAGAGTGTGTTTGGTAAATCTAGCTGGAAAGTTATCTGAAAGCTGAAAAGTTAGATGAAAGCTAAAAAGCTAGCTGATATGATTGAAGGTGTTTGGTAAAACTACCTGAAAATGGTAAAATGACATACAAGGACATCATTAATTATTAAATAATGATAAGAGGGTGGTTGAGGGATAAACTTGTAATTAATTTTCAAGTAGTGGCTGAAAATGGGAGTTTTTTAAAAAAATTACCTCGGGATATAACATATTGAAGGAAGCGCTAGAGCACAAAAGCTAACATGGGTGTACCTCAAGGTATTCAATTGCATTGAATATACAAATTATTTTAACAATTTTGTATGTCAATTAATTATTTGATTTATGTTCATATTGAATTGTAGTGTAACAAACAAACCGGAGGCTATGAGTGCAGCTATTACGTAATGCAATGGATGACGATCATAGTGCGAGCTGGAATTGATAGAGGTTAGGATTAGGTGATTCGCTATGTTTGACCAATTCATCACTAAATCATATATTTTAATTGGTTTATAGACAAATGTGAAGTTATTGTATGTTTCATTTTTTTATGGAAACACACCAATTTGACCTCGCAAACTTGAGTTCATCAGAACCACATTGGCAAAATATTTTCTTAACTTTTAAAATACTTTACCATTCACATTAAAAAAGTATTTACATTTTATGGTTGATTAGTTTAACTTATTTAGACAAGTTTTTCATATAGTTGATTAGTTTTTTTTATTTAGACAACTTATATATATTGATTTCATTACATATTGATGAAAAATAGTGTTGGAGTAACCGTCATTATGCCCCCATCGTCGTTATTACGCCCCCATATGACGACGGTTGTTGAAGTAACTGTCATCATATCTTATATTCAATGATGGTTGTAAGATTTCATCAAAACGATTAATGGATTTTTTTCGATTCATGCATTAGATTCCAAGTCCAAATCCATCCATTTGCATCCCCTACCCGCAACTAGTATTCTAAGGACACACTGGTTAAGAAATTCATATATAGTAGGTTTTTATTAGAAATGATAACATTCATTGCATTTATAGTATTAATTAATGTTACACAGTAAAATAAAAACTTTCTAATTTTTAATTCCTTAACCACATTAGTATTTCCCTTATGTTAATACTCATTTGAAATGGTTTAGTACAATTTCAAGAAAAAATATTAAAAAACTTTCAATTTTTTAACATATTAAATATATATATATATATATATATATTATTTTAAGGGTCATGCTAACGAGTGTTCTAAGGATACATTGGTTAAGAAATTTATATATAGTAGGTTTTTATTAGAAATTATAACATTCATTGCATTTATAGTATTAATTAATTTACACAGTCCAATAAAAACTTTCTAATTTTTAATTCCCTAACCACGTTAGTATTTCCCTTATTTGAATACTCATTAGAAATAGTTTAGTACTTTTGAAAATGAGTTCAATGACTATACACTTCAGAGAAAAAAAGGTTTTACGTTACTATTCAATAATTTGTTACTACATCATTTAATAAATATGACAGTTGATGTGTTATTAAACTCAATATATGATGTATAATACATAATTGGATAACTGTTTGAAACTTTTATAAATTGACAATTTTGACACTCGGTGTCATTTGATCCTGTCCGTATGTATATAAACACACACACACACATATATATATTATACCATACACCTTTATATATATTATTTTGGGAAAATATCTTATTTATTATTTAATGCTTTAAAATTAATTAATGCCTCATTAATTAAATAATATGTATATTTATTGTTATATTCTATCCGTTTATTTATTATTGTTGAATAAGGAAAAAATATACATATAATTTTAAAAAATTAATGAGGCATTAATTAATTTTCTAAACATTAAATAATATATAAGATAATTTTTCTAAACAAAAGATGTAAGGCTTAATTGCACTTTGGACTTTTTTCAATTTTGGTCCCCCAAACGTTTTTGGAGCCAACTAAGTCTCAATTTCAAAATTAAGAAAATTTGGTCCCTTTGTCAATTGTGTTCTATCTAAAACCTTCAAAATTAGGCGTTTAAAATATTTGCAACTCAAGTCCAGCATTAGATACAATTAGGGGTAGAAATATGTCAGACCGCTCGTCGGGAGCCTACGACCTAGCCAATTTAAGGCCTAGTTTGGTTTGGCTACTTTAATAAAAAGGTTAGGTCTAGGCTTTTGAAAAAGTTTTTTAATTAAATAGGTCAGGCTTAGACATTATAAAAAGCCTATTAGACTTGGCGGGCTAGCCTATTTATAAATAATATTATTTTCAAATTATAAATATATTATATGTAATAAATAGTATAATAATATATAATATTTTAATTTCTCCCATTGACCTATTTAGAGATATGTGTGACATATTTACATGATTGAAAAGTAAGTCTATTATTAACCTATTTAGAGATAGACCTATTGGCCTATTTAAAGATCATAATATGAAATAAGTTTTTAAACCGGCTAATAGGCCAAACCAGGCTTTCAAGTAGGTCAGACTGAAAAAATGGCTTATGATAGGTGTTGAGTCTCAAAAATATCATTAAGTATTTAATAATTATTGAGTCCCAATATCAGAAATTTTGAATTTTTTTTTCTTATTTTCCTAATTCCTAGATCCTAAAAATTTTAAAAATCCTAAAAATTAAAATGAAAAACAAAAATCCTAATTAACTGAAAAAAATAAAAAAAATAATTAATCCTATAAAATAAAAGAAAATAGAAAATAAAAGAACGAAAATAAAGAAAAACACCAGTGTCAATCTTCATCCTCTGTATCCTATAAGTCCTTGTCATATTCTCCTGCTGCTGCTGCTTCACCTCCCCCTGGAAGAATAGGCCTGTCCCCAGGCCACTGCAAGAATATCCGGAACTCTTCAAACAACATGCCTAGGTATGGGTCTGGTAACTCTTGATTGATTTGGGGTCAACTGGTCTTTTGCATCATTTAAGACCTTTATACTTTGCAGCAGCCTGTGCACTCTTGAATCACATGGGATCATATTTTCTGATCCTTTTCCTCATGTCTTTTCCTCGTGAGCTAAAGCCACGGGAAAGACTAGCAATTTAATCTTAGGCATCTGAAAAGTCAAATAACAACAATTAGTTGCTAAAAACACATTTATTTTAATGATGCCTTATTGCAAATACCAATTCGTGAAGAACATGGAAGCCTATCATTCACCAATTTGCATGCATAAATAATTATTCTCTTTATAACAAAATTTCACTGCACTTGGTAATGCCTTCCTAAAAACAAAATATACTCATTTGTTTTGTAAGCATTCAATCAATCCATGGAAAGTGAAAGTTAATTTTTTTTGAAAGAAATAGAGCATAAAACTTTCAAATTCAATAACTGACAAGACAAAGAGCATTCCAATCAAGCAAATTGTTCTTCATGTTTCTCACAGGAAAAATCACATTTAAGATAGCAATAATCAACAATATTCACAATCCTAAAGTTGCTATCTTAAACTGTAAATCATAAAAAAAACAAAGTAGATGAAGATCTCAATTGGTAAAAATTAAAATATAATGAAATTTGAAAGTTTCAAAATTGATTGAAGTTTGTGAGTGGAAAAAGTGAAAAGAAAAGCTTAGGAAGTAGAAAACAGTACATGAGAAAACAAAAGATTTTTAAAATCCCGTACTGCTACGCTTTACCTGCGCTCAGCACAAGTGAAGCGTAGAATACAGTAACTAAAATTGAAATTTTGCGCTTTACCTGCGCTTAGCGCAGGTGAAGCGTAGAAAATAGAATGAGATTTTTCAATTTTTAGTCACGTTTTTCTACTACTTCCTAGTTTTTTTAAAAAAAAATTATTTTCCACAAACTTATTCCAATCAATTTTGAAAATTTCCTAAATCCTAAAAATGAAAAAAAAAATCCTAATTAACAACAAGAAAATAAAACAAAACTAAAATTAAGTAAAAAATTAAAAAAAATCTCTGGGTTGCCTCCTAGGAAGCGCTTGTTTAACGTCTGATAGCTCGACGCCTGCCCTGTCAAGGTGGCTGAAACTGAAATCTTTTGGTGAGCCTGTGAGCCGCACCCTTCCTTTCTTTGGCCTGTAAGCCTCTCCATAATATTGCCTTGGAGCAACCTGTAGTGTGAAATGACTTTGAGCATTTGGGCTTCTTTCTGGAATTAGACCATGCCTCTGACTCCCCTGGCTTGACTCTTTTCTTTTTTATTAATTTTCTCTCATGTGCATGAGTCTTCTTTTCCTGAAGCTTAGATGATTCACAGTTGACTGCTCTCAATTTCTTTGCTTCGTAGGGGTCTTTGACATGAAACACACCTGACCACTTGATCTTCAATCTGGCTCTGGGCTTTGAATTTGATTCTATCTTGACCTTTCTTCTCTTTGCCCTGTTCTGGTCAGTGTGATTGTAGGCCTTTCTTTTGTGAGGTCTGGAAGGATTATCACTTGCACCATGCCTTTCTTGATCTTCCTTTGCAGGACTGGTTGGATAAGGCATGGTCTTTGGTCTTGATACCACTTCCCTTCCTTCTTTGGGCTTTGATTTACTATCTCTCTGTTCACTCTTTTTCTCTTTTTCTTGATCTTTTTCATCGTGTACACCCTCATATGTGTTGTTCTCTTTCTCCCCTTCATAGTCAATCTCTTCTTCAAGCACCATCTTTTCTATTTCATCCTCTCCTTTTTCTTCTTCTACTTCTTCATCAGTCATATTATTATTGATTTCCTCCCCTTTTAGCTGAACAATGTCATCACACTGCTCTTCAGGTTTGGGAAGTGCATTTGCTGAAATTTGTTCTGACTGATGGTTGGTTCTTGCTTCTGTTATCTGTTCAACTGTTGCATCAGAAAACTCTCTCTTCTTGTTGAGCATTTCCAGCATGAACTCGGCAGGGCTTTGCTCCATGGCCTCCAACATTGGGATGGTAATTTGCACACAGTTGATACTATTCATGAAGCTTTCAAATAACATGTGTAGATATTTCATGGAGGGATTCTTTGGATATGGCAAATCTCTGACTTGTAGTGCATGTGTGAACTCTTCCTTTTCTTCTTCTTCCTCTTCTTCACCCACTTCTTCTGATTCTCTTTCTTCAACTTCTCTTTCTTGTGCTTCTTCAATTTCCTTCTGAAGTCTTAACTCCCTTTGCTCTGCTAGCTGCGCTATCAAAGCATCATTTTTTCTTCTTGCTTCTTCTCTTTCCTTCTGACTGTCATTCATATCTTATATGAGTCTATCAAGCTTCTCCTTAATTCTTGAACATGTGTTATGTATTGCAGTATCTGCCCTGAGTTCAGCTTCAACAGTTTGCTTATAGGATGAATCAGCATCTTGTTGCCATCCAAAATTTTGATTCTGGTAACTTCTCCAATCCTGTGAAAAATTGTTAGAATAATTATTGTAATTGGAAAAGTTACCTTGATTTGATGTGTGGGAGAAATATTTTGGCTCTTGCTGTCTAACATAATCTCCAAGGGTTCTTCTTGGTGGATTTTGATAATCTCCAAGTGCTCTTCTTGGTGGATTTTGCCATTCAGAAGCCATTCAACTTTTACTTCACTTGGGGATGGTTGAACAGAAAGTGTTGAGATTGTCTCTTTGCCCCTTTTCCCTTCTCTCCTTTTGTTCCTTCTAGATGTCCCTAATATCAATTGATTTGAGATACTTGTCTTCACAAGAGCACTATCCAAGAAACTCAAACAATTGTTAGCTCAGGAAAGAGGAACAAAATAATAATATTTTTTTATTTAAAAAAAACGAATATATATATATATATATAATTGTTTTTAAACAAACGAAAATAATAAAAAAAAATCCTAAAAATTCTAAGATAGAACTCAAGTTTGAATTTGAAATATGATATTTACTTATCCTGAAATCCTAAAAGAACTCAAACAGGATAAGCATTGAAGATAAGATAAGACTAATTCAAATTTCAAATTTCAAATTTCATATATTTTTTATTTTTTATTCCTTAAAAAAATATTTTTTTTGAAAATATTAATAAAATACGAAAATTAAAATAAAAAATAAAATTTTGAAAATTTGACCTCCTAATGCTATACAAATTGAGACATCGCTCCCCGGCAACGGCGCCAAAAACTTGATGGATTCCTGGCAAGTGTACCAAAAGTCGAGCAGTTATAGAGTAAGTAAGATATCGTATCCACAAGGAGCAGTTTTAATTTGTAAAGTAATAGCGATCGTATTTTCAATGAAAACAATTTATAAAAAGATTTGGTTGTATGCAGAATAATAATAATAACAGATAAACGAGATGAGAGAAGGATACTTTGGATTAAAATTTGACTTTGTTTCATCCCCCCCCCTCGTGTATGCGAATCCCTTCTGTTAATTATGATTATACTTGTAATTACCTTAGCATTGGTTAATTACAATAATTATAAGGCATGCCTGGTAATTATCGTACCCGCAAATTCCCCTATAACACCATAATTAAACGCCAAAAGCTATTCTCTACAGGTATTCAAAGTGGCTTGGCGACCCCGAACATTCCCCGTATTTTGCAATCAGCGCTATCAATTTAATCCATACCTTCCCATCGAACAATTATGAAGGGGTGTGTCACTCACCAAACACTTCAATCGCAGCGAATAACGATAGTACGATATGAACCAAACGAGTATCTTCAGTAATCAGAGATTAAGCTTCATAGACAGCTCTATGCTCACCTAACTCTAATACTAGCCGGAGTTCCACTTTTTGTATCTAGAGCACTAGCCTACCACCCCGGCGCACGCGTGGAGGCGATGCATTACAAACAGTATAAAGATACCGATAAATTACAAATAGAGAATCATAATTAAAAAGAAGAGAATTCTTATACACTTGGGGATTGAATCCACTACATCAAATCCTACTGAAGAGCTTAGCTACTCATGGTAGCCATTACAAACCACTGAGAAATCTGTCACCTTTCTCAATCCTAGAACTACTCTCGATCTCTGTATTTGTGTCGGTCCCGAGGACCTGCTTTGATCTGTGCAAAAGGCTTTATTTATTGAGTGGGAAAACCCTAATTCTCCTCCAAGAAGTCATTCTGGATCTAGGTTTAAAAGCTGTTGTGCGTCCTGCGCTTCATATGCGCTTAGCGCGCATGAAGCGCGATTAATCCGTTGCTGCGCTCCACCTGCGCTTAGCGCATGTGGAGCGTGTCATGCGTTGCATGTTCCCTTCAGATCTTGATCTAACTTTTGGATCTCTTTCTGATCTTGCCTTTGTTTGACTGGTTTTCCTATTTCCCTTTTTCTGAATTGATTTTGTATTTAATTGGCTTGGATTTGAATTTGGAGAGGTTATCCACAAGATTCTCTGATTAACTAACTGTTAATCTCCTCTTTATTTGGTCTTTATTTAAATTCTGAATTTGTAAACAACCTCCTTTCTGATGCTATTTTCTCTCTCTTTCCAAATCTTCTGTAAATTTGCATAAAATAACAGATTTCTATTTAAAATCACATCATATTCAAATTTAAACCAAATAATTACAATTATTATAAATATTAACAAAAATGGATAATTTTGGGCATAAATTACTATTTTGACCTTGATAAGTGTAATAAAAACTATAGGAAAATAACGCTTATTTTACACTTATCAGGAACCCTGAAGGCTATTCAAGCTGAAGAAGCTTCAGATGGTGATGAAGAATCTGAAGTCAGTTTAGAAGAGGATGAAGATCTTGCCCATTTAAGCAGAAAGATAAAGAAAATGCTTTAGAAAAATGGGAGATTCAGAAAGCACCAATCCTCTGGTTTCAAACAAGGTAAGTCAGGTAATGATTCCTTATCTACTGTCAAAATTATGTGTTTTGAATGTAAGCAGCTAGGACACGTGAAGGTTGACTGTCCTAAGCTCAAGAAATTTTCCTTCCAAAAGAGGAAATTCTTTAACAAGAAGAAGGGGATGATGGACACTTGGTAGGATCTTGATGAGTCCACTTCAGAAGAAGAGAATGACGCTTCATAAGATGCAAATCTGTGCCTGATGGCAAGTCTTCCATCATCTGATAGTTCAGAATCTGAGGTAATGCCTCAAACTCTACAAGATCAATATGATGATTTGGTTGAAAGTTCCAAAGAACTTTTCAATGAGTATAAGGAGCTTTCAAGAGCTTACACTGAAGTAATTAAAAGAAATAAGATTTTACAAAAAGAAAACCTCATAATCAAAGAAAAGCTTTTGAAACAAGAGACTAGTAATTCCAGCAATCTTTCTGAAGAAAATCAAAAACTTCTGAAGAAAATAAAAAACTTCTCAGAAGATTCATCATCAAATTCTTCTGTTTTAAAATTTCCTAATAAAGGTAAGAAGAAAGGTAATGGGTGTTCCCATTGTGGTAAGCTTGGACACCATGTGTCTTAGTGTAAACAAAAGAGGAAATCAAAGCCCAAATCTAACAAGACAGGACCCAAGAAAATATGGGTACCTAAGCACTTAATTGTTCCTGTTGCAAATGTCTTTAATAGGACAAAGGAAACCCCTCAGATGGTACTTGGATTGTGGATGCTCACGTCACATGACGAGAGAAAGGTCTTTGTTCCAAAGCCTTAGACCCAAGGAGGAAGGAGTGGTCACCTTTGGAGGCAATCAACAAGGAAGATCACTGCCACAGAGACTGTAGGTATATCTCCTCAATCCCTTATTAAGAATGATGTTTTGGTTGAAGGACTGCAACATAACATTCTGAGCATAAGTCAATTATGCGACAGTGGATATGTTGTATCTTTCACAAAAGAAGGTTTTATAGTCAAGGACTTTTCAGATCAAACCCTCTTTTCTGCTAAGAGACACAATAATTTGTATAAAATTGATCTAGAGGAACTTGCAATTCAAAATGTGAAATGTTTTCTCTCAGTGGAAGATGAAAAACAGATTTGGCTTCAGAAACTTGCGCATGCTAGCTTGAGATTGATCTCAAATCTAACAAAACACAATCTTGTTAAAGGTTTACCCAAGCTCTCATTCAAATCTGACATTTTATGTAAAAACTATCTAAGGGGAAAGAAAATAAGAAGCTCTTTCAAGAGCAAGAATGTTGTGTCTACCTGCAGACCTTTAGAACTTCTTCACATTGACTTGTTTGGACCAACTAGAACATAAAGTCTTAGTAGAAAGAAATATGGTTTGGTCATAGTGGATGACTATACTAGATTTACATGGGTGTTATTCCTCATAGCCAAGGATCATACTTTTGAGAATTTCACAAAATTCTGTAAGAAGGTGCAGAATGAAAAAGGATTCTGCATATCTACCATAAGAAGTGATCATGGTGGGTAGTTTGAAAACTCAAACTTTAAAATGTTCTGTGATGAGAATGGGATCTCTCACAATTTCTTAGTGGCAGGAACACCTCAAGAAAATGGGGTTGTTGAGAGAAAGAACAAAAGCTATCAGGAGATGGGAAGAACTATGCTCATTTCAAGCAACTTGCTAAAATAGAACTTGTTCATACAACTATCTGGGCAGAGGTTGTTCATACAACTTGTTATATTCAAAATAGAATTTTGGTAAGACCAATTCTCAAAAAGACTCCTTATGAATTGTGGAGAGGAAGAAAGCCCAACATATCTTATTTCCATATCTTTGGATGTGAGTGTTTTATACTTAAGACTAAAGATGATCTTGGAAAATTTGATCCTAAGTCAGACAAAGGAGATATCTGCAAGATTTGAAGTTTAATTGAAGACATTTAATGAAGATTTGAAGATTATTTGAGAACAATTAATGAAGATATCACTGCCAATTAAACAAGGATTCTGCAGACAACCTTCCCAATTAAATCCAAGATGCTCAACAAATGCAAGATTTCATCAAGAAAAGGGAAACAAGGAAAGACAAATCAAACAAAACCAGTCTCGGGGAGAGATCAAGTTAAAAAGAGAAAGATTGAAGCTGTGCAGAACGCGTTGCACGCTTCAACCTGCGCTGTAGCGCAGGGTGAAGCGCAGCTCTCTGGTTTCTGCGGTGCAACCTGTGCTGTAGCGCAGGGTGAAGCGCAGAACACGTGATTCTTGCCCTGTTGCCATTTTTTGATAGATTTCTCCCCAATTTTCTTTGTCTTTCCTTAGCCTATAAATAGGACCCTCTTGAACCAGATCAGGTGTGCAAGATTATTGTAATTCAGTTATATTTCAGTGATAATGCACCGGTTCTAATTTTAGAATAGGAGAGGAGGAACGCTTCACAAGGACTGAAGATGGTGACAACATCTTCGGTGGTTTGTATGGCTACCATGAGTAGCTAACTCTCCATTAGGATTGAATGCAATCGATTCCATTCCCAAGTGTATGTGAAACTCTATCTATTTATTTATGTAGTTCCCTATCTATAATATTGGTAATCTTATTCTGTGCTTAATTCCTAACTTCCGCGCTTGCGCCGGAGTTATAGGCTAGTGTCTGTAATTAACGTTACGACTAGGATTGAGTTTTGGGGAGCCTAGACATAGGAAACTCAAACTCTGAGTGAATAAGAATACTCGGTTAACCAGTGCCTAAAACATGGGCGCAACTAATGATTGATGGGTAGTGTGAGTATCCTAATGAAGGGCGTCTAAAGGATAAGCATGGTCTAATAAATCGATAGCAAAGGTTAGTTGATTGTAATCCCAGTGCCTGAAACATGGGCGTTGCTAGTGACTGATGGGTAGTGACAGTACTATAATGAAGGGCGTCTAAAGGATAAGCATGGTTTGTCAATGAGTTCCTTTACAAACAGAATAATAAAAGCAAAATAAGTCGAGGGTAAGTTTGTTGCTTGGGAGAGCTCGCATAGATTACCTTTGAATGGTGAGGCTACTGGTAACTCGGGGTCTTAGCAATTTAGTTTGTCTACAGTGTTATAGTTCAAAGCCATAAATAATAGGGAGTCTTGACATACATGAAGGATGTGATGAGATGAAGTTCAATCCTAATCCAAGTAAAGTGTCTCTAACTCTTCCTTTCTATTTCTATTATTTATTAATTTACAAATTTACAATTTCCCCACAAAATATTCTTACAAACCCGTTGTTTTCTCTTGATAAATAGATCACAATTATATGCGAATTGACTATTCCCTATGAATACGATAACTCTTCTTACTATTATACTACTGGATTTTTGGTTCGCTTGCCAGAAACTCATCAAGTATTTTTGGCGCCGTTGCCGGGGAACGGTTTCCAATTCGTGTAAACCTTGGAGGTCTAATTATCAAGGATATTTATCTTAGGATTTCTTTTATTTATTATTCTTATTATTTTAGGAAATTTTATTATTTAGGAAAATTATAGTTTTTCTATTATTATTAATTTTTCTTCCACACTTACCTTTTTCAAAGTTTCTTGTTTTTGCTTTTGAGAAGCCAGGTGTCCCTAAATCAACTACAATTTGTGCCATAAATAGAAAGGACATCAATGAAGAACAAAAGTAGAAACAAGAGAAGGAGACGAGGGAGAAGTCGAGAAGAAAACAAAAATATTTCATTTTTAATTATTTTATTTTAATTTTTTTTTAGAAAAAAAAATTATTATTATTATTATTTTTATTTTTATTATTTTGAAAAAAAATATTATTATTATTATCTTTTTTAAAAAAATATTTATATTATTAATTTAAAAAAAAATATTATTTTTTGTTATTTTGTTATTCTCTTTGTTTGAGCTTCTTGATTATTTCTCTTGAGAACACAGGTAACAGAAAAAGGGGCAAGGCTCGACTTAAGAAGATAATTATAACACTCTCTGTTCTACCACCCCAAGTGAAGTAAATGTTAAATGGCTTATGAATGGCAAAATCAACCAAGAAGAACCCTTGGAGATTATGTTAGGTGGCAAGAACCAAGTTACTCCTCTCATGCACCGATTAAAGGTAACTTCTCTAATTACAACAATTATTCTAACAATTTTTCACAGGATTGGGGAAGTTACCAGAACCAAAATTTTGGAAGGCACAAAGATGATGTTTCACTCCGTATGCAACCTTCTTTTCAACAGCAGCAAAGTTACTCTTCCTATCAACAAAGAGACTCACAATTTTATGATTTTTTGGAAGAATTCAATCAAAGCAATATACAATTTCAGAAAGAGAGCGAAGAGCGAAGACGAAACACTGACGCTTTGTTAAAGCAGATGGCGAAACAAAGGGTGTTAAGACTTCACAAGCATATTGAAGAAATTCATCAAGGCAATATACAATTTCAAGAGGAAAGAGAAGAAGCAAGAAGAAACACTGACGCCTTGTTGGAGCAATTCAAAGAAGTAGGAGCCAACCAACAGTCAGAACAAATTTCAGCAAGACATTCAGACAGGGATGATTTTATTGAAGACAAGTGGGGCGAATTTATACAATTTCAGCAGTATTGTGAAAGAGAAGGACTAACCGTTGGCCTCGTACTAGATGAAATAAATAATATGATCAAATGTTGGAACAAACAATTTTCAGCACATGCATGCACAACCCAATCCTGAAGAACAGTGTGGCGACATTGTTCAGCTAATAGGGGAGGAAATCAATGACAATTTGGCTGATGAAGAAGAGGAATTAGAAGAAGAAGAAGAAAAAGAAGATGAAATTGAAGAAACACAAGAAAGAGAATCAAAAGAAGTTGATGAAGAAAAGGAAGAAGAAGAAGAAGGTGCAGCAGAAGAAGAAGAAAAAGAGAGGAGGAAACAGAACAGATGGAGCTGAAAGAAGAGATTGACTGTGAACGGGAGAAAGAGAACAACACATATGCGGGTGTACATGATCAAGAAAATGAGAAAAAAATTGAACAGGGAGATGGTGAATCAAAGCCCGAAGAAGGAAGGGAAGTGGTTTCAAGATCAAAGACCTTGCCTTATCCAACCAGCCCTCTAAAGGAAGATCAAGAAAGGCATGGTGCAAGTGATAAACCTTCCAGACCTCACAAAAGAAAGGCATGCAATCACACTGACCAGGACAAGGCAAAGAGAAGAAAAGTCAAGCTAGAATTAAATTAAGAGCCTAGAGCAAGATTGAAGATCAAGTGGTCAGGTGTGTTTCATATCAAAGACCCCCCCGAAGCAAAGAAATCGAGCGCAATCATTTGTGAATCATTCAAGCTTCAGGAAAGAAGACTCATGCACATCAAAGCAAGAAAATAAAGAAAAGAACAGATTGCTCCAAGGAAAGATTATGAGGAGGTTTATGGGCCAGAAAAAGGAAGGGTGCAACACACAAGCTCACCAAAATATTTCAGTTTCAGCCACCTTGAGAAAACAGGCGTCGAGCTATCAGACGTTAAACAAGCGCTTTCTGGGAATCAACCCAGAGATTTTTAAAGTCTTTAATTAATTTTAGTTTTGTTTTATTTTCTTGTTGTTAATTAGGATTTTTCATTTTTTTAGGATTTAGGAAATTTTCAAAATTGATTGGAATAAGTTTGTGGAAAATAAATTTTTTAAATAATAGGAAGCGGCAGAAAACGTGACTGAAAATTGCAAAATTACATTCTGTTTTCTGCGCTTCACCTACGCTGTAGCGCAGGTAAAGCGCAAAAATGCAATTTTAGTAATCGTCTTCTGTGCTTCACTTGCGCTGTAGCGCAGGTGAAGCGCAGCAGTACGTAATTTTAAAAAATCCTCTATTTTCTCATGTACTGTTTCTCTACTTCCTAAGCTCTTCTTTTCACTCTTTCTACTCACAAACTTCCATCAATTTTGAAACTTTCAGTTATGTTTTCTTTAATTTTTACCAATTGAAATCTTCATTTACTCTATGATTTGAACTTTAGGATGGCAACCTTAGGATTATGAATACTGTTGATAATTGCTATCTTGAATGTGATTATGGCTGTGTGGAACAGGAAGAACAAATTGCTTGATTGGAATGCTCTTTGTTTTGCGAGTTATTGAATTTGAAAGTGTTATGCTCTGTTCCTTCAAAAATCTTGAACTTTCACTTTCCATGGATTGATTGAATGCTTGCAAAACAAATGAGTATGTTTTGTTTTTAGGAAGTTATTACCAAGAGCACTGAACTTTTGTGGTGAAAATATTAATTCTTTGAATTATGCATGCAAATTGGTTAATGATAGGCTTCAATGTTCTTCATGAATTGGTATTTGCAATGAGGCATCATTGAATTAAATGTGTTGTTATTTGACTTTTCAGATGTTAGAATTAAATTGTTGGTCTTTCCCGTGGCTTTAGCTCACGAGGAGAAGGCATGAGGAAAAGGATCAGAAAATATGATCCCATGAGATTCAAGAATGGACAGCCTGCTGGAAGAACCATAACCAGGCATGATGTTTGAAGAATTCCGGATATTCTAGCAGTAGCCTGGGGACATGCCTATTCTTCCAGGGGGAGGTGAAGCAGCAACAGCTGGAGAAAAGGACAAGAAAAAAGGACAAGGATTTACAGGATACAGAGGATGAAGATTGATACTGGTGTTTTTCTTTCTTTCATTTTCATTTATTTTATAGAATTTTTTTTGTTAATTAGGATTTTTGTTTTGCAATTCTTTTTATTTCAGGATTTTTAGGCTTTTTAAAATTTTTAGGATTTTTAGACTTTTTTTTTCAAAATTTTTAGGATTTAGGATAATTAGGAAAATAAGGGAAAATGTTTCAAAATTCCTGAAATTAGGTAGTTTAACTAACCAGACTAGGAAAGATGATAGGGTTTTGTGATTAATTCCATAATCAGTTAGGATTAGGATACTTCTCAAGAGAGCCTATCAGGATAGTTAATTAAAACCATTAAGTGCTTTATCAAGGAAATTTTAGCCAATAACCAGTGAGCTGAGAGCCGAAACACTGAAATTGAGAGCTTTTCACCGCTGCTTGTCAACTGTTATTGCTTGAGTTTCTGAATTTTGTATTGCTAGTGGAAGATATGGAAGTGAAAAAGGCATATTCTATGATTATAATATTTTGCTCAGTGCCAAATAGCCAACCTTAATTAAATGTTTCCATTTATTGCTTGCCCAGTTGAGCCTTGAATATTTCCTTGATGCACCCTAACCATATTCAATGATTATATCATGTCCCTTAACACTTGGGATAGAGAGCAAGGTGCACCACAACAACATGGGACAAGAGGTTGGTGAATTGAAAGGTCAAAGAGATTCAAAGAGCAGGCACAAGAAATCACAAAGAAGATTACTCCCCCACAAATAAATTCTCTATGTTATTGTTTATTAGTTAAAAAAAATCTGCACAAAAGTGTGGAAATTGAATAAGTTGGGGGGAGTACTTCTTCAAATAAAGAGGCCAAGCTGAAAAAGGGTGACAATTCATGAATGACCAGGTGAATGGAGAGAAGTCCCAAGCACAATCACAAGATGCTCTCTATTCAAAGTGTTCTTTGCATACCCAGAAAAACCATGATTTCTTGATAGCCCAGCCTCATTACAACCAAAGAAAAGACCTTTTGATCCATACTAGCTACTTGCAGGTTCAGATGTTGGAAACGACTATCAATATCCTAGTTGTTCAACGGTGGTGAAAAAGATTGAGGGAAACACTTACCCGTGAGAATGAAAGATTTCCTTGGTTTATCACTTACTACTTTAATTTCTATTTTTGAAAATTTTGATTGATGTTTGTGTTCTATTTTGATTGATGATTGGTAACATCCCTTAATCCTGAATTTTTCTTATGTTTGGAAAGTGACTGCTGTTTAACAAGGAGTTGATGAAAAGTTCGTTGAATTTGTTTTTGAATTGGTTGAATCACACTGGGAATAAAATTGATTTCTTGATTGCAAAGAGGTCTCTTGCTTGAGGACAAGCAAGAAGTTAAGTTGGGGGGGGGGGGTATTTTGATAAGTGAAAATTATATGATAAATTAGAGCACTTTTTAGTTCACTTATCAAGGATAAAATGGTATTTTTGCCCCAATTTAATCCCTTTTTCTATAATATTAGATAAATTGTATTTATTAATCTTGGATTTGAATTTGAAGCTATTTTGATATAAATTGTCTGATTTTTTGCAGAATATTGCAAAGATTTGATATGATGGAAAGAAAGCATTAAATAAGGGAGATATCTGCAAGATTTGAAGTTTAATTGAAGACATTTAATGAAGATTTGAAGATTATTTGAGAGCAATTAATGAAGATATCACTGCCAATTAAACAAGGATTCTACAGACAACTTTCCCAATTAAATCCAAGATGCTCATTAAATGCAAGATTTCACCAAGAAAAGGGAAACAAGGAAAGACAAATCAACCAAAACCAGTCTCGGGGAGAGATCAAGTTAAAAAGAGAAAGATTGAAGTTGTGCAGAACGCGTTGCGCGCTTCAACCTGCGCTGTAGCGCAGGGTGACGCGCAACTCTCTGGTTTCTGCGCTGCAACCTGCATTGTAGCGCAGGGTGAAGCGCCGAACACGTGATTCTTGCCCTTTTTCCGTTTTTTGATAGATTTCTCCCCAATTTTCTTTGTCTTTCCTTAGCCTATAAATAGGACCCTCTTGCACCAGATCAGGTGTGCACAATTATTGTAATTCAATTATATTTCAGTGATAATGCACCAGTTCTAATTTTAGAATAGGAGAGGAGGAGCGCTTCACAAGGATTGAAGATGGTGACAGCATCTTCGGTGGTTTGTATGGCTACCATGAGTAGCTAACTCTCCATTAGGATTGAATGTAATCAATTCCATTCCCAAGTGTATGTGAAACTCTATCTATTTATTTATGTAGTTCCCTATCTATAATATTGGTAATCTTATTATGTGCTTAATTCCTAACTTCCGCGCTTGCGCCGGGGTTATAGGGTAGTGTCTGTAATTAAAGTTATGACTAGGGTTGAGTTTGGGGGAGCCTAGACATAGGAAACTCAAACTCTGAGTGAATAAGAATACTCGGTTAACCAGTGCCTGAACATGGGCGCAGCTAATGGTTGATGGGTAGTGTGAGTATCCTAATGAAGGGCGTCTAAAGGATAAGCATGGTCTAATAAATCGATAGCAAAGGTTAGTTGATTGTAATCCCAGTGCCTGAAACATGGGCGTTGCTAGTGATTGATGGGTAGTGACAATACTCTAATGAAGGGCGTCTAAAGGATAAGCATGGTTTGTCAATGAGTTCCTTTGCAAACGGAATAATAAAAGCAAAATAAGCCGAGGGTAAGTTTGTCGCTTGGGAGAGCCCGCACGGATTACCTTTGAGTGGTGAGGCTGCTGGTAACTCGTGGTCTTAGCAATTTAGTTTGTCTACAGTGTTATAGTTCAAAGCCATAAATAATAGGTAGTCTTGACATACATGAAGGATGTGATGAGATGAAGTTCAATCCTAATCCAAGTAAAGTGTCTCTAACTCTTCCTTTCTATTTCTATTAATTATTAATTTACAATTTCCCCACAAAATATTCTTACAAACCCGTTGTTTTCTCTTGATAAATAGATCACAATTATACGCAATTTGACTGTTCCCCGTGGATACGATAACTCTTCTTACTATTATACTACTGGATTTTTGGTTCGCTTTCCAGAAACCCATCACTTAACTGTTGAAGAATCTATTCATGTGAAATTCAATGACATGAAAGAGACTGATAGGGAACTATCAGATCTTGAAGATGACTTTGCAGGAATGGAGCTGAATCCTTCATCTGAAAGAAAAGAAGTCAAAGATGAAGAACCTTTGGAAGAACTTTCTGAAGGACCATCTGAACAACCTTCTGGTCAACCTTCTGAAGATGAACCTCTTCAGACAGCTAATGTTGCGTCTCAGACAAAGATCGTATTCCCTCACATAAATGAGTGGAGATACATGTCTCATCACCCCAGGGATCAAATCATTGGTGATACCTCAGAAGGTATAAGAACAAGATCAAGATTCAGAAATGTGAATAGTCTTGACTTACTTTCTGAAATTGAGCCAAAGAACATTGATGAAGCTCTGTGTGATGAAGGGTGGATCCTAGCCATGCAAGAAGAGATTAATTAATTTACAAGGAGTGATGTTTGGACCTTTCTTCCTAAACCCCATGGGAAAACAATTTTTGGAACCAAATGGGTATTTAGAAACAAGCTATCAAAAAAAGGGAAAGTCGTAAAAAATAAAGCCAGATTGGTTGCTCAAGGCTACAACCAGCAAGAAGGTATTGATTTTACTGAAACCTTTTCTCCTGTAGCTAGGCTTGAAGCCATTAGGATTCTACTTTCTTATGCAGCCAATAATGGCATCATATTGTATTAAATGGACGTAAAGAGTGTAACATCCTAAATTTTATTAAATAAAATAAAATTAATAAAATAAGAGAAATAAATAAATAATAGTATTAGTAGTTTTATTAATAAGGCTAATTCAAATTAGAAGAGGGTAGGTGGGTTGAGATTGGGCCCAGCCCAATTGAGTATTTAAATAGGGAGAGGGTACCAATTCACCCTAATCCTTATTTTCAGAGAGCGAAACGCTAAGGAGGGGAGAGACGACGTCTCAAGAAGGGGTTGTTGCAGAGTAATCATCAAGAACCAAGAATTGTTGCTGTTCAATCTTCACTTCAAGGTACGGTGGGGGAAAGGGTGCTGCTTGTATGTGCATGTGGGAGTGCTTGGGCAGTGCCTTTAAGACTTTAAATTCGAATTTGATATGTGAATTACGTGTTGTATGATGAAAATTTGTTGTTTGATGATTATGTGTTAATCTTGGTGAATCTTGATTGAATTGAAAGAGGGTAGCGAGAATAGCGAAAAAGGGTAAATAAGGGTTTGATGATTTGGGATTATGATGGAATAACTGTGAAATTCGTGTAAAGAATGGTGTTCTTATTGATTTTGTTCAGTATAAACGTGTATGATTGATGTTTAAACAATGAGGATTGAGTAGGGATTGAAGAAGGGAGGCAAAAAGGGGCAAAAACGCAGTACAGTCGCGTTCTGCGACACTTGCGCTGCCACTTGCGCTGCAGCACAAGTGAAGCGTGGCTCTCTGGAATCTGGGCTGCAACTTGCGCTGCAGCGCAATGTGAAGCGCAGCTCGCAGATTTCGGTTTTTGATGTAATTTGATGAGTTCTTTTCAGAGTAAGGATGATTTTCCTTAACACATGAATTTGAGATGGATATGTATTTAATATAAGTGTTATTTTGTGGAATTGAGAGATTTAAATGGATGTTTAAAGTGTATCGATTGTGGTTTGAGTATGATGATATTAATATCTCCCTTGATGTTAGATGTCTATATTGTTAAGATGTATGATGACGATGTATCGATGTATTGAGTGTATGAGGTATGTGATGTGTGATGATAATATATTGATGTAATGAGCATATGAGGAATGAGGTGTATGATGATTATATATTGATGCATTGAGCTTATGATGATTTATGATGATGATTCTTGATGATGTTTATGATGATTTATGATGATGATGCTTGATGATCCTTATGATGATTTATGATGATGATGATTTTGTAATGATGATAATGATGATTGGTGATGTGTGATGATGTTGATGATGATGATGTATATAACCTTACGATGCTGATGATGCCTTGAGCATATGAGGTGATACCTGAGTTGTGTGGGCCCAACGAGGGGGTACAACCCAGGAGGTGAACTGCACGGGCCCAACGAGGGGGTGCAACCTAGGGATGATAGAATTACATGGGCCCAACGAGGGGTGCAACCTATCGGTTTGTGTGGTGACACCGGTGGACCATCATTGGTAACAACTAGGGTAATTGACGAGGTGCACCCATTGTGCGGAGTTCCAAGTCATGATCCTTGGGATAATGTTGGTGAGTTTCGGTGTGCATGATTATGGATGAACATTCATTGCATTAGATGATGAAATTGAATTATATTATGATGATATGAGCATTATGTGTTGAGCGTATAGAATGTGTTTCTTGGTGATCTTCGATGTGTGATTTATATATACTATGATGAGAATATCGATGATTTGTTATGATGAGTAATTTGAGGTTTGAGTATGTGGCGTGATTAATAATAATGTTGTGCCATGTGTGGGTGAGGATAGGGTAGCCTTCTGCGTGCATGTATGAGTTGGTATTCTTTTCCTCACCGTCTTTCTGTGGTTAATTTTACAGGTGATGATGATGGCACGTCAGGTGCCGAGTATTGATTGAAAGGGGTGTCGCTCTGATACTTGTGACATCAGGGCTTGATATTAAGGGTTTTATTTTATGTTTCTATTTTAGGAAGAGATTATGTAAACGGTTTTAAGTGCCTTACGTGGCTAAAAGGGATAACTTAATGTTAACTTTTGAGGAATTGATGTTTTAATTACTTTGGAAACCTTTTGTCTTTAATTTCTATTTTAATAGAGTTGACTTTAAATCGAACGATGTTTTAATGAGAGAATGTGAACCTTTTTACTCAATGTGGTTCGTAATTTTTCTAAGTCTTCCGCTTGCTGATTATATATGAAATTGGGGTAGAAGGGTGTCACAAAGAGTGGCTTTCTTAATGGATTGATTAAGGAATAAGTATTTGTTAGACAACCCCTGGATTTGAAGACACTGTTTTTCCTAAACATGTTTTTTAATTGAAAAAGGCTCTATATGGTCTTAAACAAGCTCCAAGGGCTTGGTATGACAGATTGAGCAATTTTCTTATCGAAAATAGTTTTGAAAGAGGAAAATTAGATACAACTCTCTTTAGAAAAATGTCTAACAAATACTTAATTCTTGTTCAGATATATATTGATGACATTATTTTTAGTTCGAAAAATCCTTCTTTATGCAAAGAGTTTTATAAGCTTATGCAGTGTGAGTTTGAAATGAGTATGATGGGTGAACTCAAATTTTTTCTGGGACTTCAGATTAAGCAAGAATCTGATTGTATATGGATCCATTAAGAGAAGTATACAAAAGAAATGCTTAAGAAATTTAACACGAATGACTGCAAGACTATGACAACTCCTATGCATCCATCTGCCATCTTAAACAAAGATGAATGAGAAGAATCTGTTGATCAAACAATGTATAGAGGAATGATTTGTTCATTATTGTATCTTACAACAAGCAAACCTGACATTATGTTCAGTGTTTGTTTCTGTGCAAGATTTCAATCTAATCTAAGAATTAGTCATTACAAGGTTGTTAAGAGAATTTTCAGATATTTAAATGGTACTACTAATCTTGGTCTGTGCTATAAGAAGAGTAGGTATTGCAGGTTAGTAGGATACTGTGATGCAAACTTTGCTGGAGATAGAGTGGAAAGAAAATCAACCAACGGAGGATGTCACTTCATTGGTGATAACATGATTGGCCGGTCCAGCAAAAGGCAAAGCACAATTGCAGTCTCTACTGTTGAAGAAGAATATATTGTTGCTGCTAGTTGTTGTTCACAACTGCTTTGAGTAAAATATCAATCGGAAGATTTTATTATTGCATTAAATCCTATTCCTGTTATGTGTGATAATACAAGTGCTATTAATTTGTCTAAAAACCCAATTTAACAGTCTAGGGCAACACATACAGAAATCAAGCATCATTTCATTAGAGACTATATTCAAAAAGGAGTTTTTGATATTAAGTTCATTGATACAAAGCATCAATGGGCAGATATATTTACAAAACCTCTAGCTGAAGATAGATTTAGGTTCATAAGAAATAATCTGAACATCCATGCATTATCTGAAAAATAATTATGCTTGGTTGTCTGAACCTTTGTTCTTTCTGAAATGAATGCTTTATTTGAAACATGTTTGTCTAAATATATGCAATCTTCTGAAATATTTGAACTATTTGAACATTGCATTGTCTGAAAGGTCACTCTCTGAGTAACGTCGCTATCTGAGACGTTTGGTTTTCCATCTTTCCAAAACCCCCAGCACAACGCATGGTTACCAATGTCTGCGTAGTCTTGTAACTGCCATCATTATAGCTTCTATGACGGCTATTTATAGGGGCATGTAAAGTCAATGCACGTTTACGCCATTTCATCTTCTTGTTCTCAGAATTCTTGCAGTCAAGAAGTTCAGTTTTCTCTCAAGTCTTAAGTCTCAAGCTCATCTCTTTATCTGCCATTTCAAGTTCTCTGCCATGGCAGCCAAGAAATCTGCAGGAGGTCAGATTGTTGCTAGTAGGGTTGTGGACCTTGAAGCTCTTAGGAATGGAGGTGTAAATTTGCTTGAAACCTTTGATAGTGCTGGATGGACTTAGTTCTTCAACTTTGTGAACTGCGCATGGCATGAACAGAGTGTGATCGATTTCTGGAAATTTGCCAGAATTGTAACAAGCAAGGACGGGGAGTACTCCTCTATTCAAGCAATTTTGATGGGAATCAAGATGTTTGTTGATGCTGATATTATTGCTCGGGTGACTGATGTAAAATCTGAAGGAGCAGTTTTTATTCCAGATTGGGAGCACAATAATGGAGGTCCATGAAAGTTCACCAAGATGCTTTATGGGATTGAAGAACCTGGAGACATGAGAGCCTCTCTCATGCATCCCAAGGCTAGAGTTTTTGCATGCCATTTTGGGGTGCTGCATTCTTCCCAAGACGGGGAGCAAAAACCATGTCTCTAATTTAAAGAGATTCTGCGTGATTCATTTGCTGAAGAAGAAGCAACTTGATCTTCCTAAGATCATTTTGTACAACATGCTGAAGAAGGTTAGTGATTCTGCAAGCAGCTTCACACATACAACCTTGATTACGAAGATATTGTTGTACTTCAAGGTTCCTATCGAGAAGCTGTACGACCGTAAGGCACCAACCTATTTCTCCATCTCCAACATCAAGAATATGGGCATTGCTATTTAAACGCCCATCACCTGAGCCTACTTTCAAAGAATCTCTTGTTTTGGAGAAAGCTGCAGCAACTGGACGCAGCGCTATTGACATCTTGTATAATGAACTGTGTGGTGATTCTCGCAGAAGTGAATTTGTTCCTACGAAGACCACCCTAACAAAGATTTTCAAAAGAAAAAGATCCAAGCAAGTTTAGAAACCTGTTGAAGACTCTAATGCTCATAAAGAAGCACCTGCTGAAACTATTGTGGTAAGACAGTCTGAAGGTAATGCACAACTCAAATAGTCTTAACCTGTTCAGAAGGTTCTCTCAGAACCAACTTGTTAGCACAAAACCCTATGAGATTTGGTTTTAATGACAATAAACCTTTAATCAAACTTAACGTTTTCTGTTCTTGAAGTTACTGATGTTTTGTATTTGAGATCTTAGAAAGATAGGATTCTTATGGTTAGTAAAGAACTCAGGAAGATCAGAAGAACCACGACCAAGCACAGACTGAGATTGAGAGGCAACTGCAGAATGAGATTGATAGTAATCCTCATACTGAAGATGAAGATAAAGGTCAGGCTGCGATTGAGCAAACAATGCAAGTCTTTCCTGAGATTCAAAAAGATCAGAATCCTAATAAGAAACATCAGACTTCATAATTGTCTTTGGAGAATGGGCAAAGCATAGAAGTTCTATATGCTGAAGGTAATTTCAGAAGAAGGCCTTAAGACATATTCTTTATTAGAAAGCTCCAGAAGCTTAGAATGGTTGAATCTGAAGATAGCCTAAGTTGAGAGAGGTGCACATAAGAATGAAGTCTTAGGTACAGTAAAAAAGAGTCTCTACTAGAAATGCTAACCATCAAGCTGAATCAGGTTGAGCTAAAATATGAACTAAGTTTGAGACTCAAGAAAAGCGGAAATATAAAAGATAAATATCTAAGATGTCTTGTTTCTACTAACTGTGTGCTCAAGTGTTTGCATAATTTAGCTTCTCATATTACAGGATAATTTTCTCTTATGTTAAAGAGAAGCTGAGATGCTAAGGAGACTTGCAATCTAAAAGATAACACTTGAGATGCATGAAGCTGAAGCACTAAAGCAATCAAAAATTTGTCACATTCAGAAACAAGATCAAGAGCTACAAAGAGATCAAAAAGAGTTGAACTGAAAAGCAGCAAGAGGTGCAACCTATGAAAAGATCAGCTTAGGAGAGCTTTGAACGGAATCAATCATGACACTTATGTAACATTCCATGCAACGTTCTTAAGGTGGGTCTGTCCAGTACACCATTACTCTTAATGTGTACCTATGTGAGCACATGATATCTCATATCCATGATCCGTGAGATGTGATCATCAATGAACTCACATACTAGTCTAAATGCATCTTTGTCCTAAGATGATACTTGACTAGGGACTATTTTAAGAATAGTTATTCATAAGATCTCACGATCAAGTTATCTAAAAAAATGAATTGCCTTTATAAAATAATATGATACATGTGATGGATGTTTCAAAAACATATAAGTCTCTAGTGCATATACCTAACAAGCATAGCTTCTTAAGTCTAAGAGATTCAAGACTCAAGAAACTGAGACTTAGCTGCACATTAAAGACTAAGACTCGGTTACACATGAAATACTGAGACCCAGATATGATAGTAAGATCGAGCCACTCAATTGAGATTCAGACTCAGACAAGCTCAAATTGCAAAGTCAGGTTGAGACAGGCCCAAACGCATTGTAAGAACAAACTCAGCCCAAGCATGAAAAATAAGCACTTTAAAGTATGAAGCTGAGCAAAGATGAGATCCAAAGTCAGCTTGAGATGTAGACTCAGACTCAGATGCAACTCAACTTGAGACGTAGAGATCGGATGCAAACATTAGACTCTAAATGAGACGCAGAGATCAGATGCAAACATCAGACTCAACTTGAGACACAGAGATCAGATGCAAACATCAGACTCAGACTGAGACGTAGAGATCACATGCAGACATCAGACTAAGAAGCATACTCAAGCTATCAACATAAGATCCAGACTCAGACAGAGTCTCAGCAACAAAGCAAGTCAACGCAAGTACATTGTCACAGCAAAGACTGCATCAGAAAAGTGAAAAACAGTCTTTGTCTCTCTCTCTCTCTTCCAACGGCTAGTATAACGACTAGTTTTCTGAAGACTATAGAAGGAAGTCTCATTATGGTTAGACAGGTGTGAGACACTGGTGAGACACAATAGAGATGGTGCTACACAAACAGAAAAATCCAAGTCTCAAGTGAATCTCAACCTACCTACCTATGCTATCTTCGCTAATATCATGTAGTAGGTTTAGCTCTTGTTTTGTAATGATTTGTATACACTCCTTGAGTGATTTAAGGCGTGTTACCTAGCTGAGCTCACCTAGTCTCATCTAAGTCAGGAGGTGCCTGAGCTTAGTGTGAGTCACTGTAAACCTCGAGAGGCACTGTAACAAGAATACTCACCGAGTTGCCTGGAGAGGCAATCAAAGACAAATAATAGTGCATGAGTTTCCTGGAGAGGCAGTCGAAGATAAAGAATACTATATGAGTTTCCTGAAGAGGCAGTTGAGAACAAAGAATACTTGAGTCTCAACTAAGACAGGAGGTGCCTGATCTTAGTGTGAGTAAGTGCAAGCCTAAAGAGGCCGTAAGAATACTTGTATTTGACAAGGTTGTCATATAGTGGAAATCTTACATGGTTGTGGGGACTGGACGTAGCCCAAGGTTGTGGGTGAACGAGTATAAATCTCAGTGTGCATCTCTTATCCCTATCTCTTTATTTATATTGCACATTTCTAATACTTAAGACTTATTTGTTTGAAACAAATTACATTTGATTAAGACACTGAATCTTAACTGTTGAGACTCCAACTTGCTTAACTGATAACTATTCTGAGTTAAGCTAATATCTTGTCTGACTCTATTGAGCTTCCAAGTTATTAAACTTGAGAACAAGTCTCAGCTGCATCTTAAGAATTTTCAGGTACAATATTTTCAAAGTCTCTATTCAACCCCCCTTCTAGAGACATTCAGCCAACTTCACAACTGAAATTGTGGGTCTGACCAAAGAGGTTTCAGCTGCTCAAGAACCTGAGCCTACCTCTATCCCTGAGGGACATGCTATAGTTTATGATCAGCACAATGCTACAACAATAGTTCTTAACTTAGAATATGATAATTCTTCTAAAAGAATTGTTAATGCAACGCCTTTAGTTACCAGCAATCCTGATCTAGAACTACAGAAGGTGGCTACCATTGCCACTACTTTGGAAGAGGAAGAAGCCAAAAAATCCAAGGAACAAGAGGCTCAAGATCATGCTATTGCTATTGCTGCATAGCAAGCTATTTTAGAGGATGAGAGGTTGGAGAAAGCCACCTCTAGGCTGAAAAGAAGTAGACCAAGTGCCAAAACCATAAAATTGAAAAGGAGAAGGTTGTTATCTCCTATTCCAGAAGCTCCTCAGATGATTACAAGGAGCAAGTCTGTTCAACAAGAAGAAGCTATCAATTTTCAGCAAGCTGCTGAACTTGAAAGGAGGAAGAAGAAGCTAGAAGAGCTCAAAAGGAAAAATCAAGAAAAAGCAAGTGTAGGTGCTGAAACAACACATCAAGAAGTTGTTCCCTACAAAAGAATAAATGTAGTCTTTGGGAATGTCACTCCTTCAGAAGAAGAAAAGTCTCCATCTCCCAAACCTATTGCACCTGCTGCACCCAAACTTTCACCATCTCATTCATCATCATCCTCATCATCAGACTTTTCATAAGTAGAGACAGAAGAAGAAAATACATTCTATGATCTTTCTGGCTGTATATGGAAAGGAAGCTTGTTACCTTCTAACATTCGCTTTGTTGATAAAGGAGGTGTCTACATCCTGGAACCTACCTTTGATCCAGCACCTGAGGTTTCTGCATCTTATCATCTTACAGCTACTAAGAAAGTTCCCTACAAGGCATATCCGATGGCTGTGGAAGAAAGAGTTAAGGTTCCAAAAGACCCTATCAATAATACTTTTGTGTTGTGTATAAGCATGAGGAGTTCAGATTGCCTAAGGGTTTTCAGATGTTCAGATTCTCTTGTAGGAACTTATCTATTGTGCTTTATGAGATGAATCTTGAAGAAGAGGTTGTTGCTCTGGAAGAAGAGAATAAGAGGCTAAGAGTAAAAAACATGGAGCTGGCACAAAAGACTGATCAGATTTTGGCTACTCAACAACAACTGCAAGAAGGGCAAAAAGATTTCAGGGCAGTTGTTCTTTCTGATCTGGAAAGGCACAAGCTTGAGATCAAGGCTTTGATTGAAGAAGCTTCGTTGGGCAAAAGAACTAGTTGAACCATAGTCTGTGATGCTTAGCCAAAAATATTTCAAACAATGTTTTGTGTCTTTTGAACAATTTCTTTTATGTTATGTCTAATATATGAGTTTGCTTCATTTTGGCTCTGATATTCTTGTTATGCGCTGAATTTCATAATATGCTATGTTCTTAACTCATAAATGCTCTGAACAATGTTATTGTTCTGATATTAATTATGCTCTGAAACTTCATGATTTATTGCTCTCAGTGGGAGCATCTTACTCAGTGGGAGCATTAAGAAAATCTTAAGTATCTGATTGAGGGGGGAAAATTTCTTAACTTATCTATTATTTCAACCTCATTCAGATTTTTTAGTTTAACAAATTTGCCATCATTAAAAAGGGGGGGAATGTTGAGTCTCAAAAATATCATTAAGTATTTAATAATGATTGAGTCTCACTTTCATAAGTTTTAATGAATAACAAATTCTGTTAAAGTATCAACTGCAAATATTGCCTATGCTTTTTAACATGTTTCTCGTGTTTCAACAAGTTGATCATCTGAAGTGATCTACTATCTGAAGAAATAGAACCATCTGAAGTGGTTTATCCATCTGAAGCATGAAATCTTCTAAAGTTGAGAAGAGTGTTTGAAGACGTTTTGACGTGGCAAAGTGTCTGAAGTCAGAAGCCATCTGAAGAGTGAAGCCCTTTGAAGATTTCTGATAACGACTCAAGTCATTTTCAACGCCTTTTGAAACAAGTCTTTGGACTATCCTTTTTAAGGCATGCAGAACAAAGACTTTCCAGCACATTTGAAATACAAGCATCAGAAAGGAAATATCTGCAACTGATCGAGGCCGTACTCAACCAAATAAAATGAATTAAAGTGCAGTAGGTTGATTAACCCAAAGTCGTCTCTCTCAAGGAATCCAATTACAAATTCAGAATTCAATCTCATAGCAACTCACACACACATTCAGGGGATTTTGTTTGTTCATGATAGTTTCCAATTTTCAGAAACAGAATTCAAAATTCCTAATTCAATTCAACAAAAATAGATTGATTCACAAGCTCATTCACATTTGGATGTCTCACGGATTTAGAGATTTATTTCAATTTCCTTAGCAAATCCGAATTAATCAATGAAGCATCAATCAATTCTTAACAATCTCATACAAAGATTAAGCAAATTTGTATCAATAACCTAATCCCTAACCTATTGAATTAAGCAAACAGTAGATACATTTTAGGATTAAGAAAACTAAAATGTGAATTTCAGATCATGAATCAAAAACCGAATTCAATAAGCATTCATCCAATTCAAGATTCAATAACCTATAATTCTAGAGATTAGGAGAAGAAGGAATCTAAACAGAAAATTAAAATTCGAAATTCAATTAAAGAACCTCAACATCCAATGCTCATGATACTTTAGAATCAATCCTTAATGCTCAGTTTTCCATGGAGGAAGTGGAGAATCCGAAAATACAAGAAGAAGAAGAAGAAGGAGCAAAAACGTGTGAACCAAAGAAGAGAGAAAAAGAGAGGGAAAGTGAAGAGTCTTTTTTCTAAAATCTGAAAAATGAAGGGAAAGTATTCAAACTACTTAGCAACACACCTATTTATAGAGCCTAAATCACTAACAATCTGATTAGGCCTTAATTGGGCCGAAATTAATTAAAACAGGCCCACAAACTAATTACAAAACAAATCAAATTCGGACTTGTGACAGACAACAATAGTAGGCGATTTTGAAACAGCAACTGCTCCTAATTGCTTCATGGGAATATGGACATATAGCATATCAAATTAAAGCCCCGGAAGTTATCTTTCCAATGCCACTGGAATCACTCAAATCGGACACCTATAGCTCCATATACCATCAAAACAAGACAGGTAGGTCAGTAGGCTTAAAAATCCGAATTTAAACAACATTTACAATTAAAGCCCAACTAAGCCCAATTTGGTAAATTCCAATTAAAATAGTGGATTTAATTACACTTATAGTCCAAGAATGCTAAGATTAATTATGCAAAGTGTGAATAAAAATGTTTTCATCAAATTCCCCCACACTTGCCCTTTTGCACTCCGGGCAAAACACCACATGAAACCAAAAAATCAACTAGGGAGCACAATGAAAATACAAGTGGTATAATTAACAAGAGATCCAAGGAATGCATAGGAGTAGGCAAAATACAACATCCAAGGAATTATGGAATCAAGAAAAATATGATTGGAATTCCCTGCAATTTAGCAAACAAGAGGGTGAATCAAGTCAAAGGGGTGAATCAAGAATGATAGAATCTTCACAAGACAAACTCTCCAACTCTCAAGTGTTTAGGCTTGTGTATATACACTCAAAGCACTCATGAAAGCAAGCAGTACCGTAGGCTTGGCAAGACTCTAATATCCACAACAATTGAAACACATGCAAGCAAAGATCAAGAGGACTTCAAATGGGATGTAATGGGGCCAAGGTAAAGGTAGGGAAAATGAAGGATAAGAAGTTAAAAACCAAAGAGAATAGAGGAGCAATGGGGAATAAATCCAAGAAGAAATGCATGTAGCTTACATCTCAAGATTACAATTAAACTCCTCTTTTCTACCTTTAGAACCATTTTTGATATTTCAAGAACACTTTATTTCTTTGCTCTTTTTTTTAACACTTTTCTTTTGAGCTTTTCTTTATTCTTTATTCTCTTTTCTTTTCTTACTTTTCTTTCTTTTTCCATTTTCATTTTTTTTTTCTTTGTAACTAGCCAAAGGTCAACAATATGATATCCACAAGAGGAGATAAGATAAGAAATTCAAGCACACCCCGACACTTACTCAAGAACCTATTCCCAAAACAATTCCAAAGCTCCTTTATCCTCTAAGGCTTGTAATGAGCTTCTTGAAAAAAACAAGAAATGGGATCCATAGGCTCAAAGGGGCTAACAAGTGGAAAATCATCAAGGTAGGAAAATATGGCTAGTAGCTCAATTATCAACAAAAATGCCTCAATCATCTCAATACATGCATGTGAACAAAGTTGCAAATCAAAGAGTCAAGCCAAGTTCTAGAGCACAAGCAAACAAGAGTGAAATCACACAAGAAAAAGAGAGAATGGCATAGAATGGTCCATCCATCAATAAGGCTCAAAATCTCACCAAAGACAACTCTATCACAAAAGATTCAACCCAATAATTATCAAAACCAACTTATTCACTAAATTATAAGGAATCCAAACAACATAAATCAAGAAACCAATTGTCCAAATATGATGAAAATGCCAACTACCAACACAAATCCTAAAAATCCAATGAAAACATGCCAAATGTATTATTTTTCCTACTGTCAAAAATTCTATTTTTGCTGTAAAATTTGGATAACTGTCAAAATTCTGCTGTAAAATGAAATTCTGCTGTTACAGTATCAATAAAAACATACGATAGCTACAGTAATGCAAAAAAACAGCAACAGCAACAGCAAAATAGACAGTTTACAGTAATTCCAGATAGCAAAACAGTAACAGCAGTAGCTACAGAATAACTATGAAAATGCTGACAGCAACTCAAAAATAGCAAATTTCTTACAGAGAACACCAATAATACAGTAAAATAGCAATTTCTTTTTAACAGTAAAATAGCAAACAATTTTTTTTATATACAATCCTAAAAATTACTAACACAAACAATATAATCCTAACCACATACTAATTCCTACTAATTCCTAAAATTAATCCTAAAGCCCTAAAACTACAAATCTCCTCCCCCACACTAAAATCACACATTGTCCTCAATGTAAAAATAATCAAATTATAGAACAAAGGACATAATGCAATAAAATAGTGGGGAAAGAGACTCCCTCATGAAGGTGGAAAAATTTGCACTTGAGGGAATGTGGGAAGCTCCAAGCTCATCTCCTCAACCAAAGCGGGACTCTCATGAAATAGCTTGAGATGATGGCCATTGACCTTGAAGGTCTTGTTGGTGGACTCACTCTTCAACTCTATAACACCATAAGGATAAAGATGAGTAACAATAAAAGGTCCAATCCAACGGGAACGAAGCTTACCAGGCATGAGCTTAAGTCTAGAATTAAACAATAACACCTTTTGGCCTACTACAAACTCTTTTCTAGCAATACATTGATCATGAAATTTCTTAGTCTTCTCCTTGTAGAACTTAGAGTTCTCATAGGCCTCCGGGCGGATCTCATCAAGCTCCTGCAGCTGAAGCTTCCTCTGCTCTCCTGCCTGGTCACTATCCAAATTGCAAGCCCTAACTGCCTAGTACACCCGATGCTCAATATCCACAGGTAAGTGGCATGCCTTACCAAAAACAACTCTAAAGGGAGACATCCCAAGAGGTGCTTTGTAGGCGGTCCTATGAGCCCAGAGAGCATCATCAAGGCGGCGACTCCAATCCTTCCTGTTAGGCTGCACCATCGTCTCTAGAATCCTCTTGATCTCTCTGTTGAAGATCTCAACTTGTCATTAGTCTGGGGGTGGTATGGTGTAGAAACTCTATGCACCATACCATACTTCTTCAGCAAAGCCTCCATGGATCGGTTACTGAAGTGGGTCCCCTGATCACTAACAATGGCTCGAGGCACTCCAAACGTGCAAAAGATGTGAGACCTGACAAAATCCACAACAACTCGAGCATCATTAGTCCTTGTGGCTATAGACTCCACGCACTAGGAGACATAGTCCACAACAAGCAAAATATATATAAAACCAAATGAAACAGGAAATGGGCCCATAAAATCAATACCCCACACATCAAAAATCTCCCAAAACAACATAGGCTGCTGGGGCATCTACTGCCTGCTAGAAATGGCCGCTCATGCTCTCTGATACTGCTCGCATGTAGAGGAGACTCTCCAGGCGTCTCTTAAAATCATAGGCCAATAGAATCCACAATCCAACACCTTTATTCCTGTCCTCTGGGGTCCAAGATGTCCTCCAACAGGTGAGGAATGACAGAACTGAAGTACAGACTGGATCTCCTGATATGGAATGCACCTACGGATAACCTGGTCACTGCAAAAATGCCATAAATAAGGGTCATCCCATACATAATACTTGGCATAACTCTTAAGTCTATCTCTCTGAGCCCTAGATGCCAAGGGTGGAAAAACAGAAGCAACAAAATAATTTACAATATCAGCAAACCAAGGGGTAAGGGGAGGGGGATGGGAATCATGCAAAGTAATAAGCTTCTCATCCGAGAAGTCATCCTGAATAGGAAACGCATCCTCCGCTCTCTCAATGCGGCTCAAATGGTCTGCTACAAGATTATGCGCACCACTCCTATCCTGGATGTCCAAATCAAACTCCTGAAGCAGTAACATCCACCTGATCATCCTGGGTTTGGAATCTGTCTTTTTCAAAAGGAACTTAAGAGCAGTATGATCAGTAAAAACCACTACCCTAGAGCCTAGCAAATATGATCTAAACTTATCCAATGCAAAAACAATTGCTAACAGCTCTTTCTCAGTGGTAGTGTAATTTACCTATGCTGCATCCAAAGTCCTAGATGCATAATATATCACGTGAGACAGCTTACTAACCCTCTGTGCCAAAACAGCTCCCAAGGCATAGTTTGATGCATCACACATCAACTCAAACGGAAGTGTCCAATCCGGTGGCTAAATAATGGGGGTGGTGGTGAGAGCTCTCTTGAGGCGATCAAATGCCTCTATGCACCGCTCTCCAAACTCAAAGCTTACATCCTTCTGTAGCAAGTTGGACAGCGGAAGGGCTATCCGGCTGAAGTCCTGAATAAACCCGCGATAGAAACCTGCATGTCCAAGAAAAGATCGAACCTCTCGCACGCAAGAGGGGTAAGGCAAATGTGAAATAACATCTAATTTTGTAGGATCTACCTCTATGCCCTTCCTAGAGATAATATGGCCTAAGACTGTACCATGCTCTACCATAAAATGACACTTTTCATAATTCAGAACAAGGTTAGTCTCTATGCACCTATCAAGCACTCTAGTCAAGCTATCCAAACATGCATCAAATGAGGAGCCATATATGCTAAAATCATCCATGAAAACCTCTATGCAATGCTCAAGTAAATCAGCAAATATACTCATCATGCATCTCTGGAAAGTACCAGGAGCATTACATAGACCAAAAGGCATCCTCCTATAAGCAAAGGTACCAAAAGGACAGGTAAATGTAGTCTTATACTGGTCCTCTGGTGCAATACAAATCTGAAAATAACCAGAGAAACCATCTAAGAAACAGTAATGTGATTTACCTGCCAGGCGCTCCAACATCCGATCAATGAAAGGAAGTGGGAAGTGATCCTTCCTGGTTGTCTGGTTGAGCCTCCTGTAGTCAATGCAGACTCTCCAGCTGTTCTGCACCCTAGTAGGAATCAGCTCATCCTTCTCATTCTTCACAACTGTAATCCCAGATTTCTTCGGTACCACCTGTACCGGGATCACCTAAGTGCTATCTGATATGGGATATATGATACCAGCCTGTAGCAGCTTGGTGACCCCCTTCTTGACCATGTCAAGAATCTGGGGATTCAGCCTTCTCTGAGGCTGCCTAACAGGTTTAACCCCATCCTCCAACAGAATTCGATGCATACATAAGGAGGGGCTAATACCCGGAATGTCTGCCAAAGCCCAACCTAGAGCTCTCCTATGCTCTTTAATCACATGCAACAGCCTCTGCTCCTGATCAGCTGAGAGAGCAGTAGAAATGATCATTGGAAGCTTTTGGTCATCCTCCAAATATGCATACTTGAGGTGAGAGGGAAGTGACTTCAGCTCCAGTGATGGGGGCTGGACAATAGAAGGTAACAATCTGGTACTGGTAGAAACCTCTACAACCTGCAAATCAATCAAGTCAGATACATCTGTAATTGCTGTAATCAAGCCACTGCATTCTGACTCAATTGACCCAATGGGTGCATCAATACCAGAACCTGTAGGACAATCAGAATAATCAACACAATCAACAGTATCAACAGATATGAACTCATCTATCTCAGCACACATACTACACACAGATGAATCAGAACATAAATCACAAGTGTAGACATCACTGAAATCAGAAAAGTCCGGAAAGTCCAAATGTCCTACAAACTCAGACAAACTATCATCTACAAGTTCATCAAGCATATCAATATGGAATACAGAATGATCCTCAACAGGATGCCTCATGGCATCTAAAATATTAAACTGAACCACATTGTCTCCAAACTCCATGGTAAGTGTGCCTGCATGAACATCAATCTTAGTCTGAGCTGTCTTCAGGAAGGGCCTGCCCAAGATGATGGGGGCTACACCAGTGAGTGAATCTCCTCCCTCCATATCCAATATGTAAAAGTCAGTAGGGAAGATGAGGTCATTCACTCGAACCAGCACATCTTCAATAAGGCCTGTAGGGTGGGCAGTGCTCCTGTTTGCCAACAGAATGACAACACCTGTAGCCTGCAAAGGACCAAGAGACAAAGAGGTGAAAACAGATAAAGGCATAACATTAATAGATGCTCCTAAATCAAGCATAGCATTATCAAATTTGTTACTGCATAACACAAGGAATAGTAAATGTCCCTGGGTCTTTGCATTTTTCTGGAATGGCAGTCATAGGTCTCTCAATGTGTGCAGAGACATTCCTTCCCATGCTAATCCTCTCATTGCCCTTCAGCCGCCTCCTATGGGTGCACAGATCCTTTAAGAACTTGTCATATCTCGGAATTTGCTTTATGGCCTCAAGTAGAGGTATATTCACCTCCACTTTCTTGAAAGTCTCCAAGATCTCCTTGTCAGCCTCTTCCATCTTTTTACTCTTCTGCACAACTCTCTGAGGGAATGGAAGAGGAATAGAAGGTTGCTCACTGCATGGAGAACTGGGGCTGCTAAAAGGACTAGGGATAGCTCTCTCCTGCACAGGGTCTACAGCTGTATGAATCTCATCTTCTTGGTCAGACTGTTGTCTATCAGGTGCTTGCACACTCCTACCCAACCTCAAAGTGATTGCACTAACATTCTTCGGGTTGGCGACTGTTTGAGCAGGAAGCTTATCTGAACCCTGATACTGCAACTGATTAAGAGTGGTAGCCATCTGGCCTATGTGATTCTTTAGGCTCTGAATAGTAGCCTCTGTCCTCTGCTGGAAATTCATATTATTGACCGCCATTTGCCTCATTAATTCTTCCAAGGAAGGCTCACTCTTGGAAGGTGTAGCAGTAGGTGGTGTAGGTTGGTGCTGTTGCTGCTATACATGTGGAGGCTGGTAAGGTCTACTAGGCCCAGCAGCATGAGACTGATAAGGCACATAAGGCTGTTGTGACTGCTGCTGCTAAGAATTCCCCCATCTCAAATTTGGATGATTCCTCCAACCCGGATTGTACCTGTTGGAAGAAAGATCCTGATGATATTGTTGCTGTTGAGGGGGTCTTCCAGAACCATAAATATTTGCTGCATAAGCCTGAGGAGGAAAAACACCATCTCCTTCAGGCTCATGTAAGGTGGGACATGCATCAGTGGGATGATCTGCAGAAGTACAAATCCCACATAGCTTAGCAACCTTTTGAGACACTGCCATCTGCTTAACCAAGGAAGCCAAATCATCTAGCTTGCTCTCCAACTTCCTATGATCAGCAGCATAAGTGGTCTCCATCTCATGAACTCCTCTGGTCAAGGCTACTGAATTGCTTCTGGTACTGAACTGTTGGTTATTAGAAGCCATATTCTCAATTAACTGCCTTGCTGCAACTGGAGTTTTATCTACAAGAGCTCCTCCACTGGCTGCATCTATCATATGTCTGTCATTGTTCAATAGTCCCTCATGGAAATACTGGATGGGAAGTTGCTCATGTATTTGATGATGTGGACAGCTAGCACAAAGCCTCTTAAACCTCTCCCAGTACTCATACAGACTCTCTCCATCCATCTGCCTTATACCATAGATCTCCTTCCTAATTAAAGTCACTCTGGATGCTGGGAATTTTTTTTCCAGAAACATCCTCTTCAAATTATCCCAGCTAGTAATGGATCCAGGTGGAAGGTAGTACAGCCAGTCTTTTGTTGTATCTTGCAGGGAGAATGGAAATGCCTTCAGCTTAATATGATCCTCAGGAACTCCAGGTGGTCTCATATGTTAGAACCACAGGCAACACTAGAAGGGGGGTTGAATAGTGTTTTAGATATTTTGAGACAATTTTGGAAATCTTTAAAATAAACAATCACGTTAAGTGATCATTGTACAAAGCCAATCTTAAGATCAGAGTTATTTTAAAAACATGCGGAAAATATGAAAGATTTAGATTAAAAACTTTTTCTTACACTTAAGATTGTTTTGATTTTAAACAAACTTATCTTAGTGTCTTCTGAAGAATATTATTAAGAGTACCTTCAGAAATGTTTCTAAAATACTTTAGATGATCAGAGACCATCCATATCATGTGTCTGAACTGAGTTCCTGTTGGGCTCACTTCAGACGGGTATTTCAGACAACCCTCTGAATGTATTCTTCTATAATACTTCAACCTACACTAGAGACGTTTTACCATTATGTTTGTATGAAAACTTGTTTTATTGAAATCCTTGAGTTAAGATTATTATGAAAAGTACTTTTCAATCCCCAACGTAAATATAAAGACTGTAAATAAAAGAGATTAAGGGAAAGAAAACTCAGACACAGAATTTATCCTGGTTCACCCACAAACCCTGTGAGCTACATCCAGTCCTAGTGGCAAACCACCACTAGCCTTTTTTTATAACAACAACACATATGCGCCACTCCGAATCCCCCAGACCCTTGCAGCCACATATATGTCACACCAAGTATTCTTTTACAGTCAAGCCTCTTCAGGCTCAGGATCACACCGATCCTTAACACATATATGCGTCACTCCGAATCCTCCAGACCCTCGCAACCACATATATGTCACACTGAGTCACACAGACCAGCAGTAGTATTTTCTATTAAGCCTCTTCAAGCTCTAAGAGTATTCTTTTACAGTCAAGCCTCTCCAGGCTCAGGGAAACTAACCAAGTATGAAGTTTACAACTTCTCAACCTAAGTTAGATGTTCGTTAGAACTTCTCAACTCAGATTCTTCTTGTACATAGTGATTACTGAGTACATACTCAGGATACAGTCATTACAAAACTAAGTACAAGGATAGACAGTGATACAAGTGTTTGAATTTAAGTACAATCCCTGTCTTTTCTATGAGGAATACATCCTCTGAGAGTAGGCTAACTAAGATGTGAAATTAAGCTCCAGCCTTATTCTCCTACCATTGGTTTCCATGGGCTACATTCTCACCCGTATCATTGGAATGCTAAGGTATCTTCAAAGCTTCAAACCGTACCTGGTTTGATAGTCATTTGTACAGCATGATTGCCTTCCTGACAACCAATTCACTTGATCAACAGACCAACTGTACAATCTAACTAACTGACCAGCTGATCAGTAGCCTGATTGATAATTCACTCTGGTTGTATAGCATAACAACTGCACCTCGGCAGCATGGTTAATATGCTCTGCATGCCAACAACTTGTTGGACCGACCAACTTGGTTGTGTGTTTTCAACAACTACAACAACTGGTTGTATATTCCAACCACTACAACAACTGGTTGTATATTCCAACAACATCTTCAACTTCAATCTTGAGGCTATTTATATGTTCTTCTTGAATATAGCCGTTGAAGATAATTCATAATATCGTTGAGCTTCTGATGATGTGCTCATATAGCCGTTGTGTAATAGCTTCTCAAACGGTTGCTTCTCCTTAACCATATTGAGTGTTCAGAATACTCCCGTTCTGACACTTCTGTTGACGAGCTTTGTTTTGAGAGATGTGATGATCATGTGTATTCTCTCTCTTGAATTCTTTTGCTTTCTTGTATCTGTCTTATCCAGCTTGCATCTGCTTGCTCTAGCTTGTATTATCTTGCATCTGCTTGCATCTTCTTTATCCAGCTTGCATTGTCTTGCATCTGCTTGCTTTCGGATTTCTTCTGATTCTCTTGAGGATATGTATCCGTTGAATTTTCCCTTTTTGCTTATTCTGCATATACTCCTTTTTCGCTTGCTTCTGACACCATTACTTCTTTGAATGAGATGTCTTGATCAGTAGTCGTTGTTTGCAGATTCCTCTTTTGGGATTTTAGATAAAGATGTTGAATTGAATATATTTTATTCAAACATCTTCCTTGTTGCTTCTGCTTAGTCTCCTGAGCTTTTCTTCTGCTTTGTTCCAGATTGCACAAATGAAGAAATGCCTCGTTGAAATGCTATCGTTTAGAGACAGCAAATAGTCTTCTTTTAATCCGTTGTGAGACACGCTTCCTGAGAGTTCTGACATAGTACAACGTTGGTGCTGCAGTAAGGCTGCTACTGTTGTTGCTGCGACTGCTGCATTGCAGAGATTTCCTCATTGGTGTATGAAGTTCAAAAGCACCGGGAAAGGTCTCTGTGTTTGTTGCCACAAATGTGTTTCAAAATTTACGAGCAGCAGAGACTTGGAAAAGTCTTCACGCAAGGTTTCAGCAGGAATGCCACGTCATTGCTAAAGCTTCAGACAGCTTCCAACCTTCAGACGGGTTCCAGTCTTCAAACGAACTTGGCTCTTCAGACAGCTTCATCACTTAAGACAGGTTGATGACTTCAGACAGCTCAAGTCTTTCAGAAAGCTTCGTTGCTTTAGACAGCTTCACTACTTCAGCCGAGTTGCTTCCTTCAGACAACTTCAATTCTTCATATTGGTTGAAACTTCAGCGGCCTTCTTCCTTAGAATTGTAGCTTCGTTCTTCTTCGTATCTTCTTCTTCTTGGTTTCTTTAGTTCATTGTTGTTCTTTAGACGGACGTATACTTGAATCTGTACTTCTTCATATCTTTTGCCTTCAGTTCTTCAAATAGTATTCTTGGTCTTCACTTCTTCAGATGGTCTTCAAGTCTTCGCTTCTTCAGTCAGTCTTCAAGTCTTCACTTCTTCAGACAGTCTTCAAGTCTTCACTTTTATTCTTTTGATTCTGATCTTCTGATTCTGATCTTTCTGATTCTGATTCTGTTCACAAAATCTTCTTCTTCTTGTAAAGAGTAATTTATCCCGAAACATAATTAACAAACAAATACCTTTCTCAGTAGAACCTGTTTATATAATCTAATTGGTTCTTTATATAATCTTATTTTTTCTTTATATAATCTTATTTGTTAATCATTAAAACTAACGGATGTTAAGTCTTATAATCATGTTTAATTACTTAAACAGATTTATAGACTTCACAATCTCCTCCTTTTTAATGATGACAAATAAATTATATATTACTGACAAAAATGGATATAAAAAGAAATGAGAGATAACAGATTTTATTACTCCCCCTATCTATATTACTCCCCCTGAGACAGGCATTGATTCTTTTAGATATCTTCTGAACCAATTAAGTCTTTAATATCAATTTCAATTGTTAAATCTTTTATTAACCAACTGTTACAAGTTTATTGTTAATATTTCAGAAATTTTAGATAACTCATTGTTAAACTTTTTCTTGTTAAGATTTTAGATACCTATTGTTATTTTTCTTGTTAAAATTTCAGACACCTATGGTTATTAGAATCCTTCAGATACCTATTGTTATATGATACTTTAAAAATTTCAGATATCTATTGTTAAAATAAAACCCATTGTTAAAATGTTCTTGTTAAGATTTCAGACACCGATTGTTATGACTTATTGTTATTCTTACTTGTTATTAGAACTCTTAGTTTGTTATCTTTTCGCTTACTGTATGTTATATTTCTTTGCTATTTATTTCTACTTCCTATTATCTCCCTGTATATTTCCCTCTTTGTTACACTCTTTTAGTATTTTGTTAGTTTATATTTCTCCCCCTTTTGTCATTAATTAAAAAGGTTTAATGTAACCCTATACCAAATGTTAAATAATGTAACGTTTTGACAGATATATTTCTCCTGTTAAGATTTGTTACTCTTAAAGATCTGCTTCGCAATACTTAGATTTCTCCCCCTAAGTTGATTAATTTTCTACAGTATTTTAAGAATTTCTTGTTTCAGTTAAGATTTTGTTAAGCAATTATCAAGAAGTTATGAAACATAAATGAAACTAAACAAAGAAGATTTTTATTAAGTCTTTACAGTTGCTCAGATACAGGTTTTGAAAAGAAAACTCGAAAGAGAAACATAAATAAAACATTAAGAAAAATAAATCCTAAAACCTAAAGCCTAAACCCTAAAGCAGAAAAAATCTTTGAAAAAGAAAGAAAAAGAAAAGGAAAATTACTTTAAACAAAAATTTCAAAAGAAGTTTTGAAAGGGGAGGGGAGATTTAAAAGCTGCTCCTCTGGGTACTTCCAAGACCAAACAGATTCCTGTGTAGCCCTCGTCAATCCCCTTCAGCTACAAACTTCGTCTAGCACATGGAACGGTAGAAAACATGATCTCCATGTCTGGAATGTTGTAGAGAAGATTTTGAAGAGGAATCTGTGCCCTTCTTCTCATTCCATACATCATCCAGAGGAGTTCAGTCTTTTCTAAGACTACATTGATTCCAATGAGTCTTTGTTCCTGTGCTGCTTCTTTCATTCTCTGTTTTTGTTCTACGATTTTTCTTATTAAGTTCTTAAGGCTATCCTTGAGTGAGAAGAGTTGCCTTATGATCTCATAAGAATTTTGAGAACTTTGAAAAAGATAGAGAGAAGAGAAGCAGGAAGTTTGAGTGTTCGGGATGATTTTCTGAGCAAGCTTAGGATTGCTTTTATAGGCTACTTTCATTGGAAGTTATGTAGTGTCCATTATGAACCGAGCACATGTAGTCCCGGTTGAAGCATTAAGAGGAGACATGTTGAAGTTTTTGAAAACAATTTTTCTAGATAAAAAAAAATTGCCAAACATATTTTTGAAAACATAGATTTTAAAAGACAAGATATGTTTAAAGACAAAGAGAGAGGAAGGTTTTATAAATTTTAAAAAAAAATTTGTAAAAGCATGTATCTGATAACTTTGTATAAGTCTTTTAAGTTTGTACTTATTAAGGATTTCTTAAAGGCTTTTTAAAGAGTATTTGTGGAGACAGGTATTCAAAGCTGTAAAAGTTTTAAGATGAAGTGATGTTACCATGAATTTTGGTTATTGTCTACTGGATAAAGAAGTCCCTTCTGACATTACTTCTTGCTTGAAAGACTTTTTCTTTATCTGAGGTTGCTTGATGTCTTCACGTTTCAGTATGCTTTTGTCTTTTGTGCTCCCAGAGAATCTTTGAACAGTCATCTTAACCTACCCCTTTACACTTGAGTTGAATTCTAATGACTTGAGTAACTATCCCTTAACATTTCAGACCCACAATTTCAGACAGTCCATAAGGAGCCTTCTGAACGGGTTAGATGAATAGACATATTACTAAGTTAGTATAATCCACTCAGAGATTGAGTTAGGTTTGGTGCATAGAGTGTTAACCATCTTTAATATTGGTAACCCACGCTTTCAGAGAGTTCATTCTGAACTTCCTGAATAGGTTTAGATAATAAAGATGTTATCACATTATGTCCTTTTAGATGATGTTTCTTAGATGATCTTCTTAAAACCTGTTTCCTGAAACATTCAAACTAGAAGTACCTTTCAGTAGCACCTGATTGTAATTTGTCTAATTATTTAAATTTAGCATTTTAGAATTACAGATAACATTTCATCAAAATTTAAAAATTATCTTATTAGGTTAATTAAATTTATCTTTTAGTAATACAATTTGTTAATTTAAGAAAGGATTATGTTCTTAATTATGCACAGATATTAACACAGAAATCAAAACATAGAGACTTCAAACAAACTAGAATTTCAATATCATTAAAAATATAATCACAAAGACATAGAAATAAAGACTTCAAGGAACAGGACACATGTTTATCATTGATCATTAGATTGGTTCTCATCAGTCTTTTCCTTTTCAGCCTTAAGCTTTTGAAGCTCTTCTTCTGCAACTCTCAATTTCTTTGTCAGCCGAATTACCCTATCATTCGCCTTTTCAGATTACTTGCATCCAATGCCGTCATTCTCCTTTTCCGAGATTTCAAGTTTGTATCTTCGGTTCCTTCTTTAATACGTGGAGCAAAAAGAGGAGGAATGACCACTTGATTCTCAGGAGCTTCTTCTCTTTCTATGAGAGTCCGGTCTAACTCAGCATATTCAGCCGGAGTGAAGAAGTCAGGAGACGGTTGGTCAAGGAGACTTTCCATAGGAAATCCCTTGTGCAAAAGAATTTTCATAATCAAGGTGTTGTGAAGATAGAGGTCCTCATTTCCCATCTCATCTCTGAATATAATCTGGTATAGCAGTACCCATGGGAGATTAATTTTCTTCTTTGTCATCAAGAGTCCCAATACGAACCTCTCCATCATACTTAAAGTCAAATTGTTTCTTCCTCTGGGAAGAATGCAGCAGTTTAATACAGAAAGGAGGGTTCTGGGTGTGCTCAGAAGTTGAGACGGTCTGAAAGGAGCAATCCTTCGTCTTCCAAAAAGATGTTGGTCAAGGACGAATGTTCCGCCATGAAGAGATCCCCATCTTTGGAAGTATTGTTCTCCTCTGTCAGGAACACCTATAACTTCAGCAATAAGTTTGGTGTCCACAGACAGTGATTTTCCCATCACCTTTGTCTCAATCCTGGTTTTACTTGGTTCAGATATGATCTTGATGTTGTCCCAAAAATCCATTACGCTCTTCTTATGCCAGGAGGAGGAAATGTTGTTGAAGTATGGAGTCCATCCAATGGCATTGAAGTACTCAGATATCTTGTAGTTTGCTTTATCAAAGTCAGAAAGATTAACCGCCTTACAGGGTATGATCCTGTCATCAAACATGGAAGTGTTTGAGTTGCTTGATGATGCAGACGCGTTTGCCATTGATTTCTATGAATCAAATGATCTTTCTGAGATGAAGATTCTTGAGGAGATTTGATCTTTTTGAGAAAGGATTGAGTAAAGTGTGATTTCCATGTTGATCATCCAATCCCTTTAAATAGATAGCCAAGCATGCTTCAAGCATTGATGAGAGACGGTTATGTGTGCTGAACCAGTGTGGGGAGTAGTGCATCGTGTCCATTGAGAGAAACCAGTTGATGATTCAATGATTCACATCGTGTCGTTTCATATTTTCAAAAACAGTTATGACTAACACACACGACTCTTCACTTTCTTAATTTAAACACGCAGTTATTACTTTACTAAACATGTGTGACTCTTCAACACGTACATTTAAATAAGTAAAGCATACATAGAATGAATCATTCATTTCACACAGTAAACATAGTTAAACACACAGCATGCAGTGATTTATTTTAACACAATTTAGAAAGCATGAAACAATTATATCATGTAATCATAATTTTCATAATTTCAATAAAACAAATCATGCATCAGATTAATAACTATATTTAAAATTACACTTTAAATATAGATAGGAAAGGTGTTACCAGTTTGTGATCTAGAGACAGATACACTTTCCTTTTCTGTTGCGTCCTGTGCTTTAGCTTTATGAATAATGAGTATTGGAAAATGATTTTCCTATTCTCATTATCGTTCTTCAGAGTTGCTTCAGCCTGGTGAGATTTCCATCTTCTGAGGATCTACTCCTTCTGCATTTGTTAGATGCTCAACCCGAAGGTGAGCTCTGATACCAATTGTTAGAACCACAGGCAACACTAGAAGGGGGGGTTGAATAGTGTTTTAGATATTTTGAGACAATTTTGGAAATCTTTAAAATAAACAATCACGTTAAGTGATCATTGTACAAAGCCAATCTTAAGATCAGAGTTATTTTAAAAACATGCGGGAAATATGAAAGATTTAGATTAAAAACTTTTTCTTACAGTTAAGATTGTTTTGATTTTAAACAAACTTATCTTAGTGTCTTCTGAAGAATATTATTAAGAGTACCTTCAGAAATGTTTCTGAAATACTTTAGATGATCAGAGACCATCCATATCATGTGTTTGAACTGAGTTCCTGTTGGGCTCACTTCAGACGAGTATTTCAGACAACCCTCTGAATGTATTCTTCTATAATACTTCAACCTACACTAGAGATGTTTTACCATTATGTTTGTATGAAAACTTGTTTTATTGAAATCCTTGAGTTAAGATTATTATGAAAAGTACTTTTCAATCCCCAACGTAAATATAAAGACTGTAAATAAAAGAGATTAAGGGAAAGAAAACTCAGACACAGAATTTATCCTGGTTCACCCACAAACCCTGTGAGCTACATCCAGTCCTAGTGGAAAACCACCACTAGCCTTTTTTTATAACAACAACACATATGCGCCACTCCGAATCCCCCAGACCCTTGCAGCCACATATATGTCACACCAAGTATTCTTTTACAGTCAAGCCTCTTCAGGCTCAGGATCACACCGATCCTTAACACATATATGCGTCACTCCGAATCCTCCAGACCCTCGCAACCACATATATGTCACACTGAGTCACACAGACCAGCAGTAGTATTTTCTATTAAGCCTCTTCAAGCTCTAAGAGTATTCTTTTACAGTCAAGCCTCTCCAGGCTCAGGGAATCTAACCAAGTATGAAGTTTACAACTTCTCAACCTAAGTTAGATGTTCGTTAGAACTTCTCAACTCAGATTCTTCTTGTACATAGTGATTACTGAGTACATACTCTGGATACAGTCATTACAAAACTAAGTACAAGGATAGACAGCGATACAAGTGTTTGAATTTAAGTACAATCCCTGTCTTTTCTATGAGGAATACATCCTCTGAGAGTAGGCTAACTAAGATGTGAAATTAAGCTCCAGCCTTATTCTCCTACCATTGGTTTCCATGGGCTACATTCTCACCCGTATCATTGGAATGCCAAGGTATCTTCAAAGCTTCAAACCGTACCTGGTTTGATAGTCATTTGTACAGCATGATTGCCTTCCCGACAACCAACTCACTTGATCAACAGACCAACTGTACAATCTAACTAACTGACCAGCTGATCAGTAGCCTGATTGATAATTTACTCTGGTTGTATAGCATAACAACTGCACCTCGGCAGCATGGTTAATATGCTCTGCATGCCAACAACTTGTTGGACCGACCAACTTGGTTGTGTGTTTTCAACAACTACAACAACTGGTTGTATATTCCAACCACTACAACAACCGGTTGTATATTCCAACAACATCTTCAACTTCAATTTTGAGGCTATTTATATGTTCTTCTTGAATATAGCCGTTGAAGATAATTCATAATACCGTTGAGCTTCTGATGATGTGGCTCATATAGCCGTTCTGTAATAGCTTCTCAAACGGTTGCTTCTCCTTAACCATATTGAGTGTTCAGAATACTCCCGTTTTGACACTTCTGTTGACGAGCTCTGTTTTGAGAGATGTGATGATCAGGTGTATTCTCTCTCTTGAATTCTTTTGCTTTCTTGTATCTGTCTTATCCAGCTTGCATCTGCTTGCTCTAGCTTGTATTATCTTGCATCTGCTTGCATCTGCTTTATCCAGCTTGCATTGTCTTGCATCTGCTTGCTTTCGGATTTCTTCTGATTCTCTTGAGGATATGTATCCGTTGAATTTGCCCTTTTTGCTTATTCTGCATATACTCCTTTTTCGCTTGCTTCTGACACCATTACTTCATTGAATGAGATGTCTTGATCAGTAGTCGTTGTTTGCAGATTCCTCTTTTGGGATTTTAGATAAAGATGTTGAATTGAATATATTTTATTCAAACATCTTCCTTGTTGCTTCTGCTTAGTCTCCTGAGCTTTTCTTCTGCTTTGTTCCAGATTGCACAAATGAAGAAATGTCTCGTTGAAATGCTATCGTTTAGAGACAGCAAATAGTCTTCTTTTAATCCGTTGTGAGACACGCTTCCTGAGAGTTCTGACATAGTACAACGTTGGTTCTGCAGTAAGGCTGCTACTGTTGTTGCTGCGACTGCTGCGTTGCAGAGATTTCCTCAGTGGTGTATGAAGTTCAAACCTTCAGACGGGTTCCAGTCTTCAGACGAACTTGGCTCTTCAGACAGCTTCATCACTTAAGACAGGTTGATGACTTCAGACAGCTCAAGTCTTTCAGACAGCTTCGTTGCTTTAGACAGCTTCACTACTTCAGCCGAGTTGCTTCCTTCAGACAACTTCAATTCTTCATATTGGTTGAAACTTCAGCGGCCTTCTTCCTTAGAATTGTAGCTTCGTTCTTCTTCGTATCTTCTTCTTCTTGGTTTCTTTAGTTCATTGTTGTTCTTTAGACAGACGTATACTTGAATCTGTACTTCTACATATCTTTTGCCTTCAGTTCTTCAAATAGTATTCTTGGTCTTCACTTCTTCAGATGGTCTTCAAGTCTTCGCTTCTTCAGTCAGTCTTCAAGTCTTCACTTCTTCAGACAGTCTTCAAGTCTTCACTTTTATTCTTCTGATTCTGTTCTTCTGATTCTGATCTTTCTGATTCTGATCTTCTGATTCTGATTCTGATTCTGTTCACAAAATCTTCTTCTTCTTGTAAAGAGTAATTTATCCTGAAACATAATTAACAAACAAATACCTTTCTCAGTAGAACCTGTTTATATAATCTAATTGGTTCTTTATATAATCTTATTTGTTCTTTATATAATCTTATTTTCTAATCATTAAAACTAACGGATGTTAAGTCTTATAATCATGTTTAATTACTTAAACAGATTTATAGACTTCACATCATAGTGGTGCAGACAATATGGAATTCCTTGAGATGTTTATGTGGATCCTCACCTGCAAAACCATGGAACTTGGGCAACAAATGAATCAATCCAGACTTTAGCTCACAAGGCACATCTATATCAGGATATTGAATGCATAAAGTCTGAATATTAACATCAGGTGATGCAAGCTCTCTCAAGGTTGTCTCAGCCATGGTATCACAATTAAGATCAGACTCAAGAAAAGAAAAAGAAGAAAACACAGAAACAGACTCACTATCACTTACACTAACAGCAGAATACACACTATCAGACAACTCACTCTCACTAACAAAATTATGCACAAATGGAATCCTAGACTCTCTAAGTAACCTATGATATGTCTTATCAATTTATGGATCAAATGAATGTAGGGTACCTGGGTTTGCTCTAGTCATACACCAAATGCACACAAAAATGCACAAAATGAAGCATACAACAACATGTCAGCATATAAAGGAAGCCTATATCAAATGAGCAGAAACCAATGAAATGGATACATGGAAAACACTATCTTAACATATGAAACAACCACAAAAAATTTCAGAACAAAATTCAAAGCCAAGTACCAAAACTACCTAAGGTAAGAAAGGGAAAATACACAAAAAAAACTTAAAAAATCCTTTAAAAATAGAAAATGACCTTTTTTGGCAATTTTATGGTCGACTGCTTGTGTAAGCTGGGATAAGCTGCTCTAATTAGCTTTTTCTACCCCAAAAGCATATAAAATTTGTGAAATTTTGATACTCCTAGCTCAAGTTATGTCCAATTGAAGTCATCCCCCTCCCCAAATTTGTGAAATTCTGATACTCCTAGCTCAAGTTACCCCAAAAAAATTGTTTGCTGTTTACTGTTAAAAAAAAGAAAAAAATGCTGTTTTACTGTATTTTTGGTGTTTTCCGTAGGAAATTTGCTGTTTTGAGTTGCTGTCAGCATTTTCATAGCTATTTTGTAGCTACTACTGCTGTTACTGTTTTGCTGTCTGAAATTACTGTAAATTGTCTGTTTTGCTGTTTGGTTGTTGCTATTGCTGATTTTGCATTATTGTAGCTGTTGTACATTTTTATTGATGTTGTTTACAGCAAAATTTTATACAGCAGCATTTTTATAGCAGAATTTCATTTTACAGCAGAATTTTGACAGTTATCTAAATTTTACAGCAAAAACAGAATTTTTGACAGTAAAAAAATAATACATTTGGCATGTTTTTCATTGGATTTTTAGGATTTGTGTTGGTAGTTGGCATTTTCATCATATTTGGATAATTGGTTTCTTGATTTATGTTGTTTGGATTCCTTATAATTTAGTGAATAAGTTGGGTTTGATAATTATTGGGTTGAATCTTTTGTGATAGAGTAGTCCTTGGTGAGATTTTGAGCCTTATTGATGGATGGACCATTCTATGCCATTCTCTCTTTTCCTTGTGTGATTTCACTCTTGTTTGCTTGTGCTCTAGAACTTGGCTTGACTCTTTGATTTGCAACTTTGTTCACATGCATGTATTGAGATGATTGGGGCATTTTTGTTGATAATTTAGCTACTAGCCCTATTAGCCTACCTTGATGATTTTCCACTTGCTAGCCCCTTTGAGCCTATGGATCCCACTTCTTGTTTTTAAAAGCTCATTACAAGCCTTAAAAGTGAAAAACCATGATTGTCCTTGCCTTAGAGGATAAAGGAGCTTTGGAATTGTTTTGGAAATAGGTTCTTGAATGAGTGTGGGGGTGTACTTGAATTTCTTATCTTATCTCCTCTTGTGGATATCATATTGTTGACCTTTGGCTAGTTACAAAGAAAAAAAAATGAAAAAGGAAAAAGAAAGAAAAGTAAAAAAAAAAAAGAAAAAAGAAAAAAGAAAAGCTCAAAAGAAAAGTGTTAAAAAAAAGCAAAAAAATAAAGTGTCCTTGAAATAAATAAAAATGGGTCAAAAGGTAGAAAAGAGGAGTTCAATTGTAATCTTGAGATGTATGCTACTTGCATTTCTTGGATTTATTCCCCATTGCTCCTCTATTCGCTTTGGTTTTTAACTTTTTATCCTTCATTTTCCCTACCTTTACCTTGGCCCCATTACATCCTATTTGAAGTCCTCTTGATCTTTGCTTGCATGTGTTTCAATTGTTGTGGATATTAGAGTCTTGCCAAGCCTATGGTAGTGCTTGCTTTCATGAGTGCTTTGAGTGTATATACACAAGCCTAAACACTTGAGAGTTGGAGAGTTTGTCTTGTAAGGATTCTATCACTCTTTATTCACCCCTTTGATTTGATTCACCCTCTTGTTTGCTAAATTGCAGGGAATTCCATTCATATTTTTCTTCATTCCATAATTCCTTGGATGTTGTATTTTGCCTACTCCTATGCATTCCTTGGATCTCTTGTTAATTATGCCACTCGTATTTGCATTGTGCTCCCTAATTGATTTTTAGCTTCATGTGGTGTTTTCCTCGGAGTGCAAAAGGGCAAGTGTGGGGGAATTTGATGAACACATTTTTATTCACACTTTGCTTAATTAATCTTAGCTTTCTTGGACTCTAATTGTGATTAAATCCACTGTTTTAATTGGAATTTCCCAAATTGGGCTTTAACTGTAAATGTTGTTTAAATTCGGATTTTTGAGCCTACTGACCTACCTATCTATCTTGTTTTGATGATATTTGGGGCTGCAGGTGTCCGATTTGAGTGATTCCAGTGGAATTGGAAAGCTAACTTCCGGGGCTTTAATTTGATATGCTATATGACAATATTCCCATGAAGCAATTAGGAGCAGTTTTTGTTTCAAAATCGCCCACTGTTGTTGTCTGTCACAAGTCTGAATTTGATTAGTTTTGTAATTAGTTTGTGGGCCTGTTTTAATTAATTTCGGCCCAATTAAGGCCTAATCAGATTGTTAGTGATTTAGGCTCTATAAATAGGTGTGTTGCTGAGTAGTTTGAACACTCTTCCCTCATTTTTCAGATTTTAGAAAAAAAAGACTCTTCACTTTCCTTCTCTTTTTCTCTCTTCTTGCAATTTCGGTTTTGGCTCTTCTTCTTCCTCTTCTTCAATTTTTGAATTTCTCCTCCATGGAAATGGAAGGCTAAGCTTCAAGGATTGTTTCTCTACTGAATTCACAAAGGAAATTGAGGTTCCAATTTCATTTTTCATCTCTTAAATTCTTGGACAGATTCATGAATTTTCCTTCTCCTAGTTTCTTGATGTTTAGGTTTGAATTTGAAATTGAGTTGCATGCTTTATGGAATTCAAATTCTAATCTGAATCTAACTCACATTTTAGGTTGCTTAATTTGAAATGAATTCTAGGTTTGCTTAATTCCAAGAATTAGAAATTAGGATTCATGTTAGTTTGCTTAATTCTAGTGTGAAAATTAATGAGGATGCTTAATCCGAAATTGATTCTGTCAAGGATTTGAGGAATTTCGTATGAACCAATGATATATCCAATTTGTGAATTAGGTAGAGAACCAATCCGTTTTCCTTGAATTGTTTTCTGCAAATTTAAATTATGTTTAGAAATTTAGAAAATAGAATGAACAATAATCAAAATCCCCTTGTGTGTGTGTGTTGCTATGAGATTGAAATTCTGAATTTGTAATTGGATTCCTTGAGAGAGACGACTTTGGGTTAATCAACCTACTGCACTTTAATTCATTTTATTTGGTTGAGTACGACCTCGATCAACAACCTAGTATACCAAAACACAATATGAATTATTACTCTACTTCCTAAACATAGAACAATCATACGAATTACAGAATCAACAAAAACTCAAAATTACAAAAAACTCACTCTACACTCTCTACTTCACTAATAGAATCACCTAACTAAATTCACCTAATTGTTTCAACACATATTATATCTACACAAACCGATTTGTTACAAGAATAAGGACTCAATTATCCTACACAAAAACAAAAATGAAAACAGCAACTGAAAACTCAAACAGAAACACAATTACAAAAACAGAATTGCAACACTATGTGAGTGAATCCGAAATTGAATTGAATTCCCCGGCAACGGCGCCAAATTTGATCGAGGTCGTACTCAACCAAATAAAATGAATTAAAGTGCAGTAGGTTGATTAACCCAAAGTCGTCTCTCTCAAGGAATCCAATTACAAATTCAGAATTTCAATCTCATAGCAACTCACTCACACATTCAGGGGATTTTGTTTGTTCATGATAGTTTCCAATTTTCAAAAACAGAATTCAAAATTCCTAATTCAATTCAACAAAAACAGATTGATTCACGAGCTCATTCACATTTGGATGTCTCATGGATTTAGAGATTTATTTCAATTTCCTTAGCAAATTCGAATTAATCAATGAAGCATCAATCAATTCTTAACAATCTCATACAAAGATTAAGCAAATTTGTATCAAGAACCTAATCCCTAACCTATTGAATTAAGCAAACAGTAGCTACATTTAGGATTAAGCAAACTAAAATGTGAATTTCAGATCATGAATCAAAAACCGAATTCAATAAGCATTCATCCAATTCAAGATTCAATAACCTAGAATTCTAGAGATTATGAGAAGAAGGAATTTGCACAGAAAATTAAAATTCGAAATTCAATTAAAGAACCTCAACATCCAATGCTCGTGATACTTGAGAATCAATCCTCAATGCTCAGTCTTCCATGGACGAAGTGGAGAATCCGAAAATACAAGAAGAAGAAGAAGAAGGAGCAAAAACGTGTGAACCAAAGAAGAGAGAAAAAGAGAGGGAAAGTGAAGAGTCTTTTTTCTAAAATCTGAAAAATGAAGGGAAAGTGTTCAAACTACTCAGCAACACACCTATTTATAGAGCCTAAATCACTAACAATCTGATTAGGCCTTAATTGGGCCGAAATTAATTAAAACAGGCCCACAAACTACTTACAAAACTAATCAAATTCGGACTTGTGACAGACAAAAATAGTAGGCGATTTTGAAACAGCAACTGCTCCTAATTTCTTCATGGGAATATGATCATATAGCATATCAAATTAAAGCCCCGGAAGTTATATTTCCAATGCCATTGGAATCCCTCAAATCAGACACCTACAACTCCAGATATCATCAAACAAGACAGGTAGGTCAGTAGGCTTAAAAATCCGAATTTAAACAACATTCACAATTAAAGCCCAATTAAGCCCAATTTGGTAAATTCCAATTAAAACAGTGGATTTAATCACAATTATAGTCCAAGAAATCTAAGATTAATTATGCAAAGTGTGAATAAAAATGTGTTCATCAGTTATACATGCATCCTGAATAACATAGTCAGTCTAATAGGTACACATGTACTACTCTGTTCTACTCAAATACAACTCAAGCATATCTATAGTCGAAAGTTCTTTTCACATGATTCTTTACAAAATATAGAAAATCCAAAACACGACCATTTCCTTCTATTGGCTCATATGATCAGGTGTAGGTCCCTGCACATCTGAAATATAAATTCCCACAACAAGGGGTGAGACTAACGTCCCAGTGAGGTAACAAAGTGCCACATAGCAATTAACAGTTATACAAGTCATGAATAGATGAAACAATTAACATAGGGAATTCAGTGAACATAGTCAAAATAATCTTAATGCTTATCATTAATCATCAAATACTAAATTCTGTACCATGGATTTAACCTTTCCCTTAGGCTAGACTGAGCTCAGACTAACGGGAACCGTCGTCCCCGAAGGCCGGAAGACCTTACCTAAAATCTTTTCCAAGGCCATAACAACCCAAACCTTTGCCAAGGGCCAAAAGACCCCAATCATATCCTCATGCATAAAACATACCTCAATTGATTAATATCAACATATACAATTCATCCATGAGTGAAATTTCTAAGGTAATCTAATTCTTACCATTTCCAACCTAAATCTCAATTATAGCAGTTATTAGGAAAATTCTAAATCCTCACATGTAATAACATCTAATTCATACCATAATCATCATTAATCATACAAAATAAAAGGGAAAGAGGAAGTGGGGTTCATGCAAGAGGAATTCCACTTAGAAGTGAGTGTGTGGTTACACTCACCTTGAAGTGATTAGTGAAATTGAGAAGAGAAGAGCGTTGGGGAGATAAGAAACTCAAAGGGGCCTTGATTTTGAGGACATAAGTTCTTCCTTGATCTTCAATTTTTCTTCCTCTCTCTAGAACCTCTCCGTCTCTCTCTCTAAGTAATAGAAGAAAAGAAGAAGAATGAATAGAAAGGAGCCCTAGAAGGAACGTATAGGGGCTGTAAGTGGATTTTCGCTCAAGCGAATCATTTTCGCTTGGGCGAAATGCTCGGGATCAACTTTTCTTTCTCATTTTCGCTTGAGCGAAAGTTGCTCGCTTAAGCGAAATTGAACCTGAAAAAGACCCCTCTCTGGACAATTTTCGCTCGAGCGAGATTCATTTCGCTTGAGCGAAAAACGTCCAGAGAGCACTCTGATTTCCCCCATTTTTCGCTTGAGCGAAACCCATTTCGCTTAAGCGAAAAATGCAGAATTACATTTTCTCCCTTTTTGCTGCATAATTCGCTCAAGCGAATCATTTTGGCTTCAGTGAAAATGCTGAAACTTGGTTTTCGCTTTTCAAAGTCTTTTAACCTTTTCCCAAATCAAAACCTACTTAATACTAAGACCTCTACATATAATTTACCCTTCTTATATTTACCTATTAGTCATCTTTATAAATTACCGGGATGTTACACAGAATTAAAAAGGAGGTGGCTGAATCCTCAAGCCATGCAGCGCCAAGTCCTCAAGGTAAATCCACTAACAAAAATGTTGAACAGGTTGCAAAGAAAGGAAGGGATGTGAAGTGTTTCAGGTGCCAAGGCATGGGGCACTACGCCTATGAGTGTCCTACTAAGAAGACCATTCTTCTTAAGGACAATGGTGAATACACAAGTGAATCAGAGGATGAGAGGGAGCCCAGTGATGATGATACAGGTGCTGATGTGCGAGAAGTCTACATGATTAGAAGACTTCTTGGAAGCCAAACCGTGGGCAAGGAGGAGAGCCAAAGGGAGAACATCTTTCACACTCGATGTTCAATCAATGGTAAGATTTGCTTGGTGATTATTGATGGTGGTAGCTGCACTAATGTGGTTAGTTCCAAATTGGTGAACAAGATGAACTTGGATACAGAGCAACATCCTAGGCCATATAAGCTTCAATGGCTTAGTGAAGGTGATGAAGTGCATGTGAAGTGGCAAGCTGAAATTCCATTTTCTATTGGAAAATATCAAGACAAGGTGACTTGTGATGTGGTACCTATGGAGGCAAGCCATATTCTCCTTGGGAGGCCGTGGCAATTTGATACTAAAGTTATCCATGATGGCTTTACCAATAAAATTTCTTTCATGTGCCATGATAAAAAAATTGTTTTGAGACCTTTGTCACCTAGAGAGGTTAGTGAGGATCAAAATAAATTGAGAGAAAAGATTGCTTAAGAGAGTTTGAGTGAAAAACTTGAAAAAGAAGAGAGCCAAAAGAAAAAGAGTGAAACACAAGAGGGCAAACAACTTTTTTTAGCAAAAGAAAGAGAAGTGAGGAGAGTGTTATGCACAAGACAGACTCTTTACTTATTGTTTGATACAAACTTTCTTTTAATTGCTAACCAATTTGATAAATTTGAGCTGCCTTTTATAGTTAAATCTCTTTTGCAGGAATATGAGGATGTTTTTCCAGAAATTGTTCCTGATGGTTTACCACCCTTAAAAGGAATTGAGCACCACATAGACCTCATTCCTGGAGCCTCATTACTAAATCGGCCAGCTTATTGGAGTAATCCTCAAGAGACCAAAGAAATTGAAAGGCAAGTGAATGAGCTCATTAGCAAAGGATGGGTGGGGGATAGCATGAGTCCATGCACAGTACCAGTCATTTTGGTACCAAAGAAAGATGGATCTTGGAGGATGTGTTCTGATTGTAGGGTCATAAACAACATCACCATCAAGTATAGACATCCAATTCCCAGGTTAGATGACCTTCTTGATGAATTGTATGGTGCATGTGCGTTTACAAAAATTGACTTAAAAAGTGGCTATAATCAAATTAGGATTAGGGAAGGGGATGAATGGAAAATAGCCCTTAAAACAAAATATGGTTTGTATGAATGGTTAGTTAGGCCTTTTGGTTTAACTAATGCTCCTAGCACTTTCATGAGATTAATGAACCATGTTTTAAGGGAATTCATAGGAAAATTTGTGGTTGTGTATTTTGATGACATTTTTATCTATATCACTTCTTTGGATATGCATGTTGAACACTTAAAATCTGTTTTGGATGTGCTTAGAAAAGAAAATCTGTATGCCAACCTTGAAAAATGCATATTTTGTACCAACCATGTTGTTTTCTTGGGTTTTGTTGTGAGCTCCAAAGGAGTTCAAGTGGATGAGGAAAAGGTGAAGGCTATTCAAGAATGGCCAACGCCTAAATCTATGAGTGAGGTAAGACGTTTTCATGGCTTAGCAAGTTTTTATAGAAGATTTGTTAAGGATTTTAGCACCTTGGCTGCACTCCTAAATGAAATTGTTAAAAAGAATGTGGGATATAAGTGAGGGAGAAGAAACAAGAGGCGGCCTTTGCTGCCCTCAAAGATAGGCTCACTCATGCGCCTATTTTAGCCTTACCAAATTTTGCAAAATCTTTTGAATTGAAATGTGATGCTTCTAATGTTGGTATTGGTGCTGTTTTGTTGCAAGAAGGGCATCCAATTGCTTATTTTAATGAAAATTAAGTGGACCAACACTAATTATTCTACTTATGATAAGGAATTATATGCTTTGGTAAGGGCTCTTAAGACTTGGCAACATTATTTACTTCCTAAAGAATTTGTAATTCATAGTGATCTTGAATCTTTGAAGTATTTAAAGGGCCAAGGAAAATAAAATAAAAGGCATGCTAAATGGGTTGAATTTTTGGAACAACTTCCATACATCATAAAGCATAAAAAAGGAAAAGGAAATATTGTTGTTGATGCTCTTTCTAGGAGACATGCCTTGCATGCTATGCTTGAAACTAAATTGTATGGACTTGAATCTTTGAAAAGCATGTATTATGATGATGTGGATTATGCTGATTTGTATGTGGCATGTATAAAAAAATCAGAAAGTGGATTTTTAAGGCATAATGATTTTTTGTTTAAAGGAAATAAATTATGTGTGCCTAAAAGTTTGATAAGAGAAATGCTTGTGAGGGAGTCACATGAAGGGGGATTAATGGGACATTTTGGAGTGCAAAAGACTTTAGAAATTTTGCAAGAAAATTTTTATTGGCCTAATATGAAACGTGATGTTCATAAAATGTGTGACCAATGTATTGTTTTCAAAAAGGCTAAGTCTAAGGTTAAACATCATGGTTTATATACTCATTTACCTGTTCCTGACTTTCCTCGGACTGATATTTCCATGGACTTTGTTTTAGGACTTCCAAGAACAAAGAATGGAAAAGACTCTGTTTTTTGTTGTGGTTGACAGGTTTTCAAAAATGGCTCACTTCATACCTTGCAAGAAAGTGGATGATGCTTGCCATGTAGCAGATTTACTTTTCAAGGAAATAGTCAGATTGCATGGAATGCCAAGGAGCATAGTGAGTGATAGGGACTCGAAACTTTTGGGTCATTTTTAGAGAACTTTGTGGGGAAAGCTTGGAACCAAGTTATTATTTTCTACTACTTGTCATCCTCAAACTGATGGATAAATAGAAGTAGTTAATAGGACACTAGGTACTTTGCTTAGGACAATTTTGAACAAAAACATTAATTCTTGGGAGGATTGTTTGCCTCATGTTGAATTTGCTTATAATAGGGCTATTCATAGTACTACCAATTGTTCACCTTTTGAGGTAGTTTATGGATTTAACCCTTTAACCCCTCTTGATATATTACCTTTGCCTAACATTTCTATGTTTAAGCATAAGGAAGCGCAGGCTAAGGCTGATTTTGTCAAGAAGATGCATGAGAAAGTCAAGGCACAAATTGAAAAGAAAAATGAGAGTTATGCCAAGCAAGCTAACAAGGGAAGGAAGAAGGTGGTTTTCCAACCAGGAGATTGGGACATGAGAAAAGAAAGGTTCCCAGAACAAAGAAAGTTAAAGCTTCAACCAAGGGGAGATGGACCTTTCCAAGTGCTTGAAAAGATAAATGATAACGCCTACAAGATAGACTTGCCTGGTGAGTATAATGTCAGTGCAACCTTTAATGTTTCTGACTTAACTCTTTTTGATGCAGGTGAGGACCCTTCAGATTTAAGGACAAATCCTTTTCAAGAAGGGGGCGTGATGTGGACATCAGTCAAGCAGTCAAAAGGCTAGGGGGCCCATGACAAGAGCGCAGGCTAGGAAGGCTAAGGAGGCACTACAACTTGTCATCAAAGAAGTCCAACTTCGAAACATTATGAGCATTAATGAAAGTGACCAGTTCATTAATTGCATTCAAGTTGAAGAAGGAGGAACCATTTATGAAGTGACAGTTGCATTTAATGCAACTACCAGTTGAAGAACCATCATTAACATGGGATGGGGCCATGGTGGCCGGCCAACTTAGCCACCAAGTTGCTGACTTATGTTGTTTTATTGCTTTCAATAAGATGCTAGTGGTTACAAAACTTGGAAATTAATTTCCTGGTGGTTACAAGACAAGGTTATAAATGCATTAAAATCTTGTCTACTAGCCGTTAGGAAGTGAGTGTTTCTGGTGCGTGAACCTGGACCTCTTTCAAGCCACATGGAGACCTTCCAACAAGCAAAATGGGGCGGCCAACATGTGAGTAAATGGCTGAGTTATATTCCATCAAGTGGGGCGGCCAACATGTTCTTAATTGGGTGAGTTAAGTATCATCAAACATGGGCCAACATGTGAGTAAATGGCTGAGTCATATGCCATTACTTGGACGGCCAACATGTGCAATTCATGGCTGAAATAAGTGTCATAAAATGGGGTTTATAGAGGTTGTAATTGGCTGATTCAATTGCCATCAAAGTTGCGGCCACATTCATGAGATGGAGGTTACAAATTGAAGGCAATCTTGATTATTTTGGGTTGTTTTGGGCGGCCACTTCAATGGCTGGTTCAATGGCCATTTTACTACATGATTGGTGATTACAATTCCATGTTTTATTGTAGCCATATGTACCAAGAAATCTGAATGAAGTTTGCGGCCAAGTAGCTACATAGGGTTACATTTTTACTAGTTAATTAGCTTCTTTAATTAATTAAATTGTAGTAGTTTTATTTAGGGTTGCATGGGATATATATGAGGGGTATCTTGGGGCTGTTTGGGGCGTGTAATTCAACTGAATGCATGGCCCTAATTTACCTTGTAAACTCTTATAAATACATGCTTCATGCATGCAAGAAAGGTTACAAGTTTTATGCAAAGAAATATTTTATACTTTGAGAGTGTTTCTCTTAGTTTCTTGCTAGTCAAGAGTTAAGGATTATCAAAGGATCCTTCCTTTGTGTGTGTTTCCTCAAGGGCTTATCTTTCAAGTCTTGAAAGTGTGACGTCCATTCCTATATTCTCTTCTACTTCATCTTTTTCTTCTACTACGTTTATCTTGGACAAAAACCTATTTTCCTTCACGTGATTGCTTGAATTATATGTGACTTATTTTTCAAGAATTCAAGGTTGACTATACGTTTTTGGCAAGGATTTTTGGTTATCATTATTTATCTCAACTTCCTTGATTTTCGCATCAAAAGAATAAAAAAAAATAGAAGACACATAATTTTCTTATCACATAACCTAATGAAATTCTAATCCTCAATTTGAAATTCAAATTATGCAGATCGTTCAAATCCCAATTTAGATAAATCCTAATCCAAGAAATTCAAATTCAAACACACACATATAGTTACATATATTGTTAGTCATATTACTTGAAAAAATAAACCTCAATCTTAGATATTCAAACAAATTATTATTTATTTATTTTTCTCCCACATCTTACTTAAATCTAAATCAATCCAAATCTCAAAATTTCCAATTCGAAATCAAGTAAATATATGTATTTATATAAATATAAATATATTTTTTTTATATTTTCATCTTTACCCTATCTCATCTTTAAATTCCAAAATATTATTTTATCATCATCCACATCACATAACGTGATGAAAATCATCACAATCATATAATTGAATAATCATATCATTCATCCATGTCACACATAAACTTCTAATGCATGTTTCAATATGATACAGTGCGGTGCATGCATGTATGCAATTTGTATTATATAAAACTCTTTTCACATCAACAAATCTAATTTAAAATTTTCTTTCTTAAAACATTTTCATAAAGATTTTCTTCTATCAACGTTATTGACATAATATTCCCTCTGCAAGTCGTCACATCTTCTCTTATCATGTTCAAATCATTGGGGTGGCCAGTCCCAACCATTTGAAGCATGGTACTCAAAGATATATCAACCTTGCAGGACACTAAAAACTAGAGAACTCCTATGACGGATCAAACTAGATTCATAAACTCTTCTAATTTAAATTCACAGTAGCAAACACACAACTCAAGGCCGATGAATCAACATGCTCTGATACCACTAAATGTGACACCCTTCTACACCAAATACTAATACAATCATCAAATTGAAATATAAGGAATAATTATGACCAACATCGAGGTAAAAAGGTTCAAAATCCTTATTTAAACATTTACTTAATCCAAATCAACCAGGTTTCCATAAAAAGGTAAAATCAAAGTTTTCAAAACTAAATTATCAATATAATAAAAATGTGTCTTGGCCATGTAAGACCCTTAAAAATAATCTTCCTAAATCTCTACATTTTAAATGAAAAGAAATAAACTTCTAAACACTAAGCCCCGATGTCACACATATCAGAGCGAGACCCTGTCCCTTCAAAATTCAGCACATTGAGTGCCATCTTCATCACCTATAAAAACCACAGAAAGAGTACGGTGAGGAAAAGAACACATACATATACATGAAATATAGAAGGCTACCCTTATTCCCACCCATCACCATACATATTAGCATTCATCTCACTCCACACTCTTTACATTCCACACATTAATTTCACATAAATATAAATTCACAATCCTCACACAATCATAAAATGATGAGTATGCTCACTCTATGCTCATGCACAATACCTCTTCCTAAGGGTTATGACTTGGAACTCCGCACAATGGGTGCACCTCATCACTTCCCTTAGTTGTTACCAATGATGGCCCTACCATTAAATGCCCCCTTGGCCGATAGGTCGCACCCCCTCAATGGGCCCGTGCAAAGGCACTCGCTCGCTCCCACCGTCACTCACCTCTTATGGGCTAGGTGAGTAGCATTGTAAAACACTCCCTCTTGGAGTCATGCATCGAATGTCCCCCATCATGATCTCCACCCTGCTCGTCGCCCCCTCTTTGGGCTAGGGTAATTTCATCCACGTCTGGCTACTCGTGTATCTCACGTGTCTCATACATCATATGTTTATGCTCAATGCATTAATGTCATATCACACAATTCTCATGCAATCTCCTCTACTCTAATCACTGCACATCACATCACATCACAAATATTATAAATACATAATATTCACATGGAATAATCACTCAATAATATATCATGTTACAATTAAGACGCATTATATATTTGATTCAATCAATCAATTCCACAAACGATTCATATAATTATCATCATATAAGTAAAAGATCACAATATCACATAGGCAACACTCTCTAAACTCATTTTTGGCCTGGTAATCGATTACCAGAAGCGGTTACTCAATTTTGGGGCCTGGTAATCAATTACTAGGAGGCTGTAATCGATTACTAGAAGCCTCTGGTGCCCTATTTACACTCTAGTAATCGATTACAAGCCCCTTGTAATCGATTTAGGGCAGTTAAAACTCACCCAACACTCCCCAGAAAGCCCTGTAATCGATTACAGTCTGCTCTAATCGATTACCGGCGACTCGAGAACGACTGTACCTGCGATTTTTATCCCTTTTTAGCCCTTTCTTCATCCACTACTCAAATCTTGATGTTCCTAACTCAATTTGACACGTTCTTACCGATTAATATTGGTGAAATCATCAATCTTTCCTACAATTTACCATAAAGTGTACATCTAATCAATTATGGATCCTCATCGCTCAACCCTTATTTAACCCCCTGTCGCTATTCTCGCTATCATCATTAAGTTCATTAAGAATATAACGTTGTACATCAAGCCAAACAAATTCCAATCATACAGCACATGATTCACAGATCAAATTTCGAATTTAGAATTCCTAAAGGGATTTATGGTTGCCCTCGCTACCCAAACACTCCCGCATACACATATAGTAGCACCCCTTCCCCTCGTACCTTAGAGATGACGATCAAAGATAAAAGACAGGATTTTTCCGACGATCTACACTCTTGCACCTCCCCCTTGTAGAGTCGCTTCTCTCCTCCCTAGAGTTTGGTTATCTAACGTTTGAAAGAAGGCTAAGGCGAAATAGATGACCCCCCTTATTTAAATATCTAATTGAGTTGGGCCTACTCCAACCGACCCGTCTCCCTTTTTAATTAAATAATACTTTTTTTGAATCATAATAATAAATATATTATTATTATTATTATTTCTACATAATTCTTATTTTATTTATTCATTTATTTTAGAAATTATTAGGATGTTGTAGAATCCTTATCCATCTACACTTAACTTCAAATCTTATAATTAAACCGTAACCTAAATTTGTTATTAATTCTTGTCTTTAATCATTGTGATCTCATTATTCCTATTTTAATATCCAATCCTAAATTAAAATACTAAAGCATATATTTCTCATAAGATTATCTTTATTAATCTTGATATTATTATAATAATATAATAATTACTATATTTATAACAATTAATTTTAATTGCAATCTTAATAATATGATTTATCTCCTAATAATTTTATTATTATATTCAATATAATCAAATTTGATTAAGATCTTAATAATCTGACGTCTCTTCTAATATTTATAATATTATATTATTATTATATCATAAATACAGTTATATTAATATTTACTATTATTATTAGGAAAATTCTATTTTTACAACTAATGTCATCAGAATATAGTTATACGTGTTTTAATTATAATTCTAGATTTCTAAATTTTGGGATGTTACAATATGACTGGAGACAAAAGTAAATTCATTTAACTCCACAAATTGAAAGGTGGAACAGTAACCTTTGGGAACAACAACAAAGCTCACATCAAAGGTATTGGAAGGATAGGTATGGAAAACTCTACACAAATTAGTAATGTATATTATGTGAAAGGGTTAAAACATAATCTTCTGAGTATAAGTCAACTATGTTACAGTGGCTATGAAGTTATGTTTCAACCCACTTATTGTGAAATCAGAGAATCATCCACCAAAAGGGTATTATTATCAGGAATTAGAAATAAGATTTTATATAGTATATGCCTAAAAGAATTATCAGATGATACTTATTTTTGCTTCCTTCGAAAATGACAAATGGACTTGGCATAGAAAGGTTGGTCATTTAAATATGAAGAATATTTCTAAACTTTCTAAGCTAGATTTAGTTAGAGGATTGCCAAAAATAAGATTTGAAAAAGACAAAGTATGTGATGCATGTATTAAAGGGAAACATACTAAATCAAGTTTTCATCCTAAAAATATAATCACCACCAAGAGGATTTTAGAATTAATACATATTGATCTATTTGGTCCCACTAAAACACCTAGTTTAGGAAGAAAGAAATATGGGCTTGTTATAGTGGATGATTACTCTAGATTTACATGGGTTCTATTCCTCACAACCAAAGATGAATCTTTTGATGCTTTCAAAGTCTTTTTCAAGAAAATACAAAATGAAAGTGGCTAATTAATTGCTTCTGTTAGGAGTGATCATGGAGGGAAATTTGAAAACTTATCTTTTAAAAGGTTATTTTAATGAAAATGGTGTTTCACACAATTTCTCCTGTCCTAGGACTCCTCAACAAAATGGAGTTGTAGAAAGGAAGAATAGAACTCTCCAAGAAATGGCCAGAACCATATTAAGTGATAGTGGGATTCAAAAATACTTTTGGGCTGAAGAAGTTTCCACATCCTGCTATATACTTAACAGGGTTTCCATCAGAAGCATCTTAAATAAAACTCCTTATGAAATATGGAAAGGAAGAAAACCCAACATTGCTTACTTTCATGTTTTTGGTTGTGATTGTTATATTCTAAACAATAAGGAAAATCTTGAAAAATTTGATGTAAAATCTGAAAAATGAATTTTCCTTGGATATTCTACTACCTCTAAAGCATGTAGAGTGTACAACACTAAGAATCAAACTATAGGAGAAAGCATGCATGTTATTTTCAATGATACTAACCCTTCTTCTCAAGGAAAGCATAAGAATGAATCAGATGATGAGCCTGATCAGCTGCAGAAGAAATCTTCTGACTGTGAAAATACTCCAGAAGAAATAACGGATCAACAACACACCAATGAGGAGTTCGCAGAAGATACCTGTGTACAGAAAGAAGATCTTCCTAAAAGCTGGAAATTAATCACTGATCATGCACATGAACAAATTATTGGAAACACTACAGAAGGTGTGAAAACTAGAGATCAATTAAGAAATGAAAGTAGTTCAACCCTCCTTTCTCAAATTGAGCCAAAAAATGTAGATGAGAAGCTCTTGAAGATGAATCATGGATTAAAGCCATGAAAGAAGAGCTTGATTAGTTTGAAAAAAACAAAGTATGGACACTTGTTCCTCCACCAGAAGATCATTCTATAATAGGAACAAAATGGGTTTTCAAAAACAGAATGGATGAAGAAGGAATGTGATCAGAAATAAAGCAAGATTAGTAGCTCAAGGCTACAATCAACAAGAAGGTATTGACTTTGAAGAAACCTTTGCACCAAGTTAAGAGGTATTGACTGTGGGAAAAGAGGTATTAGTGGTTGAGCAATAAGTTAAGAGATGTCGAAAATACCTAACCTAGTTAAGAATAGGAGTGTGATCTGGCGATGGGGTAATCGAAGAAAATTTTGAGGACAAAATTTATTTAAGGGAGGTAGAATTGTAACATCCCAGAAATTAGAACCTAGGAAACATAAGGAAAGCCTCAGGTGGTGAAATCAGCCAAGAGAGGGAAGTTAGAAGTAGGATGAGAATTCAGCGGTTAAGTGTGATTTCAGACAAGAAATTAGGGAATTGATTTATAAAGAATTAGAGTGGGGAAGGGTTTGGATGAGAAGAACTAAGTTAGAAGAAGGTTTTCATGGAGAGGAATTAGGTTTGAGAAGGAGAAAAATGAGTTGGAACCAAGAGGGGCACAAACCGAGGTTATTGCTTAATTTTGGGTTTTAGGCCTAATGACCTTGGTGCACTAATTCGCAAATATCTAGAGCTACAGGTGTCCAATTAAGGTGATTCCACTTTAATTAGAAAGCTAATTTCCGAGGCTTCAGATTGATTTATTATATGGTAGTATTCCGAGCTCATATGGACCCCCAAACAGAGAGTGTACATGCTCAAACGTGCAGACGCGTCCTGACAGCCTTTTTGGGCGTTTAAACGTCTCGTTTGCGCGTTCAAGCGCCCAGACGCGTTCTGTCTCCTTAAAGACGCGCTACAGCACATTTTTCTTGATTTTTCCTTCCCCCTTAGTGCTTTTTAGAGAGAGAGGGAGTTGGTTTTAGAGAGAGAGAAGGCTACAGGAAGGAGAAGGGCTTGAAGGATGGTGCTCCAACACTCTAAGGGCTTTTCCTCTTCCATCTTCTTCCACCATTATCCTCCTTCTCTTCCATTAGAGCTCCATTGAAGGTGAGTAGAGCTCACAAACTTTCACCTCATCTTGTGTATGCCTCTATTATGACCCCTATCCTTCTATCCCCCTTTCTTTTAGTGTATATATGTTGAGTTATTGTTGGATTAGAGAATATGTATGATTTGAGTTGTGTATGAGATTGAATTTGAAACCCTAGATTAGGGGATTTTGGGGAGTTTGGGGATTTGAGGATTTTCTTGTATGATTGAAGATGGAACCTTGATTATGTGATTATTTGAAGTTAAAAATGGAATTTATGAGTGTGTTTCTTTGGATTTCTTGTTTGGGATAGAACCCTAGGGTGTGGAAATTGGGGATTTTGTGGGAATGACTATTGATTGGTGATTTTCTTAGAGAATATTCATGTTCGATGGTGATTAAGATGTATAAATATGTTTTTGTATAGATTAGGGTTACTATAGAATATGTTCTCTAGGTTACTAATTGAAAAGAGTATTTTGAGATACAAAGGGTTGAGGTTGAATGATTATTCTGAGAAACTTAGATTTATTTTAATGATGTTTGTTCTATGTACCTGTGTTAGTTATATGTACGCTATGAGACATGTATTATTGTAAAGTTTGAGCCATTACATGTTTTTGGCCTATGGCCCAGTTAAGACTAAGAAAATGGTTTTTTTTTTTGTTTCAGCCCAGATAAAATGACTTCGACCCAGTTTTGGCTTCGACCATGTTAATCTAAAGTAAAAAGATTGTTTTCAGAAATTGATTTAAGACTTGGGTGATTAGTTCCCAGAGATTTAAGGGGTGATTAGTGCCCAGAGATTTAAGGGGTGATTAGTGCCTAGTGCTGGTGATTAGTGCCCAAGGAAGATGTTCCTTGTAGTCCGAGATCAGGTCTAGCCACACAATTATTCCAGATTTAAGTGATAAGAACCCGACGACTGGGTTATGTCGTTCATGCGCATTCATGTTCTGTTTCTGTACCTATAAGTCTATTTAAGAATTGAATGGCTTGGATGATCATTATGTAAGTATATGCTAGTTTCCAATGATTTAAGATATGAAGGAAATGATTAGAATATTCAAGTATGCTTTAATGAACTGTGTTGGGTGTTGCATTGCATCTGTTGGTTTCCCCACACGGCTTGCTGCATAGCTTTGCTCACTGGGACTGTAGTCTCACCCCACGTTTCGGGGATATATTTTAGTCTATGCAGGGAACTTCCAACTAATGTTCAGGGAAAGATGGAGCTCATGGAGTGGACTCACCCACTCCCAGTGGTAAAGAAGAGTTTAGTAGTTTATTGGTGTATTGATAGTTTAATGATGTAATTATATAGAGATGTTATTGGAGAATTACTTGTAGAGACTATTTAAATGATGTATGACGTAGAAGTCTATAGTTTGGCCATAGAGGCCTATTTGCTATTGGGATGGATTAGTAATTATGTTATTATGAACTGTACTGGTGGTTTTGTTGGTTTTCAAGTGAAGCTCAAAATTAGGAAATGTCCAATTTTTAGAGGAAACTCTGCCGGATTTCCGGTAGGAGTTTCATGGACCGTATCACGTCTAAGTAAAGGTTCTTCCCTAGGTTTTCTCTAAGTATTGAATTGATATCATTAAGTTTGGATGTTGTGGAAGGCTAAGAAAACGTTGGATTGCATAGGCAAATGTGTTATTTGTATGCCGATATCGAAAATGGCGCGAATAATTTCAGAAATTTGGAATAGTGCTTTCCAACGGACATTATTCTTGAATTAAGAAATTAGGATGTTACATTTTGGTATCAGAGCAGTTCAATCCAATTGGATTGTGGTTAGGATAGTTACCCGTGACTTACTATAATTCCACCGTGCCTTATGCTCAGTATAGGGACTGATCACCCCTCTACTGGGTGCGTTGTACACGGAATTATGGTTAGTGATGTAAGCAGGATGCCTTGTTTATGGAGTTGGGACATTTCTCTAACAAGGTTAGAGCCACCCATTTGTCGGATAGAAATAGAATAACCTAGGTTTAGTTCCAAGAGTAGGATCTCCACCCTAGAGATCTTATAGAGCAATTCCCTTAGGCCTAGTAAATAAGAGGAACACATAGGGACAACTAACCTAGATAGTTTCCTTGTCAAGTGAAAAGTAGGTTGTTGTTTGACCTAGAGTCCTAGCAACAAAGGTTGCTTGAGATGAATGAGATGTTTGTTTTATTTGACTGTGTGATGCTTGCTTCCTTGCATAATTGTATGTTCTGTGCACTTGGTTATGGTCTGACAGATTGGTTATGATATTGTTTAATTGCTTGAATGATTGCTTGACTTGTATGTTTGGTTGTGTTGCTTGCAAGGTCATATAAGTAGGGGTTGGGGGGTTGAAGGTAAAACTCATGAGAAGTTAGAGGAAACTGATGCCACTGGTAAGAGAGAGTAACCCTAGTTCCTTGGTTAAGTTGCATGCCAACAGATGGATGTAACCCTAGATACAACTCGAGGAATTGAGTTAAGGCCTTGATCTCACTTGTGGTTGTCTGAGTCGTTATAACTCCGGGTAGATGTCTAACTTAGTGGTTAGTGAGTTAATTTGATGGTGATGAGAATGTTCAAGTCTTGCGTATGGTGATTTCGCTTTAGCATGTAAGAAGCGGGTCCAACCCTGTGTTTACTAAGATATTAGACTGACACTTTAGAGTCCTTATTTCTCTTTTAGGTCCATGCACTGGTGAATATGATTCTAGTTCTTAAGGGAAGAGTCTATACCTTTGGTACCTTAGAAAATCAATATGAGAGTTCTTAGAGGTAATTTCAGCGCGCATAGGTTTATGTTAACCAATTAGTTACTTAAGTGTATTCTTACTCCTTGAACCAATAGAGGAACTTTAAGTTTGAAGGCCAAGACTCCACAACCACTCTGTGCGACCTTAGAACACCCTTCTTACCTTAAGTCCCTTGTAGTATAGAACCTTGTTATCCCTGTTTCAGTTATGATTGGGCATTATCGCTTAGTTAAGACCCCATGATTAGTTAGGTTAAGTTAGAGGGTAAAACCCATGCTGGTGAAGAAAGTGAGCGACATTGGAAACATGGATGGATAGAGGTACTTAGCAGATTGCAATCATGGTCAGTCCCTTCAGTTCTATGTTTACTTGACTGTTAGCACCTGAAGAATAAGGCCCCTATTGATTTAGCCAAAGTGTTTAGAGTAGAAGTCTCATAATTAGCAGATTTTGTGCTTAGTGCATTGTTGTCTGCTTTCCCGTGGGTAGGCACTCTTGTCACCTATGTGTAGGACTATGTTGTTAGTACACAGGTAGTGATCCATTCACTAAGTATTTGTGATAGAGCTAAGTATATAGTTTAGACTCCTCAGTCTCTTCTCGGTATTTTTCTCAGCAGTAGTACTCTGATTTTTAAAGCTCATGGGAGAAGAAAAATCTTGCGGAACTTAGAATTATAGCTCATAATTGAACTCCTACGAGGGTCAACGACCAATATGTTTTCTAGGTTGGAATGATAGACAACTATGTTTTCTACGTTTGTGCACATGATGGAGTGATAGGGACAAACAGACTTACACACTATCGTGTTCTGTATGATGAGACTGGTTTTCCCCGGATGAACTACAAAATTTTGTCCATTCTTTATCATAGGTGTATCAGAGGAGCACCACTTGGCTGTGACTGTATATTCTTTTAATTGAGACTTGTGTGTTGTTGTTCTAGAAACTAGTGATGAGATGATGTTGTTTATAAGATGAGGTTTCAGACCAACTAGTTGTTAGGAGTCACAATGTAGTTTGATGGGGTATACTTAAACCTTGAAGGTTGCTAGAGGGGGCCAAGCCCCTAAGGGGGGTAGCCTTGTGAGAAAAACACAGACACCCATAGTATGACCTAGAAGATCACTTAGAACTACCCTGAGCATAGCTAGGTTATTATCAACCCAAGGCTTAAATCGACTAGTAGCTGCCAAAGTCAGGGTCCCCAACAACTTAGACAACTTCCAGGAAATTCCCCAAGTTGTGGTACGCGGACCACGTAGTAAGTAAGTGGCTATGACCAGGAGTTTTGTGCAATCCTTTGATATCTTAATCCAGATAGTTTAATTAACTAAAGTAGTTAAGTCATCTCAAAGCGGAGAGACCAACACGAGGTTCCTTAGAAATCCATACTAGGATGGTAAGTGACGGGGTGTCGACGAAAGGAAGAATGAGAGAATTAATTGGTTTAGGCATAAGTTAGGCATGAAAAAGTTTAAGGAATAGTGACAGATAAGATGTAACCTATGAAGATATGACAAAGAAGACGAGTTTAGGAGTGCAATCGACCTTTAGTTCCCCTTAGTCGCCTTGAGGAATAGAGGTATTAGTTGTTGAGGAACAAGTTAAGAGATGTCGAAAGTACCTAACCTAGTTAAGAATAGGAGTGTGATCCGGCGTTGGGGTAATCGGAGAAAATTTTGAGGACAAAATTTATTTAAGGGGGGTAGAATTATAACATCCCAGAAATTAGAACCTAGGAAACATAAGGAAAGCCTCAGGTGGTGAACTCAGCCAAGAGAGGGAAGTTAGAAGTAGGATGAGAATTCAGCGGTTAAGTGTGATTTCAGACAAAAATTAGGGAATTGATTTATCAAGAATTAGAGTGGGGAAGGGTTTGGATGAGAAGAACTAAGTTAGAAGAAGGTTTTCATGGAGAGGAATTAGGTTTGAGAAGGAGAAAAATGAGTTGGAACCAAGAGGGGCACAAACCGAGGTTATTGCTTAATTTTGGATTTTAGGCCTAATCACCTTGTGTACTATTTCGCAAATGTCTAGAGCTATGGGTGTTCAATTAAGGTGATTCCACTTTCATTAGAAAACTAATTTTCAGGGCTTCAGTTTGATATATTATATGATAGTATTCCGAGCTTATTTGGACCCCCAAACAGAGAGTTTACGCGCTCAAACGCGCAGACGCGTCCTGACAGCGTTTTTGGGCGTTTTAAACGTCCCGTTTGCGCGTTCAAGCGCCCAGACGCATTCTGTCTCCTTAAAGACGCGTTGCAGCTCGTTTTTCTTCATTTTTCCTTCACCCTTAGGGCTTTTTAGAGAGAGAGGGAGCTGGTTTTAGAGAGAGAAGGCTAGAGGAAGGAGAAAGGCTTGAAGGATGGTGCTCCAACACTCTTAGGGATTTTCCTCTTCCATCTTCTTCCACCATCATCCTCATTCTCTTCCATTAGAGCTCCACTGAAGGTGAGTAGAGCTCACACACTTTCACCTCATTTTGTTTATGCCTCTATTATGACCCCCATCCTTCTATTCCCCTTGCTTTTAGTGTATTATGTTGAGTTATTGTTGGATTAGAGAATATGTATGATTTGAGTTGTGTATGAGATTGAATTTGAAACCCTAGATTAGGGGATTTTGGGGAGTTTGGGGATTTGAGGATTTTCTTGTATTATTGATGATGGAACCTTGATTATTTGAAGTTAAAAATGGGATTTATGAGTGTGTTGCTTTGGATTGCTTGTTTGGGATAGAACCCTAGGGTGTGGAAATTGGGGATTTTGTCGGAATGACTATTGATTGGTGATTTTCTTAGAGAATATTCATGTCCCATGGTGATTAAGATGTATAAAGATGTTTTTGTATAGATTAGGGTTATTATAGAATATGTTCTCTAGGTTACTAATTGAAAAGAGTATTTTGAGATACAAAGGGTTGAGGTTGAATGATTATTCTGAGAAACTTAGATTTATTATATGATATTTGTTCTATGTACTTGTGTTAGTTATATGTACGCTATGAGACATGTATTATTGTAAAGTTTGAGCCATTGCATGTTTTTGGCCTATGGCCCAGTTTTGGCTTTGGCCAAGTTAATCTAAAGTGAAAAGATTATTTTCAGAAATTCATTTAAGAATTGGGTGATTAGTGCCCAGAGATTTAAGGGGTGATTAGTTCCCAATGCTGGTGATTAGTGCCCAAGGAAGACGTTCCTTGTAGTCTGAGCTCAGGTCTAGCCACATAATTATTCCAGATTTAAGTGATAAGAACCCGACGACCGGGTTATGCCATTCATGCGCATTCATGTTCAGTTTCTGTACCCATAAGTCTATTTGAGTATTGAATGGCTTGGATGATCATTATGTAAGTATATTCTAGTTTCCAATGATTTAAGATATGAAGGAAATGATTAGAATATTCAAGTATGCTTTAATGAACTTTGTTGGGTGTTGCATTGCATCTGTTGGTTTCCCCACACGACTTGCTGCATAACTTTGCTCACTGGGACTGTAGTCTCACCCCACGTTTCAAGGATATATTTTAGTCTGTGCAGGGAACTTCCAACTAATGTTCAAGGAAAGATGGAGCTCTTGGAGTGGACTCACCCACTCCCAGTGGTCAAGAAGAGTTTAGTAGTTTATTGGTGTATTGATAGTTTAATGATGTAATTATATAGAGATGTTATTGGAGAATTACTTGTAGAGACTATTTAAATGATGTATGACGTAGAAGTATATAGTTTGGCCACGGAGGGCTATTTGCTATTGGGATGGATTAGTAATTATGTTATTATGAACTGTACTGGTGGTTTTGCTGGTTTTCAGGTGAAGCTGAAAATTGGGAAATGTCCAGTTTTTAGGGGAAACTCTGCCGAATTTCCGGTAGGAGTATGATGGACCGTATCACGTCAAAGTGAAGGTTCTCTCCTAGGTTTTCTCTAAGTATTGAATTGATATCATCAAGTTTTCATGTTATGGAAGTCGAAGCAAACGTTGGATTGCTTAGGCAAATGTGTTATTTGTATGCCGATATCAAAAATTGCGCGAATAATTTTAGAAATTAGGAATAGTGTTTTCCAACAGACATTATTCTTGAATTAAGAAATTAGGATGTTATACTTTGTGCTAGATTTCAATCTTCTCCAAAAGAATCTCATGTAGCAGCAGTAAAAAGAATATTAAGATATCTTGTTGGAACTACTGGTCTTGGTCTTTGGTACAAGAAAGGTACATATTTTGACCTCACAGGATATTGAGATGCTAATTATGCTGGAGATAAATTAGATAGAAAAAGCACAAGTGGTGGATGCCAATTCCTTGGAAAATCTCTAATATCCCGGTCATGCAAAAAACAACCAACAATAGCACTATCTACTGCAGAAGCTGAATATGTTTCTGCTACAAGTTGTTGCTCTCAAATGTTGTGGATTAAACATCAAATGGAGGATTTTTCCATGAGGTATTCAAAAATTCCTATCTTCTGTGACAATACTAGTGCCATAAATCTATCTAAGAATCCTATTCAACATTCTAGATCCAAACATATTGATATAATGCATCACTTCATTAGAGATCTTGTTCAAAAGAATGATATTGAATTAAAATTTATTGAGACTAAAATGAAAATTGCTGACATCTTCACTAAGCCTTTAATAGAAGAAAGGTTCATTTTTATTAAAAATATGTTGAATATGCTCAAATTGAATACATGATGTGCTTGGGATCATTCACTGAAGAAGAAACATATCTTCTGATAATTGTGCTACTGCAGCACTAGTTCTTCAGAAGAATGGATATCTTCTGAAAATTGACCAGTCAAGAAATTTCTTCTAGTGTGACAGCAGTAGCTGTTTTGTCCTAGGAAAGGTCATTTTCAGATTCTCATAAACCTAGGAGATGATCTAAAAATGTTGGATGAAGGTCAACCCTCAAAGCTGACACGTATAGATATCCTAGGGTGGAAACTAATCCAAGAAAAGGTTCCTTTTGTCTCTAGCTGTGAAAAGGAGAAGTTATTGCATAAAATGGGAAAAACCTTTTCTGACTGTTGGAAGCAACAACTACTTCCTTAAAAAATTGTGCCTACGGTTTCAATCATCTTCTCTTTCCTAGCCACTCTTCATCTTCTCAAACGACTACTTGTAGAGAAGCTTATAAACTCTTCTCTACTAGATTACCATACTCACTTTTATTCCTCAAGCATTTCCTCTCGTTCTGTGATAAGCCTATATCCCACAAGTTCACTCAAATCCCTCCATTTACAGACACTAAACATCATACTCTGTTTTTGTTCATTGATATCATGAAGACCAACCAACCTGCAACCATTAAGGAAACTTCATCTGTAGGTGCTTTAGAGGATCCCCATGAAAGCCAAGAAACTTCACCAAATCTAGAAATGCAGATTATCCCTTATGAAGAAACGTTGGACGTGCAGCCCTTGTCAACGAAACCACCCTCTCCTTCGTCTGTCAACCCATTTCTTATTCAGAACCACCACCCAATCCTACTTCAATTGACCCTATATCCTCTCCTCTCTTCAAACCATCCTCTTCTACTGCACCTTCTTCCTCAAAAGGAAAGAAACAAATTTATGACTATGTGGTTCGAGTTAAAAGATCTGAGAGACTCAAGTTGAGTTCCACACTATAGGAAATGACCCTAATCAACCCATTAAGATTGACATTCCCTCACCAGCCAAAAAGATCTCATCTACCTCTAATGAACATGGTGAAGACTCTCAGAAGATGAGCAATGAAGATACTGAAGAAATTGATCCATCTGAAGAAGATGATGATGCCAATAAAGATCTCTTTGACAATAAGGAGCTGTTGAAAATCTTCTATGAGAAATGGGACTGGAAGACAATCATTCCAGGAAAAGTATTCCTGCTTAAAGAAGTAAAGAAGGAAGGTTGGGATGCAAAGAACCTGTATTTCCCAGATTGGTAAAAGCTTTTCTATGCTTCTACTAGTCAGTATAGAAGTGATGGTGATTCATTAGTTGTTGATATCAAAGGCTCAACCATTGTCTTGACCCCTGAATCTATAGAAGATGCATTGGGACTTCCTTACTGCTCCAATCAACTATATGATGACACTTGGTATACTTCTTCAGGTATTACCAGAGAAGAAGTGATCAATATTGTTCTCAGAAACTCTGATTCAAAACTTCACTCAAGCCAACTCACTTTTGCACCTCAAATGCCTTTTTGCACCTTTTCAGCCTCCCCAGAATATCTTGCAGCCCACTACTTCATCATCCTCTGATCATTCCAGTCCCTCTAAATAGGAAGATGATGATTCTGCTTCTCCTCATGCTTCAGCACACTCTTCTTTTTGATAGATGACAAAGGGGGAGAAGTAGTACTGTAGTTTGTTAGGCTTTTTTAGGATGTTTCATGTATGATTCCGTTGTATGGCTGTATTTTTGCATATTAATGAAGCTTGTACTTAAAAATCTTTTGTTTAAAGATGTTATGTTTTGTTCTGAATGATCAAAAATTACTCTGATTTGCTTCCTTGACTTCCTTGATCTGTTAATTGATTATCTATATTTAATGCAAATTAAAAGGAAATTATAGCATAATCTCAGGGGGAGTTGTTAACATATTTTCAAAAAAACCGAGAATTATACAATCTGAAAAATGGAAGATTGTCATCATCAAAAAGGGGGAGATTGTAAGGATCAAAATCCTCCTAAAGAGTTTTAATAGTGACAATCCTTCATAATCCAAGTTGTATAATTCTAAGTTAAGTACTAATATTTTCATTTGAGTTTATTGAGACAGTCCATACATATGCAATCTTCCGGAATCATTAAAGGCTATGAAGAAACAACTTGAGAAGTCCCTGTACAGAAGATACATCTAATAAAAGAAAGCAAGAAAGTTGTTGAGAAGAAAATCTTATAGAAATCTATTACACATAACATGAAACATAAGTAAATCTGGTTCCTTCTCATTCAGAAGGAACATTTAATGCAAAGTCAGTATGTTAGAAGGAAGATTCATTGTCAAAACATCTGTAAAAGAAACAGTCTCACAGAAGATTATAGTTCTCAGCCTTTTCTTCTTATGAAGGTGATTAAGGTTAATTAAATCAATTCCTTCATGCTATCACTGTTATAAATACTTCTCCATAAATCTAAGAAGAAAGATTCAGAAGAAACTCAATTTCCCTGATGAAAGGACCTCCAGAAGTTAGCTACAGTCAAGGTAGAGCTGTCCATGACCATGACAAACTGCTACAACAATGTTTTCTGATCAGACCTTGATTGAGACAGTTCCTCCCTCACAGCTGGATGTGTCTCTGCTCCTTGAAGCTTTTTCCAACGACTATAATTCATAAAATTCTATAAAAGGAGTCCTTTCTATAAAAAATAAATACACACTACCCAGAAGAAAGCTACAGAGCACTCAAATTACATTTTCTACCTTCTGGAAGTTCTCTCTCTCATCCATATCTCTGATATTCTGATATTAACCAAGCAAGAAGAGAGAACTGGCTCAAAAAAGACTTATGTTGTGCCTTCAAGTACTAACTTTTGAGCTTTAAACTTACTTTCCTTTAATCATTTCTTTTGTAAAGTCACAATGAGGTTTTAAGAGAGTTAGTGCCTCTTGTGGAAGTCAAGTTTGATTGTAAACTGAGAGTAGTTTCATTTTACAGTAGTGTGTGAGTAAATATAAAATCTGTAGAAGATATTCTGCATTGATTTGAAGACTGAAACTTCTGCAGAAGAAGCTGCAGTAAGCTTTAAGTCTTGGATATGTTGAGAGGAGCCTGAAGAGGCCGTATAAGAATACTAAAGGTAAAGAGTACCCAAAGAAAAATGTAAATTTGGTATTTGAGTAAGAAAATCATATTTAGTGTAGGGACTGGATGTAACCTCAGTTTGGAAGAGGTGAACCAGTATAAAATCTGCCTTTGCATTCTTCTTATCCTTACTCTCCTTACTTATTATTGATTACATGTGCAGTAAATCATTTTTAAAAGAACTTAATACCTAATTAAGTGTTACTGTCAAAAAGTTCCTCCATAGGAACTATATCTTCTGCATTACACATCAATTTTAAACGCTCATTTTCTTGTGTATTAACTTTTAATACTCAGCCAAGTCTTACTTGAGCAGATTAAGTATTAAAAGACATACAGAAATTTTTAAGCAATCACAATTCAACCCCCCTTCTTGTGATTGGATTGTCAACTTCAAAGACATCCTAGTTCTCTAAGAGATCAAGTATGCAGTCCACCATTGTAGTTTAATTTTCATCTTGCAGTTATTTTATTCTTTTCTTCTTATTTTTCTTTTCATTTCTTTTATCTGTTCGTTTACTCTTCTTCTTACTTTTGTTCTATTTTCTTTCATTTGATTTATGTTTTTTTTGAAATTTTTTATGTTCTTATTACATTTTAGAATTTTGAATAATCTTTTCGAAATCAATTGTTTTCCAAGTTAGAATAGATACCCAAGATTCTGTTGAATCCCTTGTAAGTAATCCTATTTCTTGAAAAGAACCCTTACGGGGATTCAGATTCTAGCCCCAGATTGAACACTAGAATCAAAGTGAAGTTTTCTAAATAACTTATGAAAAGTTAAAGTTTTCGTAGTCATATACGGAAAGTTAAAATTTCGTGGTTACTTCTAAAAATTTTTACCACAAACAAGTGTATAATTACTTATATTTGAAAAAACATATTGTACGTTTAAATAAATTAGTACGATTGAGTATCAATTAGTTTTTCATCTGTATGAATTTGGTAAACTAGATTTACTTCATAAGAACTTTCACTTCAACGGTTGGATTGACTATTTTCACATTATGTAAAAAGATATTAAGTGGTGTGTAAACCTACAAGTTTGATACCTTGTGTCATTGAGGAGACATTAATAATTTTTAAGCATAAATAATATTATTTAATGACACTTGGTATCATTAAATATATACTCCACATGTTTCTTCATATCTCTTATTTTAGGAAAAAAATCTTATATGTTATTTAATGTGTAAAATTAATTAATGCATCATTAATTAAATAATATGTATACTTATTGTTATTCCATCCATTTAATTATTCGTGTTGCATTAGGAAAAAATATACATATAATTCAAAGAATTATTGAGGAATTAATTAATTTTAAGTTCAAAATTTGAAATAGATGTTGTAACGTCCTAATTTCTAAATTCGAAAATAATGCCCGTTGAAAACAGTAATCCTGAATCCGTGAAATTATTTCGTGCATTAATGATATCGGCATACATACATTAAAATACATAGGTAATTCCAACACTTAAGCGGAAATCAACCATCCATATAATAAAATCAATATTACCCACATAGGCTCATAGTACATACACCAAGGGAAATAGTCATAAGGGAATAAGGAAATACATATATCCTGGAAATACAAAAACATCCTGAGGCCCCACATGTACATCCCTGACCCCCCAAAAGAGTATCATCCCAAGCCTATACAAAATCATCTAGTAATCCAAAAGAGATTTGGGGACTGAAAGCCCAACCCTGAACTCCAACCCCTCCAACAAGTAGCTAGACATTAACCGTGTACATCTCAACATGATTCCCACGTCATAGGGTGAGACTAACGTCCCAGTGAATGTGATCATGCATACAGTGTGGTTAGAGCAAGCAAATGAGAATGCAACATAAGTGTACATAGATACATGTTCTGCCATACATCACAAATCTACCAGGCAATCAGGCAATGCACGTCACAATTTCTCTGGTGGAAACCACCCATGCATTCATGTAGTCAAACTCAAACTGAACCTCAAGTGTCACCAAGGTGTCTTGTCACTGTAACCTCTTTTGAGTGCTCGGCCATATGACCAAGGACCGTCGTCTAGGAATCCCTCTTTAAGTTTCATTAACAAACAAAGTGATATGAATGTGGTTTATTTTATTAATTAAGGATCCCCATTTCCCCCTTGGCCTAGGAGTAAATGTGATTACCTCGTTCCTATTTTTCCTCTATGGTCTGAAGACCCATGAAATCCCTCTTTATGCATAAGGTCCAAAGACCCAAATCCTTTTCTTTTAACATGAATAGATTAGAGACATGAGAACTGATAATAACTCTAGGAGCATGAACATTTGCATGAATGTGTAACTCCTCTATGGTCTTATCATCAATATACAATAAATACACAAAATCCCAAATCCTCTAACCTTAAGTTTGAGCCCTAAAGACATACAACTAAAATCAATCCAACCAAAAACCCTAGATTCAACTCTAATCAACCACAATCAACAATATAAGCAAGGGTAGTGATATTAGGGAGCATACATGGGTATTCAATCAAAATGAAAGTGAGTGGGTTAACCACACTCATTCTAATGGAGGAAATAGAGAAGAATGGAGGAATGAGGATGAAGATCCAAGCTCCTTGAAAGGTGTGGGTAGCTCCAAACCAAGTCTCCCTCTTCAATCTCCTCCTTCTCTCTCCAGTTTCTCTCTCTAGAAGGAGAGAAAATGAGAGAAAATGATGGCAAAAGCCCTAGATCTCTGTTTTTAATAACTGAAAATGCGTTCGCTCGCTCAAGCGAGTATCTGCTCGTTTGAGCGAGCAAGAGCAAACTTAGCTAAAAAGCTCCCTCGCTCAAGCGAGCATCTGCTCGCTTGAGCCAGCCTGAAGTCAGAGATCTCTTCTCCCTAGCACAAGTGAGCATATGCGCGCTTGAGCGAGCCCAAACTTAGAGAGCACCCCTGTTGAAATTATGGCAAGCGTACCAAAACTCCAGCAGTATAATAGTAAGTAAGAGTATCATATCCACAGGGAACGGTTCAACTTATAAAGATTAGTGGTCACAACTATCAAGTAAGAGTGTATGTTTGTTTGTTGAGAATTGCAAAAGTATATAAATTTGAACTTGAAGTGAGGATAGAGATAGTTACTTGGACTAGGATTGAACTTCGTATCATCGCACACCTTTCGTATGTGAATCCCAATAATATTTATGAATATGTAGTTATGATACCTTAGCCAAACTATGTTATTTTACCCTAGTGTCCTAGCGATAATGATTGATTAAGTAAAATTATTGACTTCGGTCCCGTTATGGGTGGGATATGTCCCCGGGAAAGACGTTTCCCGTAGTCTGAGCTCAGTTCTAACTCCAGTTTTAGTAATAAGTTCATGCCTACTGGATTCAGTAGTGAGTTGCATTTTATTGATGTAGATTATGTTAGTTATGTTTGGAATTTAAAAGCATTATGATGATTGATGTTGATTAACTTGATATACTTTTATTAGTACTTGTTTCCTGTACACTGAGCATGATTAGTTATATTCACTGAGGCATTAGTCTCACCACGCGTTTTGTGGATCATCTAGGTGTGCAGATACCTCCAGGAAGTAATAAGTGATTTAGTGTCGGAACCGTTGAATCTAGATTTTTCTCTTTTTGGATTGTATATACAAGTTGTACCTCCTTGCATTTTGTTTAAGTTTGTTCAGTTTGAGGCCTTCGGGCCTGATGTATATAGTTTTGTTGATGTTAGTTTATAATCTTTGGACCAGATGTATATGGACTCTGATTATGATATTAAAGTTTAAGTTATTCACATTTGTATGAGTTTTGTTGGATACTTATGTAAATGTGAGGTTTGATATCCATAATTGAATGTTTTTAATTTCGAATTTTCAGAATTTGGTTTCCAACGGACTAAGTTCTGGATTTAGAAATTAGGGCGTTACACTTTCTACGAAGGAGTGTGGGAGACACTTGTGAAGGGTGGTATGGGTGATGTGGAAGGAGATAATAGGGATGACGCTGCAAATGAGGGTAACATTAGCTCGGGTGTTAAGGATGACAATGATGTTAGGGAGGGTGATGATGAGTGTGCTGAGTCTCAAAATCAATTTAAGTATTTCAAATTAGATTAAGACTCATTATCCTTGGTTTTAATGAAGACTGCATAAAAACAGGTTCTACTAAGAAAGGTATTTTCTGTGTATTTCAATAACTCTGTAGAAGCAACTCTCTGAAGATGATCAACCTACTGAACTGAAGAACTCTCCGAATCTGCAACCTACTAAAGAAAGAACTTGCTGAAAATGTCTTCCTGTTGAATAGCCAATACTTGTTGAAGTATGACGACCTTCTGAAGAATTGGACTCTCTGAAGAATTAGAAACCTTTGAAGTCTGAATGGCATGCTACCTTCCGAAGACTTAATGAGTCAATCTTATTAAAGCATTAAAAGACTCAAGTCTTTGCAAAGTCTTATGGTTAGCTGAATCATTTGAAAGGAAAAAAACAAAGGCTTGCGGACACAGTTTCATTTCCTGACACAAAAAAGGAAACCTGCTGCAGAAAAGCAAACAGAGGTCAGAGTTAGAGCCAGCGCTGCTGCATACCTACTCCTATGTTGTCTCTGCAATACGCTATCAGAAGCCTGCATCTCATCAAGAAGAAAACTTTAATTCACAACAGGATTAAAGAGAAGTCTAACGGATCTCACCATCTCTATTTGAATACCAGACTTCCTGCAATAAAGAAAGAGAGAGAAAAGAACATCAACTTGCTGAAGTACTAGAAAATCTATCAAGAAAAAATTCAAGAGTCAAACTGCTGTGTGACAGAGCTGAATCATAGCTGCACACCTACTCTGCTCAAGATAGAAGCTAAACAAAATAGAAGTTGTTCACAACGGCTCTAAGAGCATTAATCATTTTGTCTCAACGGTATGCTAAGCAATCTTCAACGGCTATATTTCCAGATCATATATATAGACCTTCATGAAAGACTATGAAGATTGGTGGCCATGAATCCCTAAATATGAAATGGCGATAATGAAGCCCAAGAGAGAATCAGCAAAAGCTCATAATACTATCTTATCAAGACTGCTCTCTGAAGAAATCAATCCTGATACAGAGAAGAGGATGAATATATCAAAAACAATTTGCTTGTTGCTGAACTTCCCAGTTTCGGTAGGTTTATTAAATATATCAAAAACAGTTTTGCTTGTTTTAAAGGTTTTCAGAAAATCTGCAAAGAATTTTAAAACACTATTCAACCCCCCTTCTAGTGTTTCATGTGATTGTAACAGTTGGTATCAGAGCTCAACCTCGGATTGAGCATCTAACAAATGCTGAGGAAGAAGATCCAGATGGAAACCTAAACAAGCCAAGAAGAGAACTTATGAAGCTGATCATCAGAAGCAACAAGAGTGTCTTTGAAGACAATGTTGAGTCTCAGTAGATACAGATCTTCAAATACTTCTACTGGTTACAACATTTAATATTTCAGCATTAATATATATATATATATATGACTTCGTGAATATATGAGTGTATGTGTGATATTATATGAGTATAGTTTTGCATGGTGTTTCTGAAACATTGCAATAATTTTCTTTCAGAAATGTGCGTAATTATAATACTCTTTTTATTAAAAATAATATTTTACTAAAAGAAATTTGAAAGGTCGTAATCTGAAAAAGTTTTTGAAACTGTAAACATTGATGACATGGCTTCTTAAAAGAAATGGATTTTCACCTGTCCGGTACACGATGCACGTCTTCCCAAGTCGGCGCTGCAATTTCCATCTTTAAAGGATATCTGAGCCTATATATATACGACGTGGGAAGCAGTTCAAACATCACTGCACCTCTGTATCCTCTACGATCTCTCAGCTGTCACCCTCAAAGCTCTCAACACTCCTAAGCTCTTCAAAAGCTCATCTTTCCTCTCCTTATAATGGCGTCCTCTGCTGCTATCTTTCAAACTCAAGTTGTGAACTTCAAAAGCCTGCTAAAGAAGGCTTCGATCTTACTGGCTTGTTTGATAATGCTGGGTGGCTACCCTTCTTTAAAGCCATCGAGTGCAAATGGCATGAAGCCAGTGTTCGGGAGTTCTGGAACACTGTGAAGTTGGTGGGCGAAACAAAAGAACTTTTCTGAGGGCCCAAGTGAAGGGTCAAGAAATCATTGTCAACATTGCCATTCTGGAGAAGGTGCTGGGAGTCAAGGCTGAAGGTGCCATGTTCTTTTCTAGTTGGAAGCTCAAAATGGTGGTGCTGGAAAATTCAACAAACTGATCTACGGTGAGAATGGGATGGTGAAGGATATTCCGAAGGTTCTCTTTGCCATTCTGAAGTGTTGCGTGATTCCAAGTGAAGGAGATAATCACACCTCCGAGATGGAGAGGTTCTGTGTTATCAACCTTCTGGAGAGGAAGAAGATTAATCTTCCTTGGATCATTGTGTTCGGCATGATAAGAAGGGAAAGGGACTATGCTGAAATCCCTGCCCCATAACACCATAATCATGAAGCTTCTCCAACATCACAATGTTCGCATTAAACATCTGTATGATCACAGACACCCCAGTATGTCTAAGGTTGGTGGTCAAAATACAGTGTTAAATGATGAAATTGAAAGAAGGCCAACCTTGGAGTCTACTAAAGTCAATAGGTTGCGTATGGAGAACTCTCGGCTTCACAAGGACTTAGAAAGAACAAAGACGGCATTACTGAGGCTACAAGCTGAAAGGGAATCGAAGAAGATGATGAGCCCAGTGACAGCCAATTTCTTTAAAGAAAACTTTGTCAAAAATGTTTACAATTTTATATATATTTGTTTGATGAAGTCTATATTATATGAGAGATGTTCTGAATATGATTCTTCTTGTCTTGATATATATCTTTGCGTTGAATTTACGCCCTGATTTTCACTGCACTAAACGTATCAAATTTAACTATCCTTTAAAAGAAAGCATTATCTTCTTAATTCGAATCTAATAAACCAAGTTATCATCTTTTTGAACAATTTTATACTTCATCTACCCTTTTAAATAATGACAAAAGGGTGAGAAATATAACTAACAAATAACTGGAGTAAAATGTTTTCAGAAATGTAACCAAGAGTAACTAACAATTTTCAGAAGAAAATCTCTTGCTTAGGGGGAGTTAACAAAATTGTTTTCGAAACTATAAGCTTCCGAAGGAAAAATCTTTTATTCAGGGGGGAGTTTTTCAACTATATTCAGTTGTCTGATCAAAAAGGAAATTTTTGCTTACTCAAACTTAAATTTAAATCTTGTTGATATTTGTTAGTCATATCTAATTTGTCATCATTAAAAAGGGGGGAGAATGTTGAGTCTCAAAGCATTAAAACACTCAAGTCTCTGCAAAGCCTTATGGTTAGTTGAATCAGTTGCAAGGTAAAAACAAATGCTTGCTGGCACAGTTTCATTTCCTGACACAAAAAAGGAAACCTGCTGCAGAAAAGCAAATAGAGGGTTAGAGTTACAGTCAGCGCTGTTGCACACCTACTCCTATACTGTCTCTGCAATACGCTATCAGAAGCCTGCATCTCATCAAGAAGAAAAGTTTAATTTACAACGGGATTAAAGAGAAGTCTAACGGATCTCACCATCTCTATATGAATACCAGACTTCCTGCAGTGAAGAAAGAGGGAGAAAAGAACATCAACTTGCTGAAGTACTAGAAAATCTCTCAAGAAAAAATTCAAGAGCCAAACTGTTGTGTGACAGAGCTGAATCATAGTTGCACACCTACTCTGCTCAAGACAGAAGCTAAACAAAAGAGAAGTTGTTCACAACGGCTCTAAGAGCATTAATCATTTTGTCTCAACGGTATGCTAAGCAATCTTTCAACGGCTATATTTCCAGATCATATATATAGAGCTGCATGAAAGACTATGAAGATTGGTGGCCATGAATCCCTAAATATGAAATGGCGATAATGAAGCCCAAGAGAGCATCAGCAAAAGCTCAATAATACTATCTATCATGCCTGCTCTCTGAAGAAATCAATCCTGATATAGAGAAGAGGATGAACCAGAATCATTACACTTCTATCTCTGTCTTTCCTTGTACTTAGAATTTATTCTTTGTATCCTGACTTATTCTAAGTTATCCCTTTGTACAAGAGAACCTGATTTTAAGTTTCTTTGAACTTAAACTTATATTTTATTGTAAACACTGTTAAGTGTCTGAGAGCCTGGAGAGGCTTGGAGGAACAAAGAATACTTGTGTTCAGCCTGGAGAGGCTGTGTCCAAAGAATACTTGTGTTTAGCCTGGAGAGGCTGGGTTCAAAGAATACTTGTGTTTAGCCTGGAGAGGCTGTGACAAAGAATACTTGGTGTTTAGCCTGAAGAGGCTGGGTCAAAGAATACTTGTAATGTTGCGGGATTAGTGGAAAATCCAGTGGAGTTGTTGCCTGGGACTGGACGTAGCTCACTGTGTTAGTGGGTGAACCAGGATAAATTTTTGTGGTCAAGTTCTCTCTACCATTAACTCTTTATATTCTGTTTAAACTAACCAAGGGAAGGTTTTAGAAAAGTTGTTTTATTAATCCGAGTAGAAAACAATCTTTTCATTGCGCAAAAACGTTTTAAAAGTTTCTCATCCAACCTTCTGAGTTGCATTAGCAAGTTGCTGAACTTCCCAGTTTCGGTAGGTTTATTAAAAATTTCAAAAACAGTTTGCTTGTTTTAAAAGGTTTTCAGAAAATCTGCAAAGATTTTTTAAACACTATTCAACCCCCCTTCTAGTGTTTCCTGTGGTTGTAATAGTTGGTATAAGAGCTCAACCTCGGATTGAGCATCTAACAAATGCTGAGGAAGAAGATCTAGATGGAAACCTAAACAAGCCAAGAAGAGAACTTATGAAGCTGATCATCAGAAGCAACAAGAGTGTCTTTGAAGACAATGTTGAGTCTCAGTAGATACAGATCTTCAAATACTTAAGTATTTCTACTGGTTACATCATTTAATATTTCAGCATTAATATATATATATATATGACTTCGTGAATATATGTGTGTATGTGTGATATTATATGGGTATAGTTTTGCATGGTGTTTCTGAAACAATTGCAATTAATTTTCTTTCAGAAATGTGCGTAATTATAATACTCTTTTTATTAAAATAATATTTTACTAAAAGAAATTTGAAAGGTCGTAATCTGAAAAAGTTTTTGAAACTGTAAACATTGATGACCTGGCTTCTTAAAAGAAATGGATTTTCACCTGTCCGGTACACGATGCACGTCTTCCCAAGTCGGCGCTGCAATTTCCATCATTAAAGGATATCTGAGCCTATATATATACGACGTGGGAAGGAGTTCAAACATCACTGCACCTCTGTATCTCTCTACGATCTCTCAGCTATCACCCTCCAAAGCTCTCAACACTCCTAAGCTCTTCAAAAGCTCATCTTTCCTCTCCTTATAATGGCGTCCTCTGCTGCTATCTTTCAAACTCAAGTTGTGAACTTCAAAAGCCTTGCTGAAGAAGGCTTCGATCTTACTGACTTGTTGATAATGCTGGGTGGCTACCCTTCTTTGAAGCCATCGAGTGCAAATGGCATGAAGCCAGTGTTCGGGAGTTCTGGAACACTGTGAAGTTGGTGGGAGAAGAACAAAAGAACTTTCTAAGGGCCCAGGTGAAGGGTCAAAGAAATCATTGTTCAACATTGCCAATTCTGGAGAAGGTGCTGGCGTCAAGGCTGAAGTTGCCATGTTCTTTTCTGGTTGGGAAGCTCAAAATGGTGGTGCTGGAAAATTCAACAAACTGATCTACGGTGAGAATGGGATGGTGAAAGGATATTCTGATGGTTCTCTTTGCCATTCTGAAGTGCTGCGTGATTCCAAGTGAAGGACATAATCACACCTCCGAGATGGAGAGGTTCTGTGTTATCAACCTTCTGGAGAGGAAGACGATTAATCTTCCTTGGATCATTGTGTTCGGCATGATAGCAGGGAAAGGGACTATGCTGAAATCCTGCCCCATAACACCATAATCATGAAGCTTCTCCAACATCACAGTGTGTTCGCATTAAACATCTGTATGATCACAGACACCCCAGTATGTAGGAACACAGGGAACACATAGAAGGGGGGGGTTGAATCGTGTTTCTAATATTTTAAGAAGCTTTTCAAAAACAGATTTACAAAACAGACTTTTCAGACAGTTACTAGTGGGCTGTCTGAAGTTTTTAGATAGCTGTCTGAAGTTGGTTTCAGACTGCTTTAAAATGGTTCTAAACGAAGTTTCTTCTTTTCAAAATATAAATAAAATATTCAGTCCCCTTAATTTGTTTTTTAAAACTGAAATGAAAAAGATAAGGGAAGAGAAACTTAGCCACAGAGATTTATCCTGGTTCACTCACTACCACTTGTGAGCACGTCCAGTTCCCAATGCCAACTAGCACTTGATTTTCTCTTAATCTTGCAAGATTACAAGTATTCTTTTCTAACAAGCCTCTTCAGGCTCTACAACCAAGTATTCTTTTTCAGACAAGCCTCTTCAGGCTCAACAACACAAGTATTCTTTTTCAGACAAGCCTCTCCAGGCTCAAAAGCAATACAAATGAGAGAAGTGCTTAAGCTCACAAACTATATCAGTTTTGAGACTTAAACAGCTACTGATTGTACAGAAATTACTGAGGTATGCTCAGAATAAAAATTTGTGTGTACAAGATGATAAACTATCAGAGTGTTACAGCGAAAAACTTGCAGAGTTTCTGTTCTTTTTCTATGCTTCTCTCTATTAGGTCTTCAAATGAGGGGGTATTTATAACCAAATGATTGAATCATTGAAGACTCTCAGGTTTGTGAAATCCATGCTAGCCGTTGTGAGACAGCTGCTGCAGTACAGAATATTCTCTGACATATTCTGATATTCCCTGACAATTTCTGACATTTTTACAAGGTTTGCTCCTGCCAAAAAGGTGCTCTTTGTTGCTGCTGCAATTGCTGCGTAGCAGAGGACACGTTGTGACAGAGCGTGCTTGAATTGCATTGCACAGGTGCCAGCTGTTTGTAACAGAGAACATGCGTGAAAAACGTGCAGAGGTACATGGATTATCACAGCTTCAGACAAGAGATGCCATGTCATCAAAAGCTTTCAGACGGCTTTGATGCTTCAGACGGGTTGATCATCTTCAGACAGCATCAGCTTCTTCAGACGGTACAACACTTAGTCTTATAAAGTAGGCTTCTTGCTGAAAATCATAGATAAACATTTAGACAATTGTATCTTATGAGAAACATCTTAAGTTGAATTTGTTGATCATTAAAACTTAGAGAAATTTCAGTCTTTAAAACATCATAAACCTCTTTATGATATTTTTGAGACTCAACATTCTCCCCCTTTTTAATGATGACAAATTTAACTTAAATCTGCAAAATTGAGAGATTAAGATTTAGCTCCCCCTGGGACAAATATATCTTTTAGATGCTTTTATATAATTTTCTCAGAAGTTCAGACAACTTTGGACGTTTCATGTACTCCCCCTGAATCCTGTAATCACTTCAGATTTTGTTAGATTTAATTACTCCCCCTTTTGTCATCAATCAAAAGGGAATCATAGAGCAATAACAATAACTAGCAATTAAAACAACAGGATTGTGAAGTACAGCTAAAGTAAAAACAAGTATCAGAGCAAAGACCTCATGAGATGGATTGAAAGGCACTGATTGTATTATAAACTAATGAAGGATTAAACAGACAATCAGCACTTAAAAAAGAAATATGAACAGTAAGACAATGGCAATAAATTAGTCCTTCTTCTCAGCAAGGCTTTCAGACAGAAGGAGCTCATTTCTTCCTTCGGCCTTGCTTCCATGCAGCTTCTCAATAGAAGATTTCAACTCTTGTTGCCCACTTCTTATCAGCTGCTGTCATGAAGAATTTCTTGCTGATTCTGAATAACCTTTTGAGCTTCTTTTCTTGAGACTGCACATCTTCTTTCAGATTCTTCACATCTCTTCTCAAGTGCCTTGACCTTGGATTTCAGCTTCTGGTTTTCTTCAAACAGGTCAGGTTCAGACTCAACTAGGATGAGCTGAAGGTAGGGACAAACAAAATCTCAAACTTCCAAAACCAGGCTGTAAGCCATATTCTGAAGGATTGTAGACGGGACAGAAAAAGGTCCCAACATACTTCAGAAGAAACCCAAGCTTGGTTTAATGAATCTGCCTGTGGGGGAAAGTGATCTCTTAAGAAATGGTACTGAACATTTGTGAAGTGTCCAACACCCATTGCAGAATTCAGCATCAGGACCACTACATCCAGAAGAAGACACAGCAGCTTCTCTGATCTTCCAGTAAGATTCCCACATCCAGTTTTCAAACAGGTGATTCAAGCCTCCTCCTTCTGATATGATAAACTCAGGAAGACCTTCTCATTCTGAAAGCAGTCATGGCTTCAGACAGGGGTGCTGATACAGAATAGACCTTAGGACCCTTCAATTTTTCATCTTGACCTTCTTTGAGGGGATACCTAGGAACATCCTATCAGGTTTCACCAAGATTTTGGTTGAAGGCCTGATTGAACTGGTTCTAGGAGGCCTGTAGCCTATCATTCCAACTCCTCTAGCCAAGTCTCTTTGAACAACTCAGCTTCAGTGTTCAGCATTCGTTACCATTAGCCATTCTTCATTGTTCAGCTTCCATGAGTCTTCAGAGAATGGATTGATAAGATCCCATGTATGATTAGGAGGGACAACACCCTTCCTTATCTTCTCCAAACCATCAGCATTGTTGGAGTACAAAGCCCTTTCATCAGACACAGTCTTCTTAGTGAGACCCTGATGAAGTGAGACAGCAGGGGCTGTTCTAAGTGATGCAGCTCTTCAGACAGATGCTGGAATTTTGGCAAAGGACAAGAGCCAAAGGAGGTTCTTGTCAGTCTCTTGCATAAGGCTGCAATCTCAGCTGAAAGGTTGAATTGATGAACAGATGAGGGTGGTGATGGAGGTAAAGGGTGTGTGAGGTGGAGATGATGATGGTGAGGAACGGTGATGAAGGTGAAGAGTAATGAGCTATCAGATAGCTTGTATGTACAGAGGTGAGGGGGGTTTGGTGAGGTGAAGATGTGGGATCAAGAACTTGGTTTTCTTGAGGTGCAGGGGGTTCAGACAACAGGTTGTCTGATGGTATGATGGGTGTAGGGTGATGAGGGTTCCAGATGGTATGAAAGGTTCAGAGGGTAATGTAATTAGCTGTAAGGTTGGTAGAGGTTGGGAGGTAGGTGGAGAAGGTTGCTTTTTCTGGTGATGTGGGGTTTAGATGAGGATTGAGGTTGCTTTTTCAGGTGATGAAGGAGGTGAGGGATAGTTACATATCAAATCTCACCTTGATCCTTTTGTAAGGTTTGGAGCAAGCAACATCTTGAACTTTAGCAGCTCTTTTCTTTTTGCTTCCTTATCCTTGGCTTCCTTATCCTCCCTTTCTCTTTCTTCAGAGGAAAGAGCCCTTCTTCTCTTGAAGTATTGATTAGCCTTTACAAACTTTTGATACCTTCCAGCAATGTCTGCTTCTTCTAGGTGAGAAGCAGTACTTCTGGTAATCCTAACTTCAGACACTGTCTGAAGTAGTTTACCCTTATTCTTTTTCCTCTGAGGTGCACTTGACCTCTTTCTTTCTTTGAGGCTTCAAGCAATGGCTGCTTGCTTGTCATCCTCAGCATAAGCAAGTTGTGAGGCTATTGCAAGAGCTCTGTCAGTTCTCTCTTGCTCTTCTTTCAGTTTCTAACTCTTCTTGTTCAATGGCAGTAGCCAAAGCAGCAACCTGAATCAGTTCAGGGTCAGAGGAGGAATGCAGCAAGAGGTTGAGCAGCAACTGCATCAATATCCCCAGCCTGTCCTTCCATTATAGAAGTAGGCTTGAAGGATTGTGCAGGTTCAGACACCTGACCCACAATTTCAGACAAACCTTTGAGAAGGTTTCTGAACAGGTTCAGATGCTTGAATCTGTACAGATACAGAAGCTATCTTAGCTGAGCTTCTTACAGGTAGCTTCTTAGCTTAGGTTGAGGTGACGCCTTTGAGGGCTTGAACTCATGTCTTCTGATATCTCCTTTTAGTTCATTTTCCAGAATCTGTACAGTGGAACTTCTCCTCTGAGCTTTTCTCCATCAGCAAACTTTCTTTCATGGTTGGGAGGGAGGCCTTGGAGTCAGCTTAATCTTCATTACTCTTTCAGATTTGATTCACCAAACATAGGAATTGAGTGGTGATCAAGGAGCTGGTGAACTGGAACTTTAAAATGCAACAACACCTTGGTGATGATGGTGTTGTGAGGAAAACTTCCAGCAGAGTCTCTCAGCCTCTTCTGAAGGTGGTACATGATGATATTTGGAAGATTTATCTTCTGCTTCTTCAGAAGGTGAATGAGGCAGAATCTCTCCAGTTCAGACACATGCTTTCTGCTGCCACTTTTAGGGATTACAGAGTTCCCCAATATAGCATGCAGAACCCCTAGCCTTATCTGACATATTCTTAGCATCCAGACTAGCAGGAGAGGGAGTTCCATACAAAAACTCAGTAAAATGTTTCTGACCTCCATTTCTTGATTCCCAGCCAGGAGAGAAGACAGCACCTTCAGTCTTGACACCACAGACAATGGCCAAGATGTCTTCATCAATAAAGATAGATGTACCAAGCACATTAGCCTTGATGGTGTGTAGATGCCTTGAGGGTTAGGGATTCCTCTGGCTGTGGCCCAGAAATCAAGTATACTCTGCTCATGCCAATGTGAACGATTTTTGTTGAAGTATTCAAGCCACCCAGCTGCTTGAAATTCTGCATGAAGATCCATTCCTAGTGCTTCAAGCTCTTCCAGAAAGACACCCTTGGTCTTCACAATATTATCAGCTCCAGACTTCTTTGGTGCCATTGTTGAAGGATGGAAAGAACTTGAGAGAGAAAATGCTTTCTTGAAGATGAAGAATAGCAAAGGTTCTGAGAGGGTAGTAGAGCTGTAACGTACCAAGGACTCACTGCCTTACAGTACTTATAGACCTCTGAGGCAATGATGGCAGAAACTGGCTGCGCAGACATAGGGTAACGTGCAAAGTGGATTTCTAAATCGTCCCTTTATTGCCACCATCATTTGTTCATTTTCAGACAAGTGCAAGATTTCAGACATCCAGTTAATTTCAGACGACCAAAACTTCAGACAGGTCACATGTTTCAGACAGGCTGAAGTTTCACGACACATCATTGTTCATACACACTCACAATGCATGAATGTTCAGTTTATCCTTTGATGACTTAAACCTATCTTCAGTTAGAGGTTTTGTGAATATATCAGCCCATGATGTCTGTATCAATGAACTGCATATCAAAAACACCTTTCTGAACCTAGTCTCTAGTGAACTGATGTTCGATTTCTATATGTTTAGACCTAGAATGTTGAATGGATTTTTAGATAAATTAATGGCACTGGTATTATCACATAACACAGGTATAACAGATATTGCAATATAAAAATCTTCAAGTTGATACCTTCACCCATAATAGTGTGAGCAACAGCTGGCTGCTGAAGATGTATTCTGCTTCAGCTTGTTGATAATGCAATTGTGCTTTGCCCTTTTCTTGAACCAGCTGATCATATTTTCTCCAATAAGTGACATCCACCATGGTGCTTTTTCTTTCAACTCTGTCCCAGCCAAAATCAGCATCACAGTATCCTACTAACCGCAATCCTTACTTTTCTTATAGCACCAAACCAAGATTAGTAGTACCTTTAAGATATCTGAAATTCTTTTTACAGCTTTGTTTGTAGTGAGTGATTCTTGATCAGATTGAATACTAGCACAACAGGCACACCACTGAACATGATGTCAGGTTGCTTGCTGTTAGATACAATAATGAACAATCATTCCTCTATACAGAGTTTGATCACTGGTTATTCATTCTCATCTTATTCTAGAGATGCAGAAGGGTGCATTTGGAGTTGTGATGGGTTGCAATCACTTAGGTTGAACTTTTTAAGCATTCCTTTGTATATTTCTCTTGATGGATCCATATACAATCGAATCTGCTTAATCTGAGTCCAAGGAAAAACTTTTAGTTCACCCATTAGGCTCATTTCAAATTCAGATTGCATTAACTCAGAAACTGCTTTACACAATGAAGAATTAGTTGAACCAAACAATAATGTCATCAACATATATTTGGACAAGTATAAGATCTTGTTAGACTGTTTTCTAAAAGGAGTTGTGTAACTTTTCCTCTTTCAAAACCATTTTTGATAAGTAAAACTGCTCCGTCTTTCATACCAAGCTCTTGGGGCTGTTCAGACCATAGAGAGCTTCTTGAGTTTAAAAACCTGTTCAGGAAAAGTTATACCTTCAAAACCAGGGGGTTGTCTAACAAAAACCTCTTCTTCACTGAAAACCATTGAGGAAGGCACTTGTGACATCCATTTGATATAGTTTGGTGCCATTATTTACAGCATAAGATAAAAGAATTCTAATGCCTTCTAACCTGGCCACTGGGGCAAAGGTTTCAGTGAAGTCAATACCTTCTTGCTGGTTATAACCTTGAGCTACTAGCCTTGCCTTATTTTCTGATAACTTTGCCTTCTTCAGACAGCTTGTTTCTGAACACCCATTGGTTCCAATAATTGTTTTCCCATGGGATTTAGGAACAAGGGTCCAGACATCACTCCTAGCAAATTGATTTAGCTCCTCTTGCATGGCTAGGATCCACCCTTCATCCATGCAGAGCTTCATCAATGCTCTTTGGCTCAATTTCAGAAAGGAGAGCAAGAGAATTCAAATGTCTGAATTTTGATCTTGTCTTAACTCCTTCTGAAGTGCCTGCCAATGATTTGCTCTTTAGGATGATGTGACTTGTATCTCCAATCAGATTATGCGGATGGTATCACATCTGTCTGAGACTCACATTGTCTGAAGAGGTTCAGAAACAGCAGGCAGCTTCAGACAAGTGCTCATCCTTCAAATTGCTTGTGATCATTCAGCTCCATTCCTGCAAAATCATCCTCTAGATCTGATAGTTCCCTATCAGTCTCTTGTTATCATTGAATTTACCTGTATGGTTTCTTCAACAGTTAAAGTTCTAGAGTTATACACTCTATATGCTTAGATGTTTCAGAATATCCAATGAAAAATCCATTATCAGACTTTTGCATCAAATTTCCAAGATCATCTTTGGTGTTCAGTATAAAACATTCACATCCAAAGATGTGGAAATATGATATGTGGGTTTTCTTCCTTTCCACTGTGAAGTCTATAAATCAGTTTAAGTATTTAAACATGATTATAAGACTTAATATCCTTTAGTTTTAATGATTAACAAATAAGATTATATAAAGAACAAATAAGATTATATAAAGAACCAATTAGATTATATAAACAGGTTCTACTGAGAAAGGTATTGGTTTGTTAATTATGTTTCAGGATGAAATACTCTTTAGAAGAAGAAGAAGATTTTGTGAACAGAATCAGAATCAGAATCAGAAGATCAGAATCAGAAGAACAAGAGTGCAGAATCTGAAGAAGAATAATCCTTAACAGAGTTGAAGCAACTGAAGAATAGAAGTGAAGACTTGAAGACTGTCTGAAGAAGTAAAGACTTGAAGACTGTCTGAAGAATTGAAGAACCAAGAAGACTATCTGAAGAACTGAAGGCAGAAGATATATGAAGAAGTACAGATTCAACTATACACCTGTCTGAAGAACAACAATGAATTGAAGAAATGAATACAAGAAGAAAAAGAAGACGAAGAAGAAGAAGAAGAAGATACAAGAAGAAGAAGATACAAAGAAGAATGAAGCTACAATTCTATTATCATAAGGAAAGCCTTCTGAAGTCTCAACCAGTATGAAGAATTGAAGTCGTCTGAAGGACGCAACCCGTCTGAAGTATTGAAGTGGTCTGAAGCAACGAAGCTGTCTGAAAGACTTAAGCTGTCTGAAGTGATCAACCTGTCTTAAGTGTTGAAGCAGTCTGAAGAGCCAAGCCCGTCTGAAGACTCGAACCCGTCTGAAGACTGGAACCTGTCTGAAGACTGGAAGCCGTCTGAAGACTGGAACCCGTCTGAAGACTGGAACCCGTCTGAAGTTTGGAAGCCGTCTGAAGCTTTAGTAATGACGTGGCATCTTTGCTGAAACCTTGCAAGAAGACTTTTCTAAGTCTCTGCTGTTCGTATGTTTCGGAACACATTTATGGCAACAATCACAGAGACCTTTCCTGGTGCATTTGAAATTCATACACCACTCAGGAAATCTCTGCAAACGCAACATTCGCAGCAACAACGGTGGCAGCTTTACTGCAACACCAACGTTGTACTATGTCAGAACTCCCAAGAAAAGAGTATATGAAGAATAAGCAAAAAGACAAATTCAACGGATACCTACTCATATACCTCCCAAGAAAATCAGAGGAAATCTGAAGAAAGCAGATGAACGCAGAAGAAAGCAAGTAGATGCAAGCTGGACAAAACAGATAAATGCAGATGCCAGGAGATGCAAGATAATGCAAGCTGGAAGCAAGCATATGCAAGCTAATAAAACAGATGCAAGAAATCAAAAGAATTCAAGAGAGAGAATACACATAATCATCCCATCTCTCAAAACAGAGTCATCAACAGAAGTGTCAGAACGGGAGTATTCTGAACACTTAATATGCCTAAGGAGAAGAAAACCGTTGAGAAGCTATTACACAACGGCTATAGAGCCACATCATCAACAAGCTCAACGGTATTATGAATTATCTTCAACGGCTATACTCAAGCAGAACATATAAATAGCCTCAAGAAAGAAGTTGAAGATGCTTTTTGGTGAGAAGATCAAATTAAAGCCACTGGTTGGTTAGAAGATCAATCAGGTTGATGGAAACAACCATGCAGCTGCTTGTTGCAACCAAGTTAGATCAATTGGATTGTTTTCAAGAAGGTTCTTGAAATCAATCAGGATGAAAGTGTTAACTAGGTTGAGTGTCTTACAGTTAACAAGAGTTGACTCGAGCTTAAATACATTATGAAAAGTTCAACAACAATTGATCAGAGAGTTAATTCTCAATCGGGCAACTGATCTAGCTGGTCAGTTAGTTTAGATTGTACAGTTGGTTGTTGATCAAGTGAGTTGGTTGTCGGGAAGGCAATCATGTTGTACAAATGACTATCAAACCGGGTACGGTTTTGAAGCTTTGAAGATACCTTGGTATTCCAATGATCCGGGTGAGAATGTAGCCCATGGAAACCATGGTTGGAGGAATAAGGCTGGAGCTTAATTTAATATCTTAGTTAGCCTACTCTCAGAGGATGTATTCCTCATAGAAAAGACAGGGATTTGTACTTTAATTCAAACATGTATCACCTGTCTATCCTTGTATTTAGTTGTAATGATTGTACTCATGAGTATGTACTCCGTAATCTCTAGTACAAGACGAATCTGAGTTGAGAGGTTCTAGCGAACATCTAGCTTAGATTGAGTAGTAATACTCTACACTTAGTTAAGTGTCTGAGAGCTTGGAGAGGCTTGGTGAAAGAAAGAATACTTTTGGTAGAGCCTGAAGAGGCTTGATAGAAAAGAATACTTGTTGTTTGGCCTATGAGGCTGTAAAAGAATACTCAGTGGAACGCTATAGTGGATGCAAGGGTATGGGGGATTCGGAGTGGCAAATGTGTTGCTGTTATTGTTGTTGTGATTAAGGCTAGTGGTGGTTGCCACTAGGACTGGATGTAGCTCACGGGGTTTGTGGGTGAACCAGGATAAATTCTGTGTCTAAGTTTTCCTTCCCTTAATCTCTTTTACTTACAGTTTTCATATTTACGTTGGGGATTGAAAAGTATTTTTCACTAACAAGCTTAACTCAAGGATTTCAATAAAAACAAGTTTTCATACAAACATAACATTAAAACGTCTCTAGTGTAAGTTGAAGATTATAGCAGAATATATCAGAGGATGTCTGACAATATCTGTCTGAAGTGAGCCCCAACAGGGAACTCAGTTCATGACACAGCTATAGATGGTCTCTGATCATCTAAAATATTCAGAAATAGTTCTGAAGGTACTCTTAGTACTATCTTCAGAAGACACTGAGAAAGTTTTTAAATCAAAACAATCTTAAGTGTAAGAGAAGTTTTTCAATCTAAATCTTTCATATATTCCGCATGTATTTAAAAAACTCTGATCTTAAGATTGGTTTGCACAATGATCACATAACGTGATTGATTTAAAATAAAGATTTCCAAAATAGTCTTAAAATGTTTACAACACTATTCAACCCCCCCCCCCTTCTAGTGTTGCCTGTTGGTTCTAACAATTGGTATCAAGCTCACCTTCGGGTTGAGCATCTAACAAATTGCAGAAGGAGTAGATCCTCCAGAAGATGGAAATCTCACCAGACTGAAGCCAACTCTGAAGAATGTTAATGAGAATAGGAAATCATTCTCCAATACTCATTATTCATAAGGCTAAAGCCACAGGAAGCAACAGGAAAGGAAAGTGAATCTATCTCTAGATCACAACGGGTAACACCTTTCCTATCTATATTTAAGTTATAATTTTAAATATAGTTATTAATCTGTTGCATGATTTGTTTTATTTAAATTATGAAAAATATTGATTACATGATATAATTGTTTCATGCTTTTAAATTGTGTTAAATAAATCACCGCATGCTATGTGTTTCACTATGTTTACTGTGTGAAATTTATGATTCATTTTATGTATGCTTTTACTTATTTAAATATATGTGTTGAAGAGTCACACATGCTTACTAAAGTAATAAACTGTGTTTTTTAAATTAAGTAATGAAGAGTCGTGTGTGCTAGTCATAACTGTTTTTGAAAATATTGAAACGGCACGATGTGAATAATTTGAATCATCAACCGGTTTCTCTCAATTGACACGATGCACTTCTCCCCACACCGGTTCAGTACACATAACTGTCTCTCATCAATGCTTGAAGCATGCTTGGCTATCTATTTAAAGGGATTGGATGATCAACATGGAAATCACACTTACTCAACCTTTCCCTAAAAAGGTCAAATCTGCTCAAGTATCTTCATCTCAGAAAGATTCATTTGATTCATAGAAATCAATGGCAGATGCGTCTGCATCATCAAGCAACTCAAATCCTTCCGTGATTGATGACAGGATCATACCCTGTAACGGCGGCTTACCTTTCAGACTTTGATTTAAAGCAGACTACAAGATATCTGAGTACATCAACGCCATTGGATGGACTCCATACTTCAACAACATTTCCTCCTCCTGGCATAAGAAAGTGTAATGGATTTTTTGGGACAACATCAAGATCATATCTGAACCCAACAGAACCGGGATTGAGACGAAGGTGATGGGAAAATCACTGTCTGTGGACACCAAACTTATTGCTGAAGTTATAGGTGTTCCCTGACAGCGGGGACGGAACAGTACTTCCAAAGATGGGAATCTCTTCATGGTGGAACATTTGTTCTTGACCAACATCTATTTGGAAGAAGAAGGATTGCCCCCTTAAGACCTTCCTCAACTTCTGAGCACACCCAGAGCCCTCCTTGCTGTATTAAACTGCTGCATTCTTCCCAGAGGAAGAAATAATTTGACTTTAAGTATGATGGAGAGGTTCGTATTGGGACCTCTTGATGACAAAGAAGAAAATTATTCTTCCCATGGGTATTGTTGTATCAGATGATGTTCAGAGATGAGATGGGAAATGAGGACCTCTATCTTCACAACACCTTGATTATGAAATCTATTGCACAAGGGATTTCTATGGAAAGTCTCTTTGACCCAACCGTCTCCTAACTTCTTCACTCCGGCCTCGAATATGCTGAGTTAGACCGGACTCTTACTGAAAGAGAAGAAGCTCCTGAGAATCAAGTGGTCTATTCCTCCTCTTTTTGCTCCACGCATTGAAGAAGGAACTGGAGATACCAACTTGAAGTCTCGTAAAAGGAAATGATGACATTGGGTGCATATAATCTGAAGAAGGTGAATGATAGAGCTAGTAATTCAGGCTGGCAAAGAAATTGAGAGCTGCAGAAAAAGAGCTTCAAAAGCTTAGGGCTGAAAAGGAAAGGCTGATGAGAACCAATCTAATGATCAATGATATAGTGTGTCCTGTTTCGGAGTCTTTGTATCTATGTCTTTCTGTTTTGAGTCCATCTCACTTTCTATCTCTGTTTATGTGTCTCTCTTAATATTAATATTCTAAGTGTTCTATTTGTTTATATGTGTTCCTTTGTGCATATTTAAGTCTATCAATAACATAACTCTATCCTTAATTAATTAACAATTGTATTAATTTTGTGATTATTTATACTGTACATGAATCTTTAACTCAACACACTTCCGAAATTGGTTCAACTAAAAGATAAAATTAATTAACTAAATAATATAAAAACAAAATTAAAATTTATATTCTAAGATAATTTTTTTTTTAATTTGGTAAAATGTAATCAGTAATCTAAGACATTTGGTTTAATGATTTAACAATATTAGATGCTACTGAAAGGTATTTTTAGTTGTGTATGTTCAGAAAACAGGTTTTTGAAGATAATCTCAAGAAGACCTTCAGAATGAAATACCGTCTGAACGGATAAATCAATGTGACATCATCTAAAAGGACATAATGTGATAACATCTTTATTATCTGAACCTATTCAGGAAGTTCAAATGAACTCTTTGAAAGTGTGGGTCATCAATATTAAAGATAGTTTAAACACTTTATGTTCAACCGAGCTCAATCTCTGAGTAGATTATACTAACTTAGTAATATCTCTATTCATCTAGCCCGTTCAGAAGGCTCCTTATGGACTGTCTGAAATCGTGGGTCTAAAATGTTAAGGGATAGTTACTCAAGTCATTAGAATCCAACTCAATTGTAAAGGGGTAGGTTAAGATGACTGTTTAAAGATTCTCTGGAGCAAAAGACAAAGCAGACGTGCAGACATCAGCGACCTTAGAAGATAAATAGTCTTCAAAGAAGGTGCAAGGTCAGGAAAAGCATTCTCTCATCCAAAAGATAATAGGGAAATCCAAAGGTAACATCACTTCACCTTAAAACTTAAATATCTGTAAAAATTTGTCCGTTAGTAAAAACTTTAATCAACAAATAATTTTTTTTTTTTAAAAAAAGACTCAAAAATTTTAAAAGCTTTTCAGATAATAATAATAATCATAATATCCTTTGCTCTGATACCATAAAAGTCTGTTTTTAAAGTCTTCCTCTTGAATGTTTTCTCTCACCATTTTCTCTTCTATTTTTTTCTGAAAACGTATTTTCAAAAATATTTTTCCAATATGTTTTTATGTTTCTTCTTAATTGTCTTTCAAAAACGTTTTCCAAAACTTACCTTATCCATGCTAATGACTCAGTTTCCCTATGGTGCTTCATCTATGACCAAACACTGATGTACGTTTCGATACTCTCAAGATCTGAAACTGTCATCATTAAAAGCTACCTGAGCCCATATACATCACGTGAACAAAAATCCAATGGATTCATTCTCCTTACTTCTCTGTTTTACCCCTGCTTTAAAGTCCTATAAATTCACAAGAGCTCTTCACACAAACTCATATCTTCAAAGCTCTTCCATAGCTTTGTCTAAGGTTCTGAGTTAGTGGCTCTCAATAGGATGATAAAGAAGGAAAGGAAAATAGCAGAAAGAATCTTGGAACATGTTGAGGCAAAGATCAAGTCATCTTGGATGATGTATGGAATGAAGAGTAAGGGAAAGGGTTCATCTGAAAACCCGTTTCTCTATACTTGGACCATGGTGATCTTGTTGCATCACAGGTGGACTGGAAGACCACGGGAGATCCCGGAATAGTCAATCTTATGAAGAGAACTACTGACATATTGGTTCTTGAAATTAAGGTGGTGACTGCTGGTCGAAACACCAGTCCTAAACGATGCACCTCCGCTGTTTCAGATGTCACAAGGAGAATGCGTGCAGCAAAGCACGACTGGGATGAAGTCTGGGGCTCTGAGGCAACTCCTGAAGCTCTTGCAGCGAATGGAGTGGGGATAGCTTTGAAAGAGATGAAGTCTATAAGGCTATGCCTCAGCCTTCAAAGGAATCTCCGGAGGAGGAAGCAATGGATGGATGCATTCTATTTTTGGAATGTAACCTCTTTTCCTTTTTGAATGAAAACCTGCTTTTGTAAATATCAAATGTTTTGAGAAAATTCAAACTTGTGTATCTCTGTTTCTCTTGTTTAAAGAATTATTTAATAACAATTAGTATAAGAAGATGTTTTATATTTATTAACAGTTGATCTTTATTGTGTGGTATCTGAAGAAAGATAACAAGCAATCTAAAACTTCTCTCTATTTAATGGAAGATAAATAGGGGGAGAAATTCTTAAAAGATTGTAGAAAACTAATCAACTTAGGGGGAGAAACCTCAGTATTAAGAAGTAGATCTTTAAGTGTAACAAACTTACAGGAGAAATATATCTGTCAAACGATACATTATTTAACATTGGTATAGGGTTACATTAACTTATAATATAAACCTTTTTAATTAATGACAAAAGGGGGACGAATATAAACTAACAAAATACTAAAAGAATGCAACAAAAAGGGTAATATATAGGGAGATTATAGGAAGAAGAAAAATAGCAAAGAAATATAAAGAAGATAACAAACTAAGAGTTCTAATAATAAGTAAGAATAACAATAAGTCATAACAATAGATAAGTTCATAACAATAAGTATCTGAAGGGTTCTAATAACAATAGGTATCTGAAATCTTAACAAGAAAAATTTTAACAATCGTTTATCTAAAATATCTGAAATATTAACAATAACTTGTAACAGTTGGTTAATAAAGATTTAACAATTGGAATTAATTAATTAAAGACTTAATTGTTTCAGAAGATATCTAAAAGAATCAATGTCTGTCTCAGGGGGAGTAATAAAATTATTATCTTATTTTATTATCTCTCATTTCTTTTTATATACCCATTTTGTCAGTAATATATAATTTATTTGTCATCATTAAAAGGGGGAGATTGTGAAATCTATAAATCAGTTTAAGTATTTTAAACATGATTATAAGACTTAACAATCCTTTAGTTTTAATGATTAACAAATAAGATTATATAAAGAACCAATTAGATTATATAAACAGGTTCTACTGAGAAAGGTATTGGTTTGTCTAATTATGTTCAGGATGAAATACTCTTTAGACGAAGAAGAAGAAGATTTTGTAAACAGAATCAGAATCAGAAGATCAGAATCAGAAGAACAAGGAGTGCAGAATCTGACGAAGAATAATCCTTAACAGAGTTGAAGCAACTGAAGAATAGAAGTGAAGACTTGAAGACTGTCTGAGAAGTAAAGACTTGAAGACTGTCTGAAGAATTGAAGAACAAAGAAGACTATCTGAAGAACTGAAGGCAGAAGATATATGAAGAAGTACAGATTCAACTATACACCTGTCTGAAGAACACAATGAATTGAAGAAATGAATACAAGAAGAACAAGAAGAAGAAGAAAGACGAAGAAGAAGATACAAGAAGAAGAAGATACAAAGAAGAATGAAGCTACAATTCTATTATCATAAGGAAGAAGCCTTCTGAAGTCTCAACCAGTATGAAGAATTGAAGTCGTCTGAAGGACGCAACCCGTCTGAAGTATTGAAGTTGTCTGAAGCAACGAAGCTGTCTGAAAGACTTAATCTGTCTGAAGTTATCAACCTGTCTTAAGTGTTGAAGCTGTCTGAAGAGCCAAGCCCGTCTGAAGACTCGAACCGTCTGAAGACCGGAACCTGTCTGAAGACTGGAACCCGTCTGAAGACTGGAAGCCGTCTGAAGACTGGAACCCGTCTGAAGCTTTAGTAATGACGTGGCATCTTTGCCGAAACCTTGCGAGAAGACTTTTCTAAGTCTCTGCTGCTCGTACGTTTCGGAAACACATTTATGGCAACAATCACAGAGACCTTTCCTGGTGCATTTGAAATTCATACACCACTGAGGAAATCTCTGCAAACGCAGCATTCGCAGCAACAACGGTGGCAGGTTTACTGCAGCACCAACGCTTGTACTATGTCAGAACTTTTCAAGAAGCGTGTCTCACAACGGATTAAAAGAAGACTATTTGCTATCTCTAAACGATAGTACTTCAACGAGACGTTTCTTCATTTGTGCAATCTGGAACAGAGCAGAAGAAAAGCTCAAGAGACTAAGCAAAAGCAACAAGGAAGATGTTTGAATAAAATATATTCAATTCAACATCTTTATCTATATCTCAAAAGAGGAATCTGCAAACAACGGACTATTTGGTCAAGACATCTCATTCAAAGAAGTAATGGTTGTCAGGAGCAAATGAAAAAGGAGTATATGAAGAATAAGCAAAAGACAAATTCAACGGATACCTACTCATATACACTCCCAAGAAAATCAGAGGAAATCTGAAGAAAGCAGATGAACGCAGAAGAAAGCAAACAGATGCAAGCTGGACAAAACAGATAAAGGCAGATGCAAGCAGATGCAAGATAATGCAAGCTGGAGCAAGCAGATGCAAGCTGGATAAAACAGATGCAAGAAAGCAAAAAGAATTCAAGAGAGAGAATACACATAATCATCACATCTCTCAAAACAGAGCTCATCAACAGAAGTGTCAGAACGGGAGTATTCTGAACACTCAATATGCCTAAGGAGAAGCAACCGTTTGAGAAGCTATTACACAACGGCTATATGAGCCACATCATCAAAAGCTCAACGGTATTATGAATTATCTTCAATGGCTATACTCAAGCAGAACATATAAATAGCCTCAAGAAAGAAGTTGAAGATGCTTTTTGGTGAGAAGATCAAATTAAGCCACTGGTTGGTTAGAAGATCAATCCGGTTGTTGGAAACAACCATGCAGCTTCTGTTGCAACCAAGTTAGATCAATTGGGATTGTTTTTCAAGAAGGTTCTTGAAATCAATCAGGATGAAAAGTGTTAACTAGGCTGAGTGTCTTACAGTTAACAAGAGTTGACTCGAGCTTAAATACATCATGAAAAAGTCAACAACAATTGATCAGAGAGTTAATTCTCAATCGGGCTACTGATCAGCTGGTCAGTTAGTTAGATTGTACAGTTGGTCTGTTGATCAAGTGAGTTGGTTGTCGGGAAGGCAATCATGCTGTACAAATGACTATCAAACCGGGTACGGTTTGAAGCTTTGAAGATACCTTGGTATTCCAATGATACGGGTGAGAATGTAGCCCATGGAAACCAATGGTTGGAGAATAAGGCTGGAGCTTAATTTCATATCTTAGTTAGCCTACTCTCAGAGGATGTATTCCTCATAGAAAAGACAGGGATTGTACTTTAATTCAAACACTTGTATCACTGTCTATCCTTGTATTTAGTTTGTAATGACTGTATCCTGAGTATGTACTCAGTAATCTCTATGTACAAGAAGAATCTGAGTTGAGAGGTTCTAGCGAACATCTAACTTAGATTGAGTAGTAATACTCTACACTTAGTTAAGTGTCTGAGAGCCTGGAGAGGCTTGGTGAAAGAAAGAATACTTGTGGTAGAGCCTGAAGAGGCTTGATAGAAAAGAATACTTGTTGTTTGGCCTAATGAGGCTGTAAAAGAATACTCAGTGGAACACATATGTGGCTGCAAGGGTCTGGGGATTCGGAGTGGCACATATGTGTTGCTGTTATTGTTGTTGTGATTAAAGGCTAGTGGTGGTTTGCCACTAGGACTGGATGTAGCTAACGGGGTTTGTGGGTGAACCAGGATAAATTCTGTGTCTAAGTTTTCCTTCCCTTAATCTCTTTTACTTACAGTTTTCATATTTACGTTGGGGATTGAAAAGTATTTTTCATAACAAGCTTAACTCAAGGATTTCAATAAAACAAGTTTTCATACAAACATAACATTAAAATGTCTCTAGTGTAAGTTGAAGTATTATAGCAGAATATATTCAGAGGGATGTCTGAAATATCTGTCTGAAGTGAGCCCAACAGGAACTCAGTTCAGACACATGATATAGATGGTCTCTGATCATCTAAAATATTTCAGAAATAGTTCTGAAGGTACTCTTAGTAATATTCTTCAGAAGACACTGAGAAAAGTTTTTAAAATCAAAACAATCTTAAGTGTAAGAGAAAGTTTTTCAATCTAAATCTTTCATATATTTCGCATGTATTTAAAATAACTCTGATCTTAAGATTGGTTTGCACAATGATCACTTAACGTGATTGATTTAAAATAAAGATTTCCAAAATAGTCTTAAAATGTTTACAACACTATTCAACCCCCCCTTCTAGTGTTGCCTGTGGTTCTAACATCCACAACTCATATGGAGTCTTTTTCAGAATTGGTCTTATCAATATTCTGTTTTGAAGGTAACAAGCCGTGTTAACAGCTTCTGCCCAGAAGGTTCTAGGCAAGTTGCTTGAGTTGAGCATGGTCCTTGCCATCTCTTGCAAACTTCTGTTCTTTCTCTCAACAACCCCATTCTGTTGAGGTGTTCTTGCCACAGAGAAATTGTGTGAGATCCCATTCTCATCACAGAACAATTTGAAATTTGCATTCTCAAACTCCCCACCATGATCACTTCTTATGACAGAAATACAGAATCCCTTTTCATTCTGTACCTTCTTGCAAAATATTGTGAAATTCTTAAAAGTCTCATCCTTGTTTCTAAGGAATATCACCCATGTGAATCTAGAATAGTCATCAACAATGACCAAACCATATTTCTTTCCACTAAGACTTTCTGTTCTAATGGGACCAAACAAGTCAATGTGTAAAAGTTCTAGTGGTCTGCTAGTTGAAACAACATCTTTACTCTTGAAGGAGTGTCTTGTTTGTTTCCCTTTCAGACAGCTATCACATAAAATGTCAGATTTGTATGAGAGCTTGGGCAATCCTTTAACAAGATTGTGTTTTGCTAATCTTGAGATTAATCTCAAGCTGGCATGCCCAAGTCTTTGATGCCAAATCTGTTTTTCATCTTCAACAAAAATGAAGCATTTTACATTTTGACTTGCTAGATCCTCTAGATCAATTTTATACACATTGCTGTGTCTCTTAGCAGTAAAAAGTGTTTGATCAAAGGAGTCTTTGACTATGCATCCTTCCTTGGTAAAGGATACTACATAACCACTGTCACATAATTGACTTATGCTCAGTAAATTATGTTGTAGTCCTTCCACAAGAAGAACATTTTTAATGAGGGATGAAGGAATTATACCTATAGTCCCTATGCCAGTGATCTTCCCTTGCTGATTTCCACCAAAGGTGACCACTCCTCCTTCCTTAGGTCTAAGGTTTTGGAACAAAGACCTTTCTCCTGTCATGTGTCGCGAGCACCCACTGTCCAGGTACCATTTGTGGGGTCTCCTTTGTCCTGTTAAACACATCTGCAACAGGAATGATCAAGTTTTTAGGTACCCAAGTTCTTTTGGGTCCTGTTTTGTTAGCTTTGGGTCTTGCTTTTCTCTTGTGCTTGCACTGAATCACATTGTGTCCAGGCTTACCACAGTGAGAACACCTAGTGACCTTCTTTTTGCTTTTAGAAAAATTTAAGACAGTAGGAGGTTCAGACATGTTGTGATCAAAAAAGCCTAGGCCACTTTTGTCAGAGGAATGTCTTTGATTTCCAAGCATTATGTTTAAATTTTTTGTTCCTTTGACAAACTTGGCTAGATCATTTGTCAGTTCTACAATCTGTTTCTGAAGTTTTTTATTTTCTTCAGACGCAGTTTGTGAACTATGGTTTTCAGTCTCAAAGACCTTTTCCTTGAGCATAATATGTTCTATTTCCAGAGACTCATATTTGTTACACATTTCTGTGTGAGCCTTGGATAGATTCTTATACTCTAGGAACAGTTCCTTGGAACTTTCCACCAGATCATCATACATTTCTTGCAAGGTAAGAGGGAATACCTCAGCTTCAGAACTGTCTGAAGATGGTAGGCTTGCCATGAGACATAGATTTGCCTCTTCTGAGGTGTCTTCCTCCTCTTCTGAAGTTGATTCATCCAGGTCCTCCCATGTTGCCATGAGACCTTTCTTTTTCTTGAAAAACTTCTTCTTCATGAAGTTGTTTTTCTTCAGTTTTGGACACTCAGCCTTCATGTGTCCTGGTTGTTTACACTCAAAACAAATAATTTTGTCAGTTTGTATGTCTTTACCTAAATTACCTCCTTTTGAGGTTGAGGGTTGATTCTTTCTGAATCTTCCTCTGTTCTGTAGCATTCTCTTGATCTTCCTACTTAGAAGAGCAAGATCATCATCATCTTCTGAGCTATCTTCAGAGTCTTCATCTCCCTCTGAAGCTGCCTCAGCTTGCATAGCCTTGATGTTGCCATGCCTAGACTGTTTGGTCTTGGAGTTTAGGGCTAGAGATTTTCTCTTGTTGTCATCTTCTCCAAGCTCAAGCTCATGGACCTTAAGAGATCCCAACAGTTCTTCCACTCTAAGAGAGTTCAAATCTCTTGCCTCTTGAATGGCAGTAACTTTGGGTCTCCAGGACTTAGGCAAGCTCCTTAGGATTTTTCTGTTATTATCTCCAGAGTTGTATGTTCTGCCTAAGGACCTGAGTCCATTTGTTATGGTCTGAAACCTTCCAAACATTTGGTCAATGGTTTCAGATTCTTCCATCTTGAACATCTCATACTGATGTATGAGCATACTTATCTTGGATTGCTTGACAGTCTCAGTACCTTCATGGGCTGCTGCAAGAGTATCCCAAATCTCCTTGGCAGAGGTGCATCCATGAACCTTCTCATATTCTGATTTGTTCAAGGAACATATCAGATAGAGTTTGGCCTTAGCATTCATCTGGACTCTAGCCTTTTGCTCCAAAGTCCATTCAGTCTTAGGTATAGACACATCATTTAGCATAGGCACATAGTCTCCATCAGTGACCACATCCCAAACATCAATGTTTGTGCTTTCAATGAACAACTTCGTTCTATCTCTCCAGTAGTGATAATCTTCTCCATTGAAAGCTGGAGGTCTTGTGATAGAGGCTCCTTCTGTGATGTATTGCATGTTACTGTTTGAAGCTTCCATGTGGATCTTTCAGTCCTCAGACACTTGTTAGGTGTATCAACCCTGAGTAGAGCTCTGATACCAATTGTAGGAACACAGGGAAACACTAGAAGGCGGGGTTGAATAGTGTTTCTAAATATTTTAAGAAGCTTTTCGAAAACAGATTTACAAAACAGACTTTCAGACAGGTTACTAGTGGGCTGTCTGAAGTTTTTAGATAGCTGTCTGAAGTTGGTTTCAGACTGCTTTAAAATGGTTCTAAACGAAGTTTCTTCTTTTTAAAATATTAAATAAAATATTCAGTCCCCTTAATTAGTTTAAAACTGAAATGACAAAGATAAGGGAAGAGAAACTTAGCCACAGAATTTATCCTGGTTCACTCACTACCACTTGTGAGCTACGTCCAGTCCCAATGCCAACTAGCACTTGGATTTTCTCTTAATCTTGCAAGATTACAAGTATTCTTTTCTAACAAGCCTCTTCAGGCTCTACAACCAAGTATTCTTTTTCAGACAAGCCTCTTCAGGCTCAACAACACAAGTATTCTTTTTCAGACAAGCCTCTCCAGGCTCAAAAGCAAATACAAATGAGAGAAGTGCTTAAGCTCACAAACTATATCAGTTTTGAGACTTAAACAGCTACTGATTGTACAGAAATTACTGAGGTATGCTCAGAATAAAAATTTGTGTGTACAAAGATGATAAAATCTATCAGAGTGTTACAGCGAAAAACTTGCAGAGTTTCTGTTCTTTTTCTATGCTTCTCTCTATATACTGGTCTTCAAATGAGGGGGTATTTATAACCAAATGATTGAATCATTGAAGACTCTCAGGTTTGTGAAATCCATGCTAGCCGTTGTGAGACAGCTGCTGCAGTACAGAATATTCTCTGACATATTCTGATATTCCCTGACAATTTCTGACATTTTTACAAGGTTTGCTCCTGCCAAAAAGGTGCTCTTTGTTGCTGCTGCAATTGCTGCGTAGCAGAGGACACGTTGTGACAGAGCGCGTGCTTGAATTGCATTGCACAGGTGCCAGCTGTTTGTAACAGAGAACATGCGTGAAAAACGTGCAGAGGTGCATGGATTATCACAGCTTCAGACAAGAGATGCCATGTCATCAAAAGCTTTCAGACGGCTTTGATGCTTCAGACGGGTTGATCATCTTCAGACAGCAACAGCTTCTTCAGACGGGTACAACACTTAGTCTTATAAAGTAGGCTTCTTGCTGAAAATCACAGATAAACATTTAGACAATTGTATCTTATGAGAAACATCTTAAGTTGAATTTGTTGATCATTAAAACTTAGAGAAATTTCAGTCTTTAAAACATCATAAACCTCTTCATGATATTTTTGAGACTCAACACAGTATGTCTAAGGTTGGTGGTCAAAATACAGTGTTAAATGATGAAATTGAAAGAAGACCAACCTTGGAGTCTACTAAAGTCAATAGGTTGCGTATGGAGAACTCTCGGCTTCACAAGGACTTAGAAAGAACAAAGACGGCATTACTGAGGCTACAAGCTGAAAGGGGAATCGAAGAAGATGATGAGCCCAGTGACAGCCAATTTCTTTAAAGAAAACTTTGTCAAAAATGTTTACAATTTTATATATATTTGTTTTGATAAAGTCTATATTATATGAGAGACGTTTCTGAATATGATTCTTCGTGTCTTGATATATATCTTTGCTTCGAATTTACGCCCTGATTTTCACTGCACTAAACGTATCAAATTTAACTATCCTTTAAAAGAAAGCCTTATCTTCTTAATCCGAATCTAATAAACCAAGTTATCATCTTTTTGAACAATTCTATACTTCATCTACCCTTTTAAATAATGAAAAAAGGGTGAGAAATATAACTAACAAATAACTAAAGTAAAAATGTTTTCATAAATGTAACCAAGAGTAACTAAGAATTTTTCAGAAGAAAAATCTCCTGTTTAGGGGGAGTTAACAAAATTGTTTTCGAAACTATAAGCTTCCGAAGGAAAAAATCTTTTATTCAGGGGGAGTTTTTCAACTATATTCAGTTGTCTGATCAAAAAGGAAATTTTTGCTTACTCAAACTTAAATTTAAATCTTGTTGATATTTGTTAGTCATATCTAATTTGTCATCATTAAAAAGGGGGAGATGTTGAGTCTCAAAATCAATTTAAGTATTTGAAATTAGATTTAAGACTCATTATCCTTGGTTTTAATGATTAACAAATTTGACTATATAAAAACAGGTTCTACTAAGAAAGGAATTTTTCTGTGTATTTCAACAACTCTGTAGAAGCAACTCTCTAAAGATGATCAACCTGTTGAACTGAAGAACTCTCCCAATTTGCAACCTACTAAAGAAAGAACTTGCTGGAAACGTCTTCCTGTTGAATAGCCAAGACTTGCTGAAGTGTGACGACCTTTTGAAGAATTGGACTCTCTGAAGAATTAGAAACCTCTTAAGTCTGAATGACATGCTACCTTCCAAAGACTTAATGAGTCAATCTGATTAAAGCATTAAAACACTCATGTCTCTGCAAAGCCTTATGGTTAGTTGAATCAGTTGCAAGGTAAAAACAAATGCTTGCTGGCACAGTTTCATTTCCTGACACAAAAAAGGAAACCTGCTGTAGAAAAGCAAACAGAGGTTAGAGTTACAGTCAGCGCTGTTGCACACCTACTCCTATACTGTCTCTGCAATACGCTATCAGAAGCCTGCATCTCATCAAGAAGAAAAGTTTAATTCACAACGAGATTAAAGAGAAGTCTAACGGATCTCACCATCTCTATATGAATACCAGACTTCCTGCAGTAAAGAAAAAGGGAGAAAAGAACATCAACTTGCTGAAGTACTAGAAAATCTCTCAAGAAAAAATTCAAGAGCCAAATTGTTGTGTGACAGAGCTGAATCATAGCTGCACACCTACTCTGCTCAAGACAGAAGCTAAACAAAAGAGAAGTTGTTTCACAACGGCTCTAAGAGCATTAATCATTTTGTTTCAACGGTATGCTAAGCAATCTTCAATAGCTATATTTCCAGATCATATATATAGACCTGCATGAAAGACTATGAAGATCGGTGGCCATGAATCCCTAAATATGAAATGGCGATAATGAAGCCCAAGAGAGAATCAGCAAAAGCTCAATAATACTATCTTATCAAGCCTGCTCTCTGAAGAAATCAATCCTGATACAGAGAAGAGGATGAACCAGAATCATACACTTCTATCTCTGTCTTTCCTTGTACTTAGAATTTATTCTTTGTATCCTGAGTTATTCTCAGTTATCCCTTTGTACAAGAGAACCTGATTTTAAGTTTCTTTGAAACTTAAAATTATATTTTATTGTAAACACTATTAAGTGTCTGAGAGCCTGGAGAGGCTTGGAGGAACAAAGAATACTTGTGTTCAGCCTAGAGAGGCTGTGTCCAAAGAATACTTGTGTTTAGCCTGGAGAGGCTGGGTTCAAGGAATACTTGTGTTTAGCCTGGAGACTCTGGGACAAAGAATACTTGGTGTTTAGCCTGAAGAGGCTGGGTTCAAAGAATACTTGTAATCTTGCGGGATTAGTGGAAAATCCAGTGGAGTTTTGCCTTGGGACTGGACGTAGCTCACTGTGTTAGTGGGTGAACCAGGATAAATTTTTGTGGTCAAGTTCTCTCTACCATTAACTCTTTATATTTTGTTTAAACTAATCAAGGAAGGTTTTAGAAAAGTTGTTTTATTAATCCGAGTAGAAAACAATCTTTTCATTGCGCAAAAACGTTTTAAAAGTTTCTCATCCAACCTTCTGAGTTGTATCAGCAAGTTGTTGAACTTCTCAGTTTCGGTAGGTTGCTTAAATATTTCAAAAACAGTTTGCTTGTTTTAAAGGTTTTTAGAAAATCTGCAAAGAATTTTAAAACACTATTCAACCCCCCATTCTGGTGTTTATTGTGGTTGCAACACAGGGTGTTGACAGTGATAATAGCGTGAAAGAGATTCACTATTCGAAAAGCAAGTGCGGTCTTAGATTGACGTGATGTCTATCTGACTTCGATTATTAACAATTGAGTTCTAGGGTTGTTAATAGTTGGAATAATAAGCAAAGACCTAAAAAACATAATATTGTATATATTAGGTCACCAAAATGAGGTTGAAGAAAAAGATTGTCATGTCAGCTAACATGGTAACGGCCACATCAGCAAGTTGTTAAGCTAGTCTAACGGGAAGAACTATTTCGAAAAAAAATTATTTTGTGAGGATGAAAGTGAGTATATTTTGGACTAAAATGAAAGTGAGTATATTTTGTGAGAATGATTTTAGGGAGACTAAAATGAAAGTGAGTATATTTTGGAGAGACTAAAAACATATTTAAGCCTAGTTTTTCTTTGTTTACCCCTTCTACCTTTTCTGGCGGAAAATTCAATTTTTATTCGTTAATCTTTATTATGATGATGATGCATCCTTTTTGACATTTGATATATAGCACCATTAATGCAATATACTTTAGTATGATAGTTTATGTGCGGAAGCTCGTTTGCAAGGATCTTCATCTAGTCTTTCTAATTTTAATGGCGCTTGGAACAAAATCTTGTACTGTGATGCTTTACCACAGTAAAAAATTTGGTGTGGAGGGCTTGTCAAGATTTTCTACCTGTGAAGGTGAATTTGCTGCAAAGGAAAGTGGTGGAGGATCCAATTGCTCTTGTTGTGGCCTAGAAGAAGAAATTGTCACTCAAGCTCTGCAAACAAATGTGTGTATCTTCCTTAAAAATGAGAATTAAAACCCCACTGCAATTGCATCTCCCTGTAGCATTCTTCAACATCATGATAGAGATGAATTGTCAAGAAATTGCAAAGGCATGGAGACATAAGACTAAAGATATTGATATCTCTTCCTTTTATGATTTAATCCAAAGCTATTTGGCTCTTTGTAGCAACTTTTATTACTGCTCTGTTACTTATAAGTTTAGCTCTCCTTGAACACAGTTAAGAGAATATTGTGAATTAAAAAATTGTAATTTTGTACAAGAAGATTATCAATTAATAATTATGTTGCTTTCCATAGCAGAGCACTCAATCCTGACAATATTATACTATATAATATGATAAACCAAAAAAAATGGGGGCAGAAGGGCCCATTTTTATCAACTAAAGTTTGTCTAGAGGACGATAATCATCCAATCTGGTTCCTTTGCACCTAATCTGGACATGTGTGGTTAATTTTTTTTAACCAAAAAAATTCTTCTGTAAAATAAAAAATAAAAATTACCAATTAAAAACAGTTATTAAAGAATAAAGTAGATACTGAAGATTTGCCCTTTCTCTATGCACTATGCTACTATTTTCTATGGCTACCTTATGAACTACATTTCTTTCCATTTCTTGACAATCCTTTTGTTGCCTCTGTAAATTATTGCCAGAGACAGTCAGTTCTTGTGCAAAGTCACCCAACAACAATAATGTCAAAAACACCCGCAAGTACCTCAGCAACAAGTTTACAACAAGAATGATGCCTATAAGGCTATAACACCAAACAATACAACAAGGATATTGCGTTTGAGAATAACCAAAATGAGTTAAACGACACAAAGTATATAGAATAAGGATACAACTCTATGGGACATCAAAACAACAACCAGAAGTATTACATCAACAACAATTTTCCAATGAGAGATATTGGCAATTGATCGTGGATGGGGGTACGCACCAGTGGTCTGGGGTGATGGACCAGGATGGATGCGGTGTTCGATGCTAGATTGGAGTGTTTGGATGGTGTCTCTATGGTGCAGCACGGTACTTGCAAAAGGAACTATGATGCCCAAATTAGTGGAGAGCTCAAGGAAGTGGTAGTGGGTTAAAATGGTTACCTTTGTCCTGTTGAGTTGAGGACTGATCTATAAATAGGAATCTCCCATGTTACTATAGGTGACATAGCATGTCTAGCTGAGGGGCGTAGGGGATGATTACGCCTGTCACATCAAGTCGTAATTCTCTATAATAGCTACCTAATCAAACTGCTTGTGTCAGTGGCCATGTCGCCCATATCAGTCATAACAATCTTGTCATTTCGTTGTCACTCTCTTACTATTGCAGTTATTTGTGGGAGACATGGCACTACGTGGTTGGTTAGCCGCCCTAAATATGTGGGACCATCAATGCATATCATCATTGAGATCGTGTGCACGATCTATGATTCGCTCATTCCTTTTTTACCTCGGATTTTTCCTGGGGTAAAATCGGGGTCGCTCATGTCCTAAAATCACATAATTTTTGTCTCTCCCCTTAACAATGTTAACTTTGATGCTGGCAAGACAAACAAATTTATGTATCAACTTATCCAGTCACCTTTAATGAAAATGATTTGGCAATTGAATAACACCTCAGCTCATCCAGTCATATTTCATTTAGGGTTTTATTAAATGTAAAGAAATTATTAATTTAAAATAGAAATTATAATTACCATTTATTGTGTTGAAATTATAAAAGAACCCTAGTATATGTCTATCAATTGCCAAACCATTTTCATTACAGATGACTGGATAAGCTTGACACAAAAATCCATTGTCCATGTTAGTGTCAGAGTTAACAATGTTAAAGCAGAGGAACTAAACTTACGTGATTTCAAAACATAAAGGACCCAAACCAATGATTTTAAACTTTAGGGACTAAAACCAAATTTGAGTCATATAAAAACATATTTAACCCTTAAAAAATATTATAAAAAATCGATTAAATAGAATTAATTGACTGTTTTTCCTTAAACCAATTCAATTCAACAATTGATTACTCCCTCCTGAATACCAATTTACCAAGTCATCATCCAAGCTTTGCATCACAACTGGGGTTGTGCTAGACTTGTTCGGTGATTTTACGTCTCAAACACAGACATTATATCATTTCTGTAAACAGCCAGTGTCATAGAAGGAAGTACTGAGAGAGTAAAGCCAACGAGTATGAGGAAATCAAGTCCTTGAAGGAGGAAATGTCCCTTGAGAAATGGTACTATTGATCTACCCAATACAAGACATGGGAAAAGCACACCAACCACTTAGAACCAGTCACTGTTCTACCACTGGAAGGACAACATGTGATGAATTATGAATATAGGTGACTAGATGCTAGTCAAATACCAACTAAGTTAGTTGATGTAAGAACAGTTTTGTCTCTTTCTTCTTGCTTCTCAGTTTTTTCTAACAAGTCTTGCGTGGTAAAAACTCCAAACAGCCAACAGTTTTGTTCTTATCTCTCCTCTAAACAATGGTCGTCTCCCTTTTTTTTATTTGGCCTTTGTTATCAGATTTCTAGTCTTAAACGAAATGTTGATGCAAAATTGGGTTAAATATGTTTTTATCCTGAAATATAAATTAGATTTGCTTTTAGTCCCTATAATTTAAAGCTGGTGATTTTGACCCCTCAAATATTAAAAATACACATATTTAATCATTATCGTATATTTTCGTGCAGATTTTCCTAGGAATTTTTTGCAATTTTTTATCGATAAGGACTAAAATGATATATTTTCACATTTTGATAAAAATTCACAAAAAAAAAATCTGTATAAAAATCTACAAGAAAACCATGATGTATTTTTTATTTTTTTAAGGGACTAAAACGGGTGGTTTGGAATTTTAGGGACTAAATGCAAATCTAAGTTATATTTCAAGGATAAAAACATATTAATTTAACCCTTGAAAAATCATTAAAAAAAAAGAAGTGCTCAAATGTGCAAATTGCCAACTTTGGATTGAAAAGTATAAGCTATGTGCTAGTTAAGCTTTGAATGTCGCCTTGCATATGACATTAACTGCTACTAATCATAGCCTTTAATTCCACAGGAAGTGAATAAGAAAGTATCCATGAAATTGCCCCTCTTGGCCAACCCATTACATGTAAAAAAAATACCATAAAATAAAAATTCTTCTTTAAAAAATGAAGCTATTGGAGCATAATACATATTCCAGTTCTATCTAACCTGTGGAGCTGCGAGTGGGTGCTTTACCAATAAGCACTGCTTCACTACTTGCAGCTTTCTTTGCAGCAATCTCCTCCAAGCGTTTCCAAGTGGCTTCACGCCCTGCTGTGACTTCAGCTTCCTTTGATTCATTCTCCTCAAACTTTTGTAAGCATTCTCTAGATAGATCAGCGTCGAGATCATGGAAAATCTTCCGCACATTTAAAGTCAAACTGTGGACAGCCTGATTCCAATGACTTCTAGCATTTTTCTCCAAAGCAGGGAAGATGATAGGCAGTATCACTTTGCGATTTTGCTTGATTAAGCTCACAATGTGATCATTGTTCCACAAGAACAAAGCTCTTTCTGCCACCTGAGTAAATAAATAGAGGCACAAGATTCATGTTTTGTAGACTGTAGTAGGAAAATAGTATATTGCAATTGAAGCTCCATTTCAGGTTGTGACAAAGCTTGACAAAGTAAACTAGACAAATCTTTCAGTTTTGTTGGCCACTTTCACATCATACTATATCATCCCATGCATGCATATAATCAGTTGACTAACACTTGCAAATTCCAGTAGACAATTTAACAGCAATTAATGAAAGAAGGTGTATAGTTATGCCCTTCAAATGGTAACAGCAACAAAAAATCCACTCAAAGAAATTATGAACAGTTGAAAGCCATGAAGTAATTCCCATTCATGCAAACACTTCTAAAATGAAATAAGCACCACCTAAACACTTTCAAAAATCCCTAATGGTATGTTTGTGAGTTGAATTTTGGAGGGGAAGGGTTTATTGGAAGTCCTTCCCCCCTTTGTGTTTGTGAGTTTGAGTATTTTACAAAGACTTTCCCTCCTCTTCTCCCCCTTCCTTCTCCCTCTAACCCTTCCTTTTCCCTCACCTCTAAACTCACAAACACACTTAGGGTATGTTTGTGACTTGAATTTTGGAGGGGAAAGGAGGGAATGGAAGGGTTTATTGGAAATCTTTCCCCCCTTTGTGTTTTTGAGTTTGAGTTTTTTACAAAGTCTTTCTCTCATCTTCTCCCCCTCCCTTCTCCCTCTAACCCTTTCCTTTCCCTCCCCTGTAAACTCACAAAAACACCCTTAGGGTATTTGGGAGGATGGTGGGGTGCTAGGAAGGATGGATCCCAATTAAATGTTTGATGGACGTAGTCTACATAAAGGGCTATAACTTCCCTTTTCTACAAACATAGATTATGAAAGTAAAAATGAATTTAAGTTCTCTGAGAAAATGAGAAAATACTTAGGTAATCCAGTTAAAGAAGTAAAAGCTCCAAAAAATCAATTAGTTGGATGATAGTTGTCATCATCAGTGTTAAGCCCAACAAGATCTAATATTTTAAGGCTCATCTAATCAGAATTATTTCATCTTGTGAACAGCCCATTGTCCTCCTATTTAGCACAATGTAATAATAAGTGCAAAATTTATAAGGTTCTAATTTTGATAGAGGAAAGTCATACTAGAGACGAACTATTGGTGCTGGATTATAATATAACTTTAAGAATGACTGTTGCAGAGTATTAATTACAAATGCCAACTTATAAATTATAATCATTAACGTCAAAGTTGAGCCTTACTAGAGTCTTTTATTTTGTAGGTAGAACCAAATTGCAAATACTAGACAATGATTATGGTCTCTTTCACCACTTAAGATAAAAACATGATTCAAAATTCAGCCATAGTCACAAATAAATTTCCTAAGAGGGTGTTTGGGAATCTGGAAGAAAGGGGAAAAAGGAAGGGAAACTGGGAAAGGGAGGGGGAGGGCTTTATAAGCCATAGGGAGGGGAGAACTACACTCACAAACACATAAAAAAGGGAAGGGATTCCTATAAACCTCTCAATTCCCTCTCTTCCCCTTCATTTTCCAACTCATGAATAAGGGGAAAATTATCAAAGACATCTGCTCCCAATCTTGTCAAGTAGGCATGCTTATAATGAATAGAAAGCCAGAAAAAATTAAAAAAGATAAAAGGAAAGTTGTGGCATCACATGAATAATATAATTGATCCCCTCTTCATAGTCACATACTCATATTTTCATTTACTTGTACAGAATATAGAAGTAACACAAGAATTAACTTTAAGGAACAGGTTTACATTTTAAGAAACCAGAATTATCCTTCCTGAATTATTGAGGTTGAGGGACATCATCTAACAGTGAGCAACTTGGTAGAGGTGACACTAAACCCGTTAGACATATGAACAAAAATTATTTATTGGTCCTTTACTTAACAGCTTACGCTTTTAATATATTTGTCTACCCAACATGGTATCAGATTCAGAGTTCAATCCTTGCCACCCCCATTCTATGAATTAAAACTAACTTCAGCACAGGATTTTGGATATGCCTTTGCTTCTCCATGCTTAACTTTTGTGTGAGAGGGCACACAAGAGAAATTTAATAAGCTATCCTTGGGCCTTCTCCTAACAGCATAGGCTTTTACCATACAGTTACTTAATTCACAAAACCAAAATTAATAACATAAGAGGGGGGGGGGGGGGGGGGGGGGGATCCCTGATTGAATCGAAATGTGGAAGATACAATATAATATAAACTTGCAGCAAGATCAAACCTGCAATAGTGAAAATCACACCACTATTATGGGTTTTATATTTCTCAAACACCTTTTGCAGGCAGGGTTGGAGTAAAACATAATTATTTACATAATCTCCTTGCATGTTTTGGCAGCTTTCTGTGCTCTGTCCAACAGTGCATTGACAATTGGCATAAAGTACTGATTTACTAGAAGCTGACTGTACTCCAATATTAGTTAGTTATGTGTATGTGATAATTCTTCATATGAAATCTTCTATGTTATCCAAAATATGATACTTCTAAAGCCCAAGTCATAAAAAATCAGAGAGTTGAGTGATTTTCATGTTTTAAGTAGACATAGGGAAACAAGAGATTAAAAGTTTCGTTATCTTGATTACTGTAGGCTTCTCAACTAGATGAAATAAATTACATCATTCAGTACCAAGGTAGTTGCTACTAAGAATTAATTCAAAAGTCAGGTAAAACTAAAAATAGATAAGTAACAGAAAACAAGATAGAGGAAAGCATTAAAAAACTCCATACCTGAAAATGGGGGCTATTCAAACAACGAGCAACACGGCGAAATAATGGCACCATACAGCGCTGGAATTCTGGAGGTTGAGTTGCTTCTAAGACTTCTTCCAACTCACTGAGGAACATAACTTCCTTTGAACTATTTGTTATTGGCCAGTACTTCAATAACCCCCTAATAATTGTATCAGCAAGCTTGCAGTCTTTCTCCACAAATTGGCTAATACAATAAGATAGCTGCTGATGATACATTGCTAAGCACTTTGGTTTATGCAGGGGAATCAGTATTCTAACAAGAAACAGTTTATGCTCCTCTTTCAATGGTAGTGCAAAACCATTAATGATGCTCCCTAAAATTTCCAAGAATTCAGCAATCCCATTATGCTTCTCAGTCTCAAAAACAAAATTTAAAAAGATATTATTGACTGCTTTCCTGATAAAAGGGCGATGTGCCATAAATTTGCCATAGATGCGATGCAAAGTCATTTTCAAGCATTCCCTTTCTCTTGGATCTTCAGAGTCAAACAAATCAAGCATCCTCAAAATGAAGGACTGATCAATGAATCTCTTAGCCAACTTTGCATCCAGCTCAGGTGATGCCACAAATCTCAGGAAAAGCTCATACACAAGTTGCAAATGAGGCCATGCAGGATCCATTGAAGGCTCCTCCTCTTCCACTTCAAGGCCATCAACAAGTTTGTTCTCACGCGGTTGAGGACTAAGTGTTCTGAATATATTTGCAGACACCATTTTCACAACTTCTTCCATTAGATTCTCTGTGAATTTAGCATTAGCAGAAGACACATAATCCACCAGTTCCACCAAAGCCTGTCGCTTGATTTCCTTTTCTTTGAGATGCTTCGAGGGGTCAGTGAAGTCAAACACAACACTGCACATCTTGAGCTTCTTCAGGAACAAACTCGGTTTCTCAGAATTGGGAACATCCCTAATTGAAGGTAATGCTTCATAAGAATTGAAATTCCCATTAGGATTCTCATTCACAGACAATGGTAATGGAGCTCTGTTACCATGATTTTGACCAGCATTCAAAGCAGGAGAAGAATTTCCGGGTTTGCTGCTTCCTGGTGTAACAATAACACTGCTTTTCGAGGTGGAAACGCCATGGCTTCTTCCACTTCCACTCTGTTCGCGATGCTCGGAACCTTTTGATGACTTTCGAGGAAGTTTATTCAGCACCTTTCTGAACATAATTCATCAAACGAACAAGGAACAACCTTGCTTCTAATCTGAAAAAGCAACGATCCCTGAAACCTTGTTAAGGTCAAGACACGATTTTGTTTACACAGTTGTCTGATAACTATGGGGTGAACACAGGAAAGGGGAAAAAGAAAAGAAAAAAACCCTTTTAATTATCTGGGTAGTAGGAAAAAACCCAGTTCTCTAATTCTATCCATAGTGATGAAGAATACCCCAATACGATGATTCAGACTCTGTTCCTGAAAATTGAACCTTTACGATCATAAACACTGATGGTGGAACCACAGATCAGCGTTAATGATCACAAACACAGTGAACACAAGGTTCAGAATTCAAAATTCAAAATTCAAATATCAGAAACTCAATCGTCTCCGTTGTTCTGCTTGAAAGGAAAGAGGAGGAGGAAGAAGAAGAATGTTCTGCAGATTTCCCTTTTACTCTTTTTTTTAAAACAAATATATATTTCCTTTTTTCACTTACAAAATAAAACAGAATTTCGAACTACCTGCCCCTGCAGAGGATATATAAAATTAAATTAAGTATATAACAAAAAAATTGGAAAATAAATAGAGTAAAAAACGGAAGAGGCACATGCAATGAAACTTATACAGTTATACTGACTGTGGATTAATCAAAAGAAGAAGAAAGAATATTATTATATTATAATAATAATAATTATAATTATAATTAAAATAATAAAAGAAAAGCAAACACGGTTTTGTTATCTTCGTGGTTGTTGTTTGTTGACCTGGGAATTTTGTGTTTTTAATAATTCGTATGATTCAATAATTATTCTTCTTCGAGAAGTAGTCAAGTCAGTGCAATATGTAATTTTCTACCAATTTGAAGTCAGCAGAAAAACGCTCATGGAATGAATTGAATGGGCAGCCCTAAAAAAATACTGCAGACGCGAGAATGTATCATTGTTCATCAAATACCTAAACGACATCGTATACCTCCCGTATCAATGATGAATTTCAGCGCACCTACAGAATTTTTTATTTTTTTTTTTGGGTCAATACTCACCTACAGAATTTGACAACAAAAAATGACTACCTGTTTTTTTTCCTCCGGATTCCCACTTTTCAGTTTAACAAAAAAAGGAGTGTATTTCACAAGGTAAAATATAAAATTAAATTATTGACTAATAATTAAAATTGCGATTACATATATATGTGTTATTAAACTGTGAAATTATGAAAAGTTGTAATAAAAAAAAAGAAATTATGAAAAGTTGAGCTATTTTTGTCATTAATAATTACAATTTATAATTTTTTTTTTAAAATTTATGCCCACAAATCTTTAAATTTGATTACAAGCCATAAAAAATGTACTTGATTCACAAGTTTTATCGTGTAACACAACTTTTACCATGAATTTAAATATACTCTCAATATTTAATATTATATTATCACGTTATTTTTAATTTTTTTTATGTTAGTGAGGTTATTTTTATAAGTTTAATAATACATGAAGTGACATTAATATATTATCATATGATAATATAAAATTTTTTGAAACTGAAAAAATATAGTCATTAAACTCCTATGTTAATTAATTGATTATAATTTAAAATAAAATAACGACACATATATTAACATAATTCTATTAAATAGTATATATATTGATATTTATTTATAATAATTTACAAGTATTAATAATTTTAGAGTTTTATATAAAACTTTAAACGTAAATAATTTTAAATGGAGAAAATACTATCTTTATTTTAGAATATTAATCATTTTCGGGTTGATAGTTAAAATAAAATATGATTAGAAACGATAAGAAAGTTGACAAGAAAATGATAGGATAAGAATACGATGGAAGAGGGTTTAGAGAGAAGGATGTTGAAAGGGTAGAGCTGAGAGAAAGGGAAAAGAAAAATGTCTATCATAATCTGTTAATTTCTAATCCAAACCCCTCTAACGATAAAATTTACATTGAAGAAAAAATAGGATCTAACAAAAAAAATAGGATAACAAAACTCAATCAATCAATCAGTACACTGTTTGTTTGATTTTTATGAGCATTTATTTTTCTACAATCAATTTTTTTAGTTTAGGTAAATAAAGAAAGATTAAAAAAGGGAAATTATGTATTATACAGAGTCTAAAATGTAAATCATTTACGAACAGGGAGGAACAAGGAATTTTCACACGCAAGAGCGAAGAAAAGGATGGAACTCACCTTGTGCGACGATAGAGAAAGGATGCGTCGGAGGTGACAAATGGAGGAACCGATCTGCAACTGGATGAAAAGGGGATGTGTTACGAACTTACGAACAGGAAGAACATGGATTTTTCACACACAAAAGGGAAGAACAGAGACTCACCTGCACACCGACAACGAAGGGAGGAACCGCCGGAGGTCGAAGGCCTGCAATAAAGCTTCACTGGCGGCAGCGAAGAACTTTCAGAGAGAAATATTTCTATTGTGGGGCTGAAGTGAGGAAGTGACCTAGGTTTTTTTACTGTTTCACCTTTTAATATGATTTTTTTTCATTTGTCTTTTATTTTTATTTTCTATTTGTTAATTTAATTTGTGATAATCAGAATATTGTTATTTTTTAATTACTCTTATTTGATTTTAAAAATTTATTATGTTATTTAATAATTATATTTATAATTATATATATAATTAAGTTATTAAACTAATATTATATACTCCCTCCGGTCTTTTTTATAAGGCACTATTAGCCGAATTACACATACCAATAAAAATAGTTAAAGTTACTTAATTTTATTGGAGTTTTAAAAAATAGCTTGACTTTCTAGTTTTACCCTTATTTAATATCATTAACCAACCCCACTATCATTTAATAGTTGGAAAGATAATAAGGGTAAATATGGAAAATGATAATAAATGTTGCCTTGAAATTATAAGGTGCCTTATAAAAAGGACCACAAAAATTTGTAAGAATTGTCTTATAAAAATGACCGGAGGGAGTATTATATATATTAAACAGGTCGACTTGTCAGGCCTAACAGGCCTTTTCATATGCCTGACCTTTTTAGATAAATAGGCTTTTTAAAAAGTCTTAACCTGACCTTTTTAATAAACGAATCAAACCTTAAACAGGCCGAATGGCCTATTCCCACCCCTACCCAACATAATAGGCTTATGTTATTCTATTGTTGCAACAAACACCAAAAATAGAATAAGATATGATATTAATATGTTATCATGTCCTTTATTCTAGCCACCAAATAAGCCCTTAAATTTTTTGCACAACGATTAAACTGACAGTCATTAAATAGTTTAATCTTAGTGAATTATAATTATATTTTTTAATAAAATTGTATTTTACTTAATAAAGTTGCTAAATAGACAATATTAATTTAAAAAGTAATAACATTTTTTAAATAATAGGTAAAATAAAATAATTTAAAAAGATAATGATATTGTGAACCAACGGTGGTTCGTTCAAGTGATACAAATTTGATTCCCTATAAGCAAAGTTTTAGTTAGGTTAGAGCTTTGTGTGTGGGAAAAAAAAACTCCACTTGAAAAGCAAGTCCGACCATGACATGGATCTTGACTTGATTAGGTTGTGTCACATGGAGAATACTTTTGATTTATACCAAAAAGAAAATGATATTGTGAGACATAACATAGAATAAAAACTTAAAAAAAATAATGATAATATTTAATAAATGTGACACTTCATGTATTATAGAAGTTTAATTTTTTTTCTTATCCTTTTATGTTTTTATTTAAATTGAAAAAATATATTGATTAAGAAATACATAATAATATTTATATCACAATCTTATTATCCATTAGATATTTTAATTTAAATTTTAAAGTATATAATATTTTATACTTATATTGTTAATTATCTTTAAAGTATTAATAAAATAGGAATTTATTTCATACATAAAATAGGTTGCTAAAATACTAGTATGTGTATGTATGTTTGTATATATATCTACATTATTCTTCTAGTCGGTTAATTCTCTCTCTTATTTTACTCTATGAAGTTTTCTTTATTATTTACTAACAGAAAGATAGGTAAAGTCGTGCATGTTTGTCCATATTTTTTATTTTTTTAAAGCTCCATTGAGAATAACTACCATCTAAATTCTCTGAAACTCCCTCAAATTTATTTTTTTAAACTCTCTCATACTATCTTGCATGTCTATTTTGCCCAACTGTAATGTCATAATTTTGTGAATTTAAAAATAATGTTCATTGGAGATATATTCTTGAGTTTATGAAATTATTTCGCGTGATTATCAATATCGATATTCAATCATTACACATTAATTGCATAGGTACTTCAACATTACTTAAGCATTAACATAAATATACATGTTCATACATCAGTATAAAATTGCCAACAAGTGGTTCAACATGACATAATACATAAATATAGGCATGGAGGGGATATTATCATTCATGTGTTCTGACAAGGTAGAATGAAACAACTACGGGCTACACATGTACCATGATATCCCCCAAAAGAATACATCAAGTAATGTCTATTACAAAAATAATCTAAATACATCGAAATAAAATAGGTAGAGTACAACCCACCTATAGGCTCCCAACGCCCCGATCAAGCGCCCGATTGAGAACCCTGCACATCTAAAAATAAACCACAAACATGTGGTGAGACTAAAATCCCCGTGAGCATGATCATGCAAGCAATGTAGGGATTCACACAAATGAAAATGCACAGCGGAAGAAGCATACAACATTAATATTCATCAAGGTGTTGGAAATACATGGAAACACTAGAAGGGGGGTTGAATAGTGTTTCAATGGAAACTTTTTCTGATTCAAATATTTTGCAAATTTTGCTTCTAAAATACTTCAGATGATGGCTGTCAGTCTGAAGGTTTTAGTTACCTTCTGAATCAAGTTCAGATTAATAAATTTTGTTAAAAACTTTGTTTGATTCAGAGAAGAAGTTTTCACTTAAATACCTTTTCAATCCCCTTGTTAGAATAAAAACAGAACTGAAATAGCTTAAGGGATAGAGGAAACTTAGCCAAGAATTTATCCTGGTTCACTCACAACCACCATGAGCTACGTCCAGTCCCAGGGCAAAAACCAGCACCTGGATTTCCACTAATCTTGCAAGATTACAAGTATTCTTTTCTTTCAAGTCTCTTCAGGCTCTACACCAAGTATTGTTTCTTTCACCAAGCCTCTTCAGGCTCTCAGACACTTATCCAAGTGTAACCCAAGTATTCTTTTAGACAGAAAGCCTCTCCAGGCTTATAAACCCAAATTGTTCTAAGTTTAAGCAGAAGAAATTTTGTTCGCTGTCTTCAGATGATAGCTTTGAACTAAATTGTACAAAGAACTTAGATTCTCTCAGAATATGAAAGTAATAAGTGTACAGGAATAACAGAGTATATTTTTGCAGCGTGTAGTTTCTTGATAGCAATTCTTCTCTATTTCTTCAAATCTGCATGAGACGTATTTATACTTTTCAGGGAATAGATGCCCGTTGTCAAATAGCATTAAATGCTTTCAGGAGACGTTTGACACGGCTCTGTCCAAAGCGTTCTGGGCAACCTAGGTGCAGCAGGTCTGCGCACACAAAGCATTCTGGCAGGAGCAGCAGGGTTGCAAACTTTCCTTAAAAATTCTAAACATTTGAACGAGGAGAGAAAGCAGCTTTGACTCTTATGCTGAAATAGGTAAGATCTTGATATGAACGTTCCTCGTACTCAGCAACGTCTTTCAAGGGTCAAACCATTGTCCTGAAGTCTTCAGCTTTTAGATGCAAGGGATGCTTCAGATGAACTTCTCACTTTCAGAAGATAAACATGTGAAGTCTATAAATCAATTTAAGTATTTAAACATGACAATAAGACTTAACATCCTTAAGTTTTAATGATTAACAAATAAGATTATATTAAGGACAAATAAATTTATATAAGAATCTTATAAGATTAAGTAAACAGGTTCTACTGAGAAAGGTATTTGTTTGTTGATTGTGATTCAGGTTAGAATATTTATCTGAAGAAGAAGAGTAGAAGATCACAACAGAAGAAGAACAGTATCAGAATCAAGAAGAATCAAAATCAGAAGATCGGAATCAGAAGTTCAGAATCAGAAGAACGAAGTGCAGAATATGAAGAAGAGTAATTCTCAACAAGGTTGAAGCAATTGAAGAAGCAATCAACTGAAGACAGACTTCGTCTGAAGAACTGAAGACTTTGAAGATTAGGAAGATCTGAAGATTATCTGAAGAACAGTTAAGAAATAAGAACAACTATCATCTGAAGAATTGAAGACTTTGAAGACTCGGAAGATCTGAAGACCATTTGAAGACTTGAAGACAACAATGGAAGTTAAGCTATCATCTGAAGACGCAACTATCTGAAGAACAACTATCATCTGAAGAAATGAAGACAATATGAAGCAGTTTATGTATCTGAAGACTGAACGTATCAGAATCCAGAAATAATCTCTTGGAGACGTTACAAAGAGTGTGGCTCACTCCAACAGATGGATTATATACAAAAGTTAGACATGCTTTTCGACCTCGACCAAAGTCTTGCACAAATAAGGAAACACTGCAAAGACTTTCTGCAATGCAGCCGCTCCTGCAACAAAAGGTATCTGCGTGCGCAGACCTACTGTACCAGTGTCTGCCATCGATCAGAACGGGACAGAAGACCAAGTAAAAGCAACAAGAAAGATGTTTGAATAAAATACATCTTTATTCATATCAGAAGAAGAAGAAGATACAAGAAGAATGAAGCTGCAATCATCTGAAGATCAGAAGGCATATCGCATAAGAAGAAGAAGAAGAAGAATGAAGCTGATATCAAAGAATTGAAAGCATTTCAAGCTGGAGAATTGAAATAAGCTTGAAAAAATTATGAGCACTTGTTGAAGCTGATGAACTAACAATCAGAGTATATGTGAAGATTGAAGAGATCAATCATCTGAACATATCAACTCTCTGAATGCATGAAACAACTCTCAACATAGAAGAAAAGATTATATGATTAAATGCTTATAATATCATATATCGTTATCCAAAGAAGTAACGACAACAACAACTTTTGGACTAGACACCTCACTCAAAGAGAAAAGAAGAAATGGTGTCAGGAAGCATGTGGAAAAAGGAGTATACGCAGAATATGCAAAGGGACAAATCCGACGGATATTTCCTCATATACACTCCGAAGAAAATCAGAAGAAATCTGAAGAAAGCAGAAGTAATCAAATGCAAGCAGAAGAAAGCAGAAGAAAGCAAAAGCAGATCAAGAGAGAGAGCAAGCATAAACATATCAGAATATCTCTAACAAAGAAGCACATAACAAGTGTCTGAACGAGATCGTCTAAACACCTATTCGCTTATGAAGAAGCAAACCGTTTGAGGAGCTATTACACAACGGCTATATGAGCCACATCATCATCAACTCAACGGTATTATGAATCATCTTCAACGGCTATATTCAAGCAGAACATATAAATAGCCCCAAGATTGATTTTGAAGATGTTGGTCGGTCAGATCAATCCGGCTACTGACCTGTTGGTCAGTTAGTCATGTTTGTCAGTTGATCTGTTAGATCAATCAAGTTGGTTGTTGGTCTGAAGACAACCATGCTGAGCAAACTGACTATCAAACCTGGAATGGTTTGAAGCCCTGAACATACCTTGGTGTTCCAATGATACGGGTGAGAATGTAGCCCATGGAAACCAATGGTTGGAGAATAAGGTTGGAGCTTAAATTCATATCTTAGTTAGCCTACTCTCAGAGGATGGTATTCCTCATAGAAAAGACAGGGATTGTACTTAATTTCAAACACTTGTATCACTGTCTATCCTTGTACTTAGCTTGTAATGTCTGTATCCTGAGTGTGTACTCAGTAATCCCTATGTACAAGAAGAATCTAAGTTGAGAGGTTCTAGCGAACTTCTAGCTTAGGTTGAGTAGTAAAATACTCTACACTTGGATAAGTGTCTGAGAGCCTGGAGAGGCTTGGTGGAAGAAAGAATACTTTGAAGAATTTGAGTTGAGAGGTTCTAGCGAACTTCTAGCTTAGGTTGAGTAGTAAAATACTCTACACTTGGACAAGTGTCTGAGAGCCTGGAGAGGCTTGGTGGAAGAAAGATTACTTGGTAGGATCTGTGTATGATCCTGGCTGGGTCTTGGTGACCTAGTGTGACACATGCATGTGTTGGGTCTAAGGGGCCTGGAAGACACATGTAGGTGTTGAGAAAGTCTTGGTGACCTTGTTTGCTGGGTCGGTGTGACCTAGTGTGTTCAGGGTCGGTGTGATCCTGGATGTTGATGTTTGGAGAGACTGTACTCGTGTTTGTCTGAAGAGACGGTACTTGTGGAAAATCCAGTGGTGGTTTGCCTCTGGGACTGGATGTAGCTCACGGGTTGGTAGGTGAACTAGGATAAATTCTGTGCCTAAGTTTTCTCATCCCTTAATCTCTTTTATTTACAGTCTTTACATTTACGTTGGGGATTGAAAAGTATTTTTCATAATAATCTTAACACAACAATTTCAATAAAACAAGTTTTGAAACAAACATAACATAAAACATCTCTTATATCGTTTGAAGCATTACAAAGAATGTACGTTGAAGAACCTCTGAAATAACTGTCTGAGGTGAGTTTAAAAGGAGCTTAGTTCAGAAGTTAGAAACAGATGATCTCTGATCATCTGAAGTATTTCAGAAACAAATCTGAAGGTACTCTTGGTAATAATCTTCAGAAGATACTTAGAGAAGCTTTTCAATCAAAACAATCTTAAGTTTAAGAGAAAGATTTTCTATCTTTATCTTTCATATGTTCCACAAGTTTTTAAAAGTAACTCTGATTAAGATTCGTTTTGCACATTGATCACCCTACGTGATTGATTTAATCAAAGATTTCCAAAATAGTTTAAAAAGATTAAAATACTATTCAACCCCCCTTCTAGTGTTTCCTGTGGTTCTAACAAGTGGTATCAGAGCTCGCCTTTGGGTTGAGCATCTAACAAATGTAGAAGGAGTAGATCCTCAGAAGATGGAAATCTCACAAGCTGAAGCAACTTTGAAGAATGATAATGAGAATAGGAAAATTATTTTTTCCAAAACTCATTATTCATGGAACTGAAGCGCAGGACGTAACTGGAAAAGGAAAGTGTATCTATCTCTAGATCACAAACGGGTAACACCTTTCCTATCTAAATTCAAATTTAAATTTAAATATAGTTACTTAACTGTTGTGTGTTTTGTTTTATTGAAATTTTTTTGGTAAATATGGTATGAAAATGTGTTGCATGATTTGTTTGATTGAAATCATTAATTCGTGTGTATATATATATGTGTGTGTGTGTGTGTGTGTGAGTGTGAAAATATATGACTGCATGCTAAGTGTTCTATATATATATATATATTGCCTGATGTTTATAATTTGTTCTGTGTATATACTTGTTGCATGTTTTCTTTGTCTGTTTAAAATAAGTTGAACAGTCGCACATGTTTAGTAGAATTATCTGCATGAATATTTGTGTGTTTTTATTTAAGTAAATGAAGAGTCGTAGGTATTATTTGTTTTAATTGATGTATGTGAAACGGCACGATTTGAATCATTGAATCATCAATCGGTTACTCATAATTGGCACGATGCACACCTCTCCATAACTGCTCAGTGCATGAAACCGCTCTCCTCATGGATTGAAGTGATGCTTGACTGCCTATTTAAGGATTGGAAGATCATCAGAAGAACCACACAGTTCATCTCTTTCCAAATCCTCGAAACTTATTTCAATGGCATCAAGATCAGTAATCTCATGTGTTCAAAGTCCATGCAAGTATGATGAAAGGATTATTCCCACAAGAGGGGTAAAACTAAGTGACTTTGACAAAGGGGAACTAAATATTTCTGAGTTTTTCGAAGCTACTGGCTGGATTCCCTATCTTGAAAAGGCATCTTCTCCCTGGCATGAACAAAGTGTTCTGGATTTCTGGAACAATTCAGAAGTGTTCTTTGAAGAGACATGTGGTTTAAACACTTCTGTAACGGGTATGTCTATCAAGGTGGACTTCAAAGGTCTGAAGGAGATTATTGGTGTTGAAGCAACCGGAGAACAATTTTCTTCAGATTGGGAAATCAATGATAGAGAGAAAGAGATGCATGATCAAATGTTATTTGGTCACAGAATTCTTGAAACACTAGTGCGTTCAAATCTACTGGAAATTCCCAGAATTCTGCTGGCAATTATTAATTGTTGTATTCTCCCTAAAAGAAAGGATACAGTCATCATCTCAGATATGGAAAGATTTGTGCTGATTCATCTCCTCCAAAGAAAGAGTCTAAATCTTCCCAGAATCATCCTCTATCATATGATGAGAAGAGAATTAGAAGAAGTCAAGGACTTTCCCCATACCACACTGATTATGAAAGTCCTACAATACAAAGGATTTCCTATTGAAAGATTCTTTGACCAGGAGTCCTCACCTTTCCACACTCTAAAAGAATATATCAAGGGAATATCAGCAGAGAAAACTGAAGTCCATAACTCTCCGTTGTCAACTCAAAGCAAAATGGAGTCATCTGATTCTCTAAGTGTTCATGGAAATTTAAGAGAAATATTCAGAAGATGTAATATAAAGAGGTTGAACGAACGAATTGGACAATTAGAAGAATCACTCAGATTTTATCGAAGAGAATTGCAAATGCTGAAGGCAGAAAAGGAGAAAGTCAATGCCAATGAGAACAAACATGTTGATTATCAATGATACACTTGTGTTTTGTTTCTGAGTCTTTGTATCTATGTCTTCTATAAAATTAAAATTAATGATTCTTAAGTTTTCCTGATTAATTTCAATGTGTTCTATTTGTTTCTATGTGTTCAATCTGTATGTGTTTATATCTGTAACACCCTAATTTCTCAAGCCAGAATTTAGTCCGTTCGAAACCAAATTCAGAACTTAGAATTTAGGATCTTTCATTTTTAATATCGACCAGTTCTATAAATTATCACAAATCCAACACATCCGGATAATTTAAAACAAACATTTAGAACTAAATCTTTTGCTTAATAATCTTAACTACCCATAATCTTTATATGAAAGTCCTTGTTACAAAACTAATTCTAAAAGGATTAATTACATACTCCAAACTTAACTTTAAAACTTCATACATACATTCACATCATAACCAGTTCAGAACAAAAGGGATATACATATGTACATAAACAAATCCATATTCCAAAATACACGATAAAGTTCAATAGGAATCTTCTACATCCCACACATCATTCCATTGGCTGAGTACTCCGAGGGGGAGGCACCTGGACATCTAAAACCCACATATCGCGTGGTGAGATAAAAATCTCAGTGAATAATCTCGATGCATGGATGCAGGCATAATTATCAATGACAGTTCATACAATTCATACATATTCCATGACTCACCATTCACATTATTCATATAATGCACGATGCTCTAAATGTTTGCCTGAAGGCCATGTACACATCACATAAAGAGTTAGACTCGAGCTCGACCTACAGGGGATATCTCCCCAGGGGACGGATCCCACTCCACATAATTGACCGAAGTCCATAAGCGACCAAAGTCCATAATTCTTTTGAATACTTAGTGGATAATCAAAATAGACATTTGAAATTGATAAATATCGTAGTCTCGTCGGTTTCGACAATTTCGATGGTTCGAACCTTTCGAAACCAATGAGATTCAATGTTCAAACAACACCCATTCCGTATATTCATCAATTCCCATATCGAAATCAATTATCGACTCTTAATTTGCCATTTCGGAACAATCTTAATCAAAGAAAACGAAACGTTTCGACGTTTCGATAGTTTTGAAACTTTTCGAGAGTTTCGAAAGTTTCGAAACTAACGAACGTCAAGAATTGATCCGTTCTAACCGATTAATATCGTTGCCCATTGATCATACAACATTCACCACACAATCAAACATCATTATTCACAATATAATCAGAGAAAGGGGAAGAAAGAAGGGGGTTCAAGGGTATGGAGACCAATCCCTAAAATCTATCAATCAAGTGAGAATTACTCACCACAATGTAGCAATTCAAGTAGTTTAGATGAAAGAATTGTGATTCCTAGCTCCATTCCGACGTTTCTACTTCGTTCCGGCACTTCCTCTCTCTAGACCCACTCTTTCTCTCTCTAAAGTTAGGTTTTCTCTCAAAATTCTGATGAATTTCGCGTCCTGGGTATATAAATTTTCGCTCAGTAATCGATTACCAAACCCTGGTAATCGATTACTGAAGGCAAAATTAGCCTAAGAACCCATTCTGGAAACCTGGTAATCGATTACCACCTTTGGTAATCGATTACTAAGAACCCAGGTTGCTGGTAATCGATTACAAGGGTTTAGTAATCGATTACTAGGGGCCAGACCTTCTGGTAATCGATTACTAAGCTCCTGTAATCGATTACCATGATCCAAACTCTCTGGTAATCGATTACCAGCTCTTAGTAATCGATTACCAGTGGCCCAAACTCAAAGGTTTAGTTCAAAATGAGTTACTTGACTTAACCTTACCCATCCTTACTCTTTTCACTTAGTCCCTAATGTTCTAACTACACAATTAACCTATAAGTCTCACAATTAACCTATCAAAAAAATTGGGATGTTACAATATCTGTGCATGTTTTGTTATATCATTAACTCAATTCTATCTCTAACAAATTAACAAATTGATTTCGTAAAAGATAAACTTAATTAACCTAATAAGAGTATTAAAATTAACCATCTTAATAAGACAATTTCTAAATTTGATAAAATGTTATCTGTAATTTAAAATACTTAATTTAATGATTAACAAACTATAATCAGGTGCTACTAAAAGGAATTCTTAGCTTATGTTTCAGAAAACAGGTTTTAAAGAAAAGTTTTCTAAAGTAGATCATCACAAGGAAATAGCTTCTGAAAGGATGAATCGAAGTAACATCATCTAAGAGGATGGATAGTGTGATAACATTTCCATTGTCTGAACCATGTTCAGAAAGTTCGAAATGAACTCACTGAAATTATGGGTCAAACAATGTTCAGATGATTAACACTCTATACATCTAGCCTAACTCAATCCTTAAGGATAGGTTAAGATGATTGTTCAAAGATTCTCTGGAGCAAAAGACAAAAGTAGAGTGCGAAGACATCAAGAGAACTCAGAAGGAGAAAAAGTATTCAGAAAAGGAAATGCATTTCTTCAATCATAAAATGATAAAATTAGTAACATCTCTCCTCTACTTATTTTAAATTTTCATGATCATATGATTTAATTATGAAATCTTTTTTAAAAGACACTTCTTTTAAAAAAGGGATCTTTTGAATCTGTAGCGTCTAATGTCTTGGGTAATTAAAGGACGCGACTTTTCTCTTATCCGTCAATCAATGCACACTTCCCTAAGGAGGCGCTGTCAGGGTCATCATTAAAATCTTTAAGTGCTCTTATGTCTATATATATATACGTAATTAGAATATTAGTTCTCCTCATCCAAACCCCCATATCTCTCCAAGAAACCTCCAAAAGTTTTTTTTTCTTTCTCTTCCATCTCTCAAAATGTCTTCCTCTATCTCTATCTTTCAAACCCAGATCGTAGATTTTCAGAGTCTCACTAACGATGGTTTTAATGTAACTGCCTTCTTCGAAGTCGCCGGATGGTTACCCTTCTTTGAAGCCATTGATAGTTAGTGGCATGAAGAAAGTGTGTACCAATTCTGGAACACATTAACCCTGGAAAACTCAGAAGTAGAGACATGTCTGAAAGCCCATGTGTTGGATCAAAAAGTAGTTGTGACTACTGATATCCTGAAAAAGCTCTAGGAGTAAAAGCAGAAGGGGAAATGTTCTCAACAGGCTGGAAAGACCTGTATGATTGTGAAAGAGAGTTTAACCATCTGATCTTCAGTAGGCGAGGAATGAAGGTTATTCCCAAAGTTCTCTTCAACATTCTGAAATATTGTGTGATCCCAAGTATTAAGGACAACCATAACTCTGAGATGGAGAGATTCCGTGTTATCAATCTTCTACAAAATAAGAAGATTAATCTTCCGTGGATCATTCTATTTGATATGGCTAGAAGAAAACTGGGAGACTCTACTATCCTGCCTCACAATACTGTGATCATGAAGATTCTTGTGGTAAACAATGTGGTCATTGACCATCTGTACAATCATAGAAATCCTGGTCTTCTTAAGGTTAATCATCGGAACATGGAGGAAACCGATGGCATTCCTGAGATCCAAAGACTAAGGATGGAGAACACTCAACTTCGTCAAAAGTTAAAGAAGATAAGGAGGACTGTGTTCAAACTGACAGGTGATATGGGAATTTAAAGAGTCAAGTGAAGAGAAGCCGATCCTTTAAGTCCTTGACAAAACATCTCATATTTGCTTGTGTGCCTCTTCTTTTTGTCTTTAACGTTTGATATTCTTATCCTTGCTCTGTCCTCTTTGGATATAGTGAACATGTTTGTTTTCCCTTCGGTCTCCATCTTGTATGTCTCTGATCTCTTATTCTTTAGGTCTTTTTTTTATATAACAAGATTTTAAAATCAAAAGAGGGAGAAAACTAATCACCAAACCTTTTTAATCAATGACAAAAGGTGGAGAAATATAAACTAACAAAATGCTAAAAAGAATGAAACAAAAAGGGAGAAATATAGGAAGAAACATAAATAGGAAAGAAATATAAAATATAGTAAGGAAACTCAGAAGACAACAAACTAAAAGTCATAACATCTGATAAGAATAACAATAAGTAAAATAAGGTAATAACAGAGTTTAGGTTCTCAGTAACATAGGTATCTGAAAGATTTAACCTATAAGAGTAACATAGTAATAATTAGTATCTAAAAGATTAAGAGTAAAGATTAACATTTGATATCTAAAAGATTTAATCAGAAAAAGTAATATCTAACAATTGGTATCTAAAAGATTTAATTAACAAATGGTATATAAAAGATTTAATTCATATCTAAAAGATTTAATTGGTTCAGAAGATAATTAAAAAAAATATCTTTGTCTGTCTCAGGGGGAGTAATATAGATAGGGGGAGTAATACAATTAATTAATTTGTTTATCATCTCTCGTTTCTCTTTTCTATATACATTTATTCAGTAATATATAACTTATTTGTCATCATTAAAAAGGGGGAGATTGTGTAGTCTATAAATCAGTTTAAGTATTTAAACATGACTATAAGACTTAACATCCTTAAGTTTTAATGATTAACAAATAAGATTATATTAAGGACAAATAAGTTTATATAAGAACCTTATAAGATTAAGTAAACAGGTTCTACTGAGAAAGGTATTTGTTTGTTGATTGTGTTTCAGGTTAGAATATTTATCTGAAGAAGAGTATAAGATCACAACAGAAGAAGAACAGTATCAAAATCAAGAAGAATCAAAATCAGAAGATCGGAATCAGAAGTTCAGAATCAGAAGAACGAAGTGCAGAATCTGAAGAAGAGTAATTCTCAACAAGGTTGAAGCAATTGAAGAAGCAATCAACTGAAGACGGACTTCGTCTGAAGAACTGAAGACTCTGAATATTAGGAAGATTTGAAGACTATCTGAAGAACAGTCAAGAAATAAGAACAGCTATCATCTGAAGAATTGAAGACTTTGAAGACTCGGAAGATCTGAAGACCATCTGAAGACTTGAAGACAACAATGGAAGTTTAGCTATCATCTGAAGACGCAACTATCTGAAGAACAACTATCATCTGAAGAAATGAAGACAATATGAAGCAGTTTATGTATCTGAAGACTGAACGTATAAGAATCCAGAAATAATCTCTTGGAGACGTTACAAAGAGTATGGCTCACTCCATCAGATGGATTATAAACAAAAGTCAGACATGCTTTTCGACCTCGACCAAAGTCTTGCACAAATAAGGAAACACTGCAAAGACTTTCTGCAATGTTGCCGCTCCTGCAACAAAAGGTATCTGCGTGCGCAGACCTACTGTACCAGTGTCTGCCATCGATCAAAACGAGACAGAAGATCAAGTAAAAGCAACAAGAAAGATGTTTGAATAAAATACATCTTTATTCATATCAGAAGAAGAAGAAGATACAAGAAGAATGAAGCTGCAATCATCTGAATATCAAAAGGCATATCTCATAAGAAGAAGAAGAAGAAGAAGAATGAAGCTGATATCAAAGAATTGAAAGCATTTCAAGCTGGAGAATTGAAATAAGCTTGAAACAATTATGAGCACATGTTGAAGCTGATGAACTAACAATATCAGAGTATATGTGAAGATTGAAGAGATCAATCATCTGAACATATCAACCCTCTGAATGCATGAAATAACTCTCAACACAGAAGAAAAGATTATATGATTAGATGCTTATAATATCATATTTCTTTATCCAAAGAAGAAACGACAACAATAGCTTTTGGACTAGACACCTCACTCAAAGAGAAAAGAAGAAATGGTGTCAGGAAGCATGTGGAAAAAGGAGTATACGCAGAATATGCAAAGGGACAAATCCAACGGATATTTCCTCATATACACTCCGAAGAAAATCAGAAGAAATCTGAAGAAAGCAGAAGTAATCAGATGCAAGCAGAAGAAAGCAGAAGAAAGGAAAAACAGATCAAGAGAGAGAGCAAACATAAACATATCAGAATATCTCTAACAAAGAAGGACATAACAAGTGTCAGCACGGGATCGTCTGAACACCTATTCGCTTATGAAGAAGCAACCGTTTAAGGAGCTATTACACAACGGCTATATGAGCCACATCATCATCAACTCAACGGTATTATGAATCATCTTCAACGGCTATATTCAAGCAGAACATATAAATAGCCCCAAGATTGATTTTGAAGATGTTGGTCGGTCAGATCAATCAGGCTACTGACCTGTTGGTCAGTTAGTCATGTTTGTCAGTTGATCTGTTAGATCAATCAAGTTGGTTGTTGGTCTGAAGATAACCATGCTGAGCAAACTGACTATCAAACCTGGAATGGTTTGAAGCCCTGAACATACCTTGGTGTTCCAAAGATACGGGTGAGAATGTAGCCCATGGAAACCAATGGTTGGAGAATGAGGCTGGAGCTAAAATTCGTATCTTAGTTAGCCTACTCTCAGAGGATGGTATTCCTCATAGAAAAGACATGGATGGTACTTAATTTCAAACACTTATATCACTGTCTATCCTTGTACTTAGCTTGTAATGTCTGTATCCTGAGTGTGTACTCAGTAATCCCTATGTACAAGAAGAATCTAAGTTGAGAGGTTCTAGCGAACTTCTAGCTTAGGTTGAGTAGTAAAATACTCTACACTTGGATAAGTGTCTGAGAGCCTGGAGAAGCTTGGTGGAAGAAAGAATACTTGGAAGAATCTGAGTTGAGAGGTTCTAGCGAACTTCTATCTTAGGTTGAGTAGTAAAACACTCTACACTTGGATAAGTGTCTGAGAGCCTGGAGAGGTTTGGTGGAAGAAAGAATACTTGGTAGAATCTGAGGTGAGAGGTTCAAGCGAACTTCTAGCTTAGGTTGAGTAGTAAAATACTCTACACTTGGATAAGAGTCTGAGAGCCTGGAGAGGCTTGGTGGAAGAAAGAATACTTGGTAGGATCTGTGTATGATCCTAGCTGGGTCTTGGTGACCTAGTGTGGCACATGCATGTGTTGGGTCTGAGGGGCCTGAAAGACACATGTAGGTGTTGAGAAGGTCTTGGTGACCTTGTTTGTTGGGTCGGTGTGACCTAGTGTGTTCAGGGTCGGTGTGATCCTGGATGTTGATGTCTGGAGAGACTGTACTCGTGTTTGTCTGGAGAGACTATACTCGTGTTTGTCTGAAGAGACGGTACTTGTGGAAAATCCAGTGGTGGTTTGCCTCTGGGACTGGATGTAGCTCACGGGTTGGTGGGTGAACCAGGATAAATTATGTGCCTAAGTTTTCTCATCCCTTAATCTCTTTTATTTACAATCTTTACATTTACCCTCGGGATTGAAAAGTATTTTTCATAATAATCTTAACACAACGATTTCAATAAAATAAGTTTTCAAACAAACATAACATAAAACATCTCTTATATCGTTTGAAGCATTACAAAGAATGTACATTGAAGAACCTCTGAAATAACTATCTGAGGTGAGTTCAAAAGGAGCTCAGTTTAGAAGTTAGAAACAAATGATCTCTGATCATCTGAAGTATTTCAGAAACAGTTCTGAAGGTACTCTTGGTAATAATCTTCAGAAGATACTTAGAGAAGCTTTTCAGTCAAAACAATCTTAAGTTTAAGAGAAAGATTTTCTATCTTTATCTTTCATATGTTCCGCAAGTTTTTAAAAGTAATTGTGATCTTAAGATTCTTTTTGCACATTGATCACCTTACGTGATTGATTTAATCAAAGATTTCCAAAATAGTTTAAAAAGATTAAAAGACTATTCAACCCCCCTTCTAGTGTTGCCTGTGGTTCTAACAAAACATTCTTCAGACGGAGTTGTGTTCTTCAGACAATCTGATGCTTCAGATGATGTTTCTCATCTTTCACAATCTGAAACATAATAAAATTTTATGAAAGGATATTGCCATAAATTCATCTGAGTTTTTATATTTGTTGTTCGTTAAAACTCTTTAAGGGAATGAGACTGAAAGTATATTTAATTATTTAAATAAATTTTGAGACTCAACAATCTCCCCCCTTTTAATGATGGTAAATATAAAATATTCTGAAATCTGAAAAGGGTAAAAAAGATTTTGAGTTTAGAAAATTATCCCCCTTAACCAGATGTTCCATCTGAGATACATATTCTCCTTCTGAAATGATCGTTCTGAAGCATTCTCTGAAGATACTCATGCTTTAACACTTTCAGAATTTTGTTAGTCTTAAACAACATATTTAATACTCCCCCTTTTGTTATCAATGAAAAAGGGTAAGCAACAGATAGAGCAATAAATGTAGTTAAGACAAAACATCAGTAATAAATGCACATAAGACAATGCAACCAACTTCTCATGCATTCAAGTGTTCAGAATTGTTTCAAACAAAAAATAAAACATAAAGTGAAACTAAAGTAGCTTATGACAAGACAGAATCATTAACTAGGTTGTAAGCCTTCTCAAAGCCTGCTCAAATATTTCCTGCATGGCTTGCTTCTGACTATCCAGTTCAGCTACAATTGCCTCCTTCAGCTCATTGTGACTAGCCTTGATCTGTGCATGTGCAGTGATAAGCTTATCTGATTTCTGTATGAAGGCTTCATTCTGATTGCTTAAAGCATAATGTTCTCTAGAAAGAACAACTATTTCAGCTTCTATATTCTCTTCAAAGAAAATCAAAGATATATGCCTGTTGGTGAAGCGATAGTACTGAAAACCATATGGAAGGTTGAACTTGGGAGGCTCTTTGACTGGGATGAGAAACTTTGGTCTTTTGAAAGGAAAACTTACTCTCCATTCAGGATGAAATTCCCTGGTAGAGAAGTCTGACATAGGAAATCTCCCTCTGAATAATGTAGGTGTTTCCAGGGTAGAATTCTTCCCAGCTTTCACCAGAGAGTCAGCATCATTCCACTGAGCTCCAGATGTACTACCTTCCTGCTCAACTAAGTTCCAGCGATAGTTCCACATGGCATCAGACAAAGAATGATCTATGCCTTATTGTTCAACAATGAATTCAGACAATCCTTCCCACTCTTCTTCTGTTAAAACTTTGGGTTTAATTTCTCCTTTAGATACAACACCTTTACCTTTCCAGGGAGAAGTCTCAACAAAAGGGTATCTTGGTACTATCCTATCAGGTTGCACCAGGATAGAAGTAGATAGCTTGGTGTGTACTCTTCTGAGTGGTCTGAAGTCTCTATGCCCAAAGGAACTTGAGTACTTGTCAACCAGCTCAGATTCAAGACACAACATCCTCACAGCAATCCAGTCATCATATGATAAAGAATGTTGATCCTGAGAGAAAGGATCTAGTACCCTCCACTTGTGACAACGGGTGAGTACTCCATGCCTTATCTTCTCCAATGAATCTGAAAGACTTCCTCCCCTGAACTGATAAGCCTCCTTTGTCTTGCTGCAACAGCAGATTCCAAAAGAAGCCTTGAAGTTGGATGGCGAGTTATGGGAGCAGCTTCTTTGAAGAACAACAATTCTTCATAAAGATTTGGGAATCTGGGTATTTTAGGCCTTTCTTCAAGAGGAACATTATAGAATCTGTGTGGTATTTTAGCTACCCACAACACCTGCTGATCATCTTGAACTGTAAGGCTCAGATCAAAGGTGGGTTCCCTTCTCAAATCTCTTGGTTTCTCCTTCAACAGTTCTGCCCTAGTCATAGGTATATTACCTCCAAACCAGACACTACTTGATTCATCATCTGAGTTTAGCTTAGAGTATCCTGAAAGAGTTGAAGATGAAGGTGAAGGTGGGGGTACTTCTTCTATTGTGCCGATCATCTTAGGTGGAGGAGGGGATTCATCCTCTGAAGTAGAAATATTGCCAAAAATAACCCTAGGCCTTTTAACAGGAGCCATAGAGCCTTCATCAACTTTCTTTTTCAGCTTCAATTCCTCAAACTTCCTCTGATCTTCAGCCACCTTCTGAAACTCAACAACATCTTCTTGCTGGATGTTTTTGCTTCTTGTAACTCTTTGAGGAGCCTCAACAACAGAATCCAACAATCTTCTCTTCTTGTGTCTCCTGGCTTTGGCACTGGCTCTTCTTCTCTTGAGCCTGTTTTCTTGCTCAATCATTTCATCTTCAAGAACAGCTTGCTGAGCAGCAACGAAAAGTGCATAATCTTGTTTTTCTTGTTCTTTCTTTTTCTTTCTTTCTTCTTCTTTAATTTCCTCCACAACCTTCCTGATATCAGCTTCAGGTAGACTGGTAGCAAGAGGAATAACTTGAATAGGCTGAGATGCATCAAAAGATTCAACATCCAAAGGTTCAGATTCTATTCTGTTAATGTCCTCTTCTTGTCCTCCCAAAATGAGAGTAAGCTGAGTAGCAACAGTAGAATTTTCAGTAGCCTGACCCACAATCTCAGGAATTTGTGCAGGCACACTCTGAGCAGGTTCAAACTGTCTGAACTGAACTTCCTTCTCAGTTGAAACTTCCTTCTGAAGCATTTTGGTTCTTTTCTTCTTCACAATTTTTGTGGGAGTTTGAGCAGAGACAAACTTGTCTTTGTGAGGGTCACCCTTCAGCTCGTCCTCCAACATCTCCAAAACCTTCTCAGTGCTTTTCCCAGTTCTGCCAGCTTTGTCTCTGACAGCTTCTTATAACAAGGTTTTCTCAGGTGAGGGCTTCTTCACAGCAATACCCATCTTCTTAATGTTCACCAGAGAGAAAAGAGTAGGACCTCTATGGTGTGACACCCTTCTACCCATATTCTTATACATTAAATAATCTGAAATATATAAAAATAACACTCCACACTGGGTAAAAAGGTTCACAGTTCTCATTGTATAAACGTCATTTACCTCAAAGTAAAATAATTTAAAGTGGAAATAGCAATCGACTATTTTCAAAACACTTAAGCAACGCAATCTCCCAAAATAGAAATAACAAGAACATCTACTAGCCGTGCAAGGCAATTAAAGAGAAGTCTATAAAATTGTTCCTAACTAAAAAAACATAATTGAAGAACCCCCAATGATGTGCCCTGATGTCACATGTACCAGAGCAATACTCCCTTTACTCAACACTCGACACCAATTGTGTCATCATCATCACCTGTAAAATAGTCACAGTGTAACGGTGAGGAAAAGAATACTACTCATACATACACATAGGAGACTACCCTATCCTCACCCTCATGTAAACGACATCATCATATATAACTCATTCTATCATCAAATATAAAACATCGTCACCATCATCATATACACCAACAACATCATCAATATCATTACAATCATCATAATCATCATTAATCATCAAAATCATCATTATCATCATACTCATCATTATCATCAATATCATCATATTCACCATTATCATTACACTCATCATTATCATCAATATCATCATATTCATCGTTATCATCATACTCATCATTATCATCAATGTCATCATTCACCTCCCTGAGTTATACTCGGGGTACAATCATCAACATTATCACAATCATTACTCACCTCCCCGAGTTGTACTCAGGTACCATAATCAATAACATAATCAATACTCACCTCTCTGAGTCACACTCAGGTACCATAATCAATAACATAATCAATGCTCACCTCCCTGAGTCACACTCAGGTACCATAATCACCTCCCCGAGTTAGACTCAGGTACAACATTCACCTCCCTAAGCTACACCTCACCCCTCACTGGGCTTGTGTATCTCAAGTACAATCACCTCCCTGAGCTACACCTCACCCCTCACTGGGCTTGTGTATCTCAAGTACAATCACCTCCCTGAGTTATACTCAGGTACAATCACCTCCCTAAGTTACACTTCACCCCTCACTGGGCTTGTGTATCTCAAGTACAACATCATATATATTCAAACATCATTTACATCATTAGGTTAATTAAATCATCATCACCATTATCACCTCCCCGAGTTATACTCAGGTACCATATTCACCTCCCCGAGTTAGACTCAGGTACAACACCAACATCATCATCATCAATCATTCCCATCATAGTTCATTATAATTATCACCACTCATCATCATCATTAATCATTATAATTAGCACCATTCATCATCATCATGTATTATCATACATATTCACCAATCATCATCATCAAAATCATCATAAATATCACCAAATCTCATTATCATCATAAATAACATCAATCACCATCATCATGTATCATCATACATATTCACCAATCATCATCATCACAAATCATCATAATTATCACCAAATATCATTATCATCATAAATAACACATCAAACTCAATATGTGCATCATCCATCACAAGGATTCACCAATCCACACTGGTAATCGATTACAAGCCTCTTGTAATCGATTACTCGCAAACAAAGTCTCTGGTAATCGATTACCTGCAAGCAATTACCCTGGTAATCGATTACCAAACCTCTGTAATCGATTACCAGCAAACCAACTCTCTGGTAATCGATTACAACATCCTTGCAATCGATTACCTGCGAGCAAACAACCCTCCTGGTTGCCCAGAACACCTTGGTAATCGATTACCACTCCTGGTAATCGATTACCCGTGACGCAGATTGAAGTTCTTGCGATCTCTACCAATTCCAAACTTCTCTATTCAATCTCTAATCAATCCTCTTCATCAAAATATCATCTATATGCGTTTATATTCATCAGACTCCACCAAAGTATCAATCTTTAACAGTTTTACAAGGTTTTCCCATCAAAACCCCAAATCATCAAACCCTTATTAATCCCCTTTTCACTATTCATTTTATTCTCATTCAATCTCCTCAAGATTCATCAAGAATCATACAATCAATCATCAATTACAGTTTTCATCATCCATACTCAATATATCAATTATTAATACGAATTAAAGTCTTAGGTTACTACCCAAGCATCCCCCACATGTACATACAAGCAATACCCTCTCCCCCACCGTACCTTATTGAAGATCGATCAATCAGCAGGGAAGGCTCTCTCTTGGTTCTTGATGATCACGCTCCAGCAATCTCTCCTTGAGACGTTGTTTCTCCCCTCCTTAGCGTTTCGCTCTCTGACATTTTTGAGAAAATAAGGATTAGGGTGAACTATAGCCTTTCCTTACTAAAAAGCCTATATGGGCTGGTCCCACACTCAACTCCCCCTTATCCTCTTTCTAAATTCAAGTAGCTTTATCTCATTTTGAATAGTTTATCTTGTTTAAAACTAATAATAATATTAATACTATTGTTTATTTATTTATTTATTTATTTCTCCCACTTTATTAATTATTTTAATTTAATTTTATTTAATTAAATTTAGGATGTTACATATGGTCATATAGTCTCTCAATGGGAACCTTGAAGTTCAGCACAATCTTTGTAGTGAGGGTGTTGTGAGTGTAACTTGCAGTTGAATCATTCACCCTCTTCAGCATGCTGTAGAGAATGATTCTGCGAAGGTTCAGAGGCTTCTTATCCAGAAGGTTGATCACGCAGAACCTCTCAAGCTTAAAGACATGGTTTTTGCTTCCATGCTTGGGCAAAATGCAGCAACCCAAGATAGCATGGAGGATCCTTACCTTAGGATGCATGAGGGAGCTCTTCAACTCACTGGGATCTTCAATCTCGTACAGCTTCTAAATGAACTTCTTGCTTCCACCATTTTTCACCTCCAATTCTGGAATGAACATCTCTCCAAAGTTAGAAACACCAGTTACAACAGTAATGGTGTCAGCATCAACGATGATCTTCACACCCATCCCAGTGGTCTTCAGCCCTTGGTACTTGCCATCTTTAGATGAAATATCTTCAGCATTCTTCTAGAAATCAACCACACTCTGCTCATGCCATGCACAGTCAATGGAAGAGAAGAAGTTGGTCCTACCACAAGCTTCGAAGATCTCAGAGAGATAGATGCCACCAGCTTGAAGTTTATCAAGGTTCACAATTCTGGAAGGCACAACCTGACCACCAGCAGACTTCTTGGACGCCATTGATGAAAGCTTGAGAGAGAGCATGAAGAACTCAGGGAGCTTAGGGCACAAGGAATACAAAGTCTTGCAGAAGAGAGAGTGAGAGCAGTAGCCTGTAACCGTTGACAACACATCCCTTAAATAGTCGTCACAACAGTAATTATGGCAGTTGCAGTCTTGGAGATCGTGCAATCGTGCTGAGAGCAGTTACTCAGAGAAAGAGACCAAATGTTTCAGCTTGCCACGTCATCAGACTCAGTTACTTCAGATGCACAAGTTTATTCAGATGATGTGCATGTTCAGACGCAACATACATTCAGATGATGCATGTTCAGATGCAAGCATACATTCAGATGATCATGTTCAGATGCAACATACATTTATATTTCAGACAAAGCCAAGATATTCAGATTATTTCTTATGAACTTAAATCTATCTTCAGTCAGAGGCTTTGTGAATATACCTGCCCATTGATGTTCAGTGTCAATGAACTTTATATCAAAGACTCATTTCTAAACATAGTCTCTAATGAAATTATGTTTGATTTTTATATGTTTTGCCCTAGAATGTTGAATGGGATTTTTAGATAAGTTAATTGCACTAGTACTATCACATATTGCAGGAATGGAATGAACATCAATGTTAAAGTCTTCTAACAGATATTTTACCCATAGCAGTTGTGAACAACAACTAGCTGCAGCAATATATTCAGCTTCAGCTGTAGAGAGAACAATGGTGTTTTGCCTTTTGCTGGACCAGCTGATCATGTTGTCACCAATGAAATGGCAACCTCCACTTTTTGATTTTCTTTCAAGTCTATCTCCAGCAAAATCAGCATCACAGAATCCTACTAGCCTGTAATCCTTACTTCTCTTATAGCAAAGACCAAGATTAGTAGTACCATTTAAATATCTAAAAATTCTCCTTACAACCTTGTAATGAGTAATTCTTGGATCAGATTGAAATCTAGCACAAAGGCACACACTGAACATTATGTCAGGTTTGCTTGCTGTTAGATACAATAGTGAGCCAATCATTCCTCTGTACAAGGTTTGATTCACTGGTTCTTCCCCTTCATCTTTGCTGAGAGCAACAGAAGGATGCATAGGAGTTGTCATGGGCTTGCAATCACTCATGTTGAACTTCTTAAGCATTTCTTTTGTATATTTCTCCTGATGGATCCATATACAGTCAGATTGTTGCTTTATCTAAAGTCCTAGGAAGAACTTAAGTTCCCCCATCATGCTCATCTCAAATTCAGATTGCATAAGCTCAGAAAATTCCTTGCATAATGAATAATTAGTAGAACCAAAGATAATGTCATCCACATATATTTGAACAAGAATGAAATCTTTGTTAGACATTTTTCTAAAAAGAGTTGTATCTACTTTTCCTCTTTGAAAGTCATTTTCGATCAAAAAATTGCTCAATCTGTCATACCAAGCTCTTGGGGCTTGTTTCAGACCATAAAGAGCCCTTTTCAGTTTGAAAACATGTTCTGAAAAAGTAGTGTCTTCAAAACAAGGTGGTTATCTAACATAGACCTCTTCCTCAATGAATCCATTGAGAAAGGCACTCTTTAAATCCATCTGATATAAGATGATGCCATTATTTACTGCATAAGAGAGTAAAATCGTAATGGCTTCAAGCCTGGCTATAGGAGCAAAGGTTTCAGTGAAGTCAATACCTTCTTGCTGATTGTAGCCCTGAGCAACAAGCCTGGCCTTGTTTCTGACCACTTTTCCTTCTTCTGACAGCTTGTTTCTGAACACCCATTTGGTTCCTACTATAGTTTTCCCATGGGTTTAGGTACAAGTGTCCCGACATCACTCCTAGCAAATTGATTCAGCTCTTCTTACATGGCTAGGATCCACCCTTCATCATGCAGAGCCTCTTCAATGGTTTTAGGTTCAATCTCAGAGAGGAGTGCAAGATTATTCAAGCTTCTGAACCTTGATCTTGTTCTTACTCCTTCCGAAGTGTCACCTATTATTTTCTCTCTTGGATGATGAGTTCTGTATCTCCAATACACACTCTATCTGAGACTCAACAATGTTGGTCTGAGAAGGTCCAGCTTCAGAAACAGGTTCAGTCTTTTGCTCAGCAGGTCCTTAAGATGATCCTTCAAATTTTACCTCTGGATTTATCTGCATACATGCAAAATCCTCTTCAAGATCTGATAGTTCCCTATCAGTTTCTTTAAAGTCATTGAATCTTACATGAATAGATTCTTCCACAGCTAAGGTTCTTGAGTTATAAACTCTGTAAGCCTTAGAGGTTTCAGAGTATCCAATAAAGAAACCTTTGTCAGACTTAGCATCAAATTTTCCTAAATCATCTTTAGTATTGAGTAAGAAACACTCACATCCAAAGATATGGAAGTAGGATATGTTGGGTTTTCTTCCTTTCCACAGTTCATATGGAGTCCTTTTGAGAATTGGTCTTACCAAAATTCTGTTTTGAATGTAACAGGTTGTGTGAACAGCTTCTGCCCAAAAGGATCTAGGTAGATTGCTTGAAATGAGCATGGTTCTCCCTATCTCTTCCAAGCTTTTGTTCTTTCTCTCAACAACCCCATTTTGCTGAGGTGTTCTAGCCACAGAGAAATTGTGTGAGATCCCATTCTCATCACAAAACAGTCTGAAGCTTGAGTTTTCAAACTCTCCACCATGATCACTTCTGATAGCAGATATGCAGATTCCTTTTTCATTCTGCACCTTCTTACAGAATTTTGTGAAATTCTCAAACGTTTCCACTTTGCTTCTTAGGAATATAACCCATGTAAATCTTGTATAGTCATCAACAATGACCAATCCATATTTCTTTTTGCTAAGACTCTTTGTTCTAGTAGGACCCAAATAATCCATGTGAAGTAATTCTAAAGGTCTGCTAGTTGAAACAACATTCTTACTCTTAAAAGAGTTCATGGTTTGTTTCCCTTTCAGAAAATTTTCACATAAAATATCAGATTTGAATGAAAGCTTGGGTAAACCTTTAACCAAATTGTGTTTGGTTAGCTTTGAGATCAATATCAAGCTGGCATGCCCAAGTTTCTGATGCCAAATCTGTTTTTCATCTTCAATTGAAACAAAGCACTTCCCATTTTGACTTGAAAGTTCCTCTAGATCAATCTTGTACACATTATTGTGTCTCTTAGCAGAAAAGAGGATATGATCTGAAGCATCTTTGACTATACATCCTTCTTTGGTGAAAGACACAACATATCCACTGTCACATAATTGGCTTATCCCGTCATGTGTCGCGAGCACCCACTGTCTAGGTACCATTTGTGGTGTTTCTTTTGTCCTGTTAAACACATCTGCAACAGGAACAATTAAACTCTTAGGTACCCATACCTTCTTGGGTCCTCTCTTGTTAGTTTTGGGTCTTATTTTCCCTCTGTGTCTACACTGGGACTCCACATGTCCAGGTTTGCCACAGTTGGAACACCCATTACCTTTCATGGGTCATTTATCAGGTACTTTGAAATTTAAGGATTCGGAAGAAGATGTGACTGAATAACCTAAACCACTTCTGTCTAAGTAATGCCTCTGAGAGCCCAATAATATGTTCAGATTATCAGTTCCTTTGACAAATCTGGCTAGATCCAGAGTTAATTCTCTAATCTTGTTTTTGAGGTTTTTATTCTCTTTTACAAGATTATCAAAATTATTAGGATCTTGCTGAAGTAGCCTTTCTTTGAGAGCAAGGTTTTTTTTTATAAATTTTCATTTTCTAAAGCAACTTGAGTAAAAGCTCTTGAAAGTTCCTTGAGCTCATTGAACAACTCTCTGCTACTTTCAACAAGGTCATCATACTGATCTTGTAGAGTTTGGGGAATTACCTCAGAGTTTGAACTGTCTGACGTTGGTAGGCTTGCCATCAGACAGAGGTTGGCTTCTTCTGAAGTGTCATCCAAATCTTCTCATGTTGGCATCAATCCTTTCTTTTTCTTGAAGAATTTCTTCTTTTGAAAGGTTGGCTTCCTTAGTTTGGGGCAATCAGCCTTCATATGACCTGGCTGTTTGCATTCAAAACAGGTAATTTTGTCAGTGTTAAAAGATTTTTTACCTGGCTTACCTTGTTTGGAACTAGAAGGTTGAGATCTTCTGAATCTCCCTTTTCTTTGCAGCATCTTTTTGATTTTCTTGCTGAGAAGAGCAAGATCCTCATCTTCTGAACAACCTTCAGATTCAGTATCACCATCTGAAGTGTCCTCTGCTTGCATGGCCTTCATGTTACCATGCCTAAGCTGTCTGGCCTTGGAGTTCAATACCAGTGATTTCTTTTTGGTGTCACCTTCCCCAAGTTCTAACTCATGGACTTTGTGAGAGCCCAATAGTTCCTCCATTCTAAGATAATTTAAATCTTTGGCTTCTTGAATGGCAGTGACCTTGGGTCTCCAAGACTTTGGTAAGCTTCTTAGAATCTTTCTGTTGTTATCTCCAGATTCAAAAGTTCTTCCCAGTGACCTGAGACCATTAGTTATCGTCTGAAACCTTCCAAACATTTTATCTATGGTCTCAAACTCTTCCATCTTGAACATCTCATACTTATGTACAAGCATACTGATCTTGGATTGCTTCACAGTCTCAGTACCCTCATGGGTTGCTGCAAGCGTATCCCAGTTTTTTTTGGCAGATGAACAACCATGAACCTTCTCATATTTTGACTTGATCAGAGAACATATCAGAGAGAGTTTGGCCTTGGTATTTAGTTGAACTCGAGCCTTCTGCTCCAAGGTCCATTCAGCTTTTGGTATGGGCAATCCAGCATGCATGGAAACATAGACTCCATCAGTAAGCACATCCCAGACATCAATGTTGTTGCTTTTCAATAAACAACTTCATACGATCCCTCCAATAGTGGTAGTCCACTCCATTGAATGTTGGGGTCTTGTGATGGAGGCTCCTTCAGTGATGTACTGTCTGTTGCTAGTAGAAGTTTCCATTGGACCTTTGTCCTCTGCACTGATTAGGTGCTAACCCAGAGGATAAGCTCTGGTACCAATTGTTGGAAATATAGGGAAACACTAGAAGGGGGTTGAATAGTGTTTCAATGGAAACTTTTTCTGATTCAAATATTTTGCAAGTTTTGCTTCTGAAAAACTTCAGATGATGGTTGTCAGTCTGAAGGTTTTAATTACGTTCTGAATCAAGTTCAGATTAATAAATTTTTTTAAAAACTTTGTTTAATACAGAGAAGAAGTTTTCACTTAAATACCTTTTCAATCCCCTTGTTAGAATAAAAACAGAATTGAAATAGCTTAAGGGATAGAGAAAACTTAGCCAAGAATTTATCCTGGTTCACTCACAACCACCGTGAGCTACGTCCAGTCCCAGGGCAAAAACCAGCACCTGGATTTCAACTAATCTTACAAGATTATAAATATTCTTTTCTTTCAAACCTCTTCAGGCTCTACACCAAGTATTGTTTCTTTCACCAAGCCTCTTCAGGCTCTCAGACACTTATCCAAGTGTAACCCAAGTATTCTTTTAGACAGAAAGCCTCTCCAGGCTTATAAACCCAAACTGTTCTAAGTTTAAGTAGAAGAAATTTTGTTCACTATCTTCAGATGATAGATTTGAACTAAATTGTACAAACAACTGAGATTCTCTCAGAATATGAAAGTAATAAGTGTACAGGAATATCAGAGTATATTTTTGCAGCGTGTAGTTTCTTGAAACCAATTCTTCTCTATTTCTTCAAATCTGCATGAGACGTATTTATACTCTTTAACGAATAAATGCCTGTTGCCAAATAGCATTAAATGCTTTCAGGAGACGTTTGACACAGCTCTGTCCAAAGCGTTCTGGGCAACCTAGGTGCAGCAGGTCTGCGCACACAAAGCATTCTGGTGGGAGCAGCAGTGTTGCAAACTTTCCTTAAAAATGCTAAACATTTGAACGAGGAGAGAAAGCATCTCTGACTCTTATGCTGAAATAGGTAAGATCTTGATACGAACGTTCCTCGTACTCAACAACGTCTTTTAAGGGTCAAACCATTGTCCTGAAGTCTTCAGCTTTCAGATGCAAGGGATGCTTCAAATGAACTTCTCACTTTCAGAAGATAAACATTCTTCAGACGGAGTTGTGTTCTTCAGATAATCTGAAGCTTTAGATAATGTTTCTCATCTTTCACAATCTGAAACATAATAAAATTTTGTGAAAGGATGTTGCCATAAATTCATCTGAATTTTTATATTTTTTGTTCATTAAAACTCTTTAAGGGAATGAGATTCAAAGTATATTTAATTATTTAAATAAATTTTGAGACTCAACACAAGGTACTCAAATTAACAATCAACCTCTTGGTATTTTACCCAGCTACTCTAGGTCTTATCACTTAACCTTTGGCTAGACCTGAGCTCAGTATCAATACAAGGAACGCCTTCCTTGCGGTCCATCTAGACCTACCATTTCCTCATGTCTTATTTAACAGTCAAGTACTCATTTTACTCCTACATAATTCCTCTTAGATCGAAGACCCATAATTTCCTCTCATACAATTATATGTAATAACCTCGTCATGTAAGATTAATGTAAGTCATGCATATTTCCTCAAGGTTCCTTTCATAAGCATATTAACATTAAGCATAAGCAAGATATGCTACAACCTTTTTCCCAAAACCCTAACAATCTCAAACTATAGCATTCATTCCTTAAACCATTCATTCTCATCCAAACACAATCATAGCAAGAAATCACAAGCATCATAGAAAAGGAATAGAGGGGATGGATCATTCAAGAGGGCATGCTAAATGGAAGTGAGTGTGGTTCAACCACACTCACCTCTATAATATAACAAAGTGTAAGGGAAGTCTCTTGAGCTTCCTTCTCCTTAGCGGGATCCACAATCAAACTCCTTCCCCTTCTTCTCTTCAAGGGCATTCAGCTAAAGCAAAAGGGGAAGAAGAGTGTTTGAGAATTTATGAGTCAAATGACTCATTAAAAGCTTTTAAAACGAATCATACGCGTTTTCACTCAAGCAGAAAACTTTAATTGGATCTACTGTCACGTTCTCATTCAAGCGAGAGCCTTCTCACTTAGTCGAAATTGTTCCAGACAGCACCACCTCTCTCTGGACGTTTCTCGCTTAAGCGAGATGAAGTTGGTTGAACGTCTCTAGAAGGGGGGTTGAATAGAGACTTAAAAATATTTTTCCTGAAAGAGCACACTTAATTTCAAGTTGAGACGTGATCTCAAGTTTACAACTTGGAGTCTCAGATTAGATGAGACGTTGTCTCAACAATAATATTGTAATCAGATGAAGATTGATTGGTTAATGTTTATCAACTTGGTTGTCTTTAAGTAGCTTGAGTTTTTAAACAGATTTTCAACTTGAGATGAGATTTAAGATGAGACTCACTTATGAGCTGTTACAAAAGGATTTTCTTTTAAGTTCGTAGTTTATTTTAATAGACAGATTTAAGATGTGCAGTGTAATTAAAAGATAAGGGAGAAGAGATGCACACACAGAATTATACTGGTTCACCCACAACCTTGGGCTACGTCCAGTCCTCACCACCTGTGAGATTTTCACTATTGACAACCTGTCAATACAAGTATTCTTACAGCCTCTTCAGGACGCCCCTCACACCAAGCCTAGGCACCACCTATCTTGGCTGAGTTACAAGTATTCTTACTGCCTCTTAAGGACGCACACTCTCAATCTAAGACTAGGCTTTCTCATATCTTAGATGAGACTCAAATACAATGATTGATAGTTTTGAGGATATTCTAGCTTTAACACACACAGTGTGGGTAGACAATGATTCTGAGCTAGAGTAACTCTCTTCTCACAGGGATATACAAATGAGTACTGTAGGAGAAGAGAGGTGATGAGACTACAAGAGCTTCTTTCTTAAGATTTGTTCTGTTCTTTAAGCTCTAGAGATGAGACGTGAGCTCTGTGTAAGATGAGATAAGATGAGATGATAGATAATTCAGCAAAAGAGTCTCTCTGAATCACTGTAGCATTTAGCATTTTATCTTGATGCAGAAGTAGCCGTTATTTGGTCGTTGAGATTGCTTTGGAGCAGTTGGAAGTAGCTGTTAGAGAGAGGACCTTTTTTCTGGACAAGTGACAGCTTCAAGATGATGTAATCAAGTGACAGCATGCAGTGTACTTCCTTGTCCTTGTGTTGACTTGGCTTTTTGCTTTTGCATAAATTGACTCTTTATGAGACTCATCTTCTGGTCTTATCTTTAAGCTTGCATCTCCTTTATGAGCTTGCATCTCTTTTGTTGAGCTTGCGTCTCTTTTGTTGAGCTTGCGTCTCAAGCTGATCTTGGATCTCTTCATGAGTTCTTGCATCTTTTCTTACATTTCTGAATACTTCATATTCTGAATCCTTTTCTAACGCATGATGATGTTCTTTTATATCTCATGATCAGGCATTCTCTTTTATGAAGTGACCTTGAGCTTGCATCAGTTCATGAGTTGTCGTCTCAAGCTGTTCCAGGATCTCTTTACTTGATGCTTGATAGGACTATAAGTCTTAGCTTTGTTCGCAAAGGCTTATGTTCTGGTCTTTAACTTGATCATCTTCTTTTAAATGAATCTGCAAGTGTTAGCTCTAAAAGAGATATGCCAAAGACTTGAACAGCTTGATTAGCAAATAAAAAGATGTAGTACTTATCCTTTTTAGCTCATGATTTACTTTAATGGTTTGGCATATTAAAAACCTTATATGAGTGAGTTTGTTTCAACAATCTCCCCCTTTTTTGATGATGGCAAACCATTGAAGTTTTCTCTGACAGATTGGACGTCTGACAGATTGTGGAATTTCAGGCATGGGAGGAAGATTTGAAAGATGAAGATTCATCTTCCTTTGAAAATCATTTGAAGTATGCAGAGCCTGAAGCACAGTGTCAAAGCCATCAAATAGAGCTTTTTGCCTCTTCTTGTGATGATCAAGCTTCTTGAGAATTTTTTGCTGAGTCTTTTCAATCTTGGAGAATTGAGTCTGCTGGGATTGCTGTTGTTCTTCATGAAGTTGATTGATGAAAGTGTTGATGGAGTCAGAAAGATGAGTTGGAATAGATGGATTGGAGGATGGAGCTTGAGGGCGTTCAGGTTGTGGAGCTAATTGATCATACTTTGGCTGAGGGGAATTGAGAAGGATGGTGTCCACAAAAGACTTTCCAGGAGTAGGAAATGGAGTTTGATCAGAGTGGGAAGCTGTATACCATTTAGCAGCAGGTTCAGTCTCAACATTCCCAGGGGTCGTCTCTTGAGCAATCTCTTGAGCAGAGGAAGAGAGATCCTTGAGGGTCTCAATAACTATCTTGGTAATGGGTGAGACTTCAGATTGAGGAGCTTCTTGTTGCTGAGGTGGTGGTGAAGATGGAGGTTCATTATCAGTCTCAGTGACTGGCAAGGGCTCTTGAAGGTTATCAGTTGGTGGTACCACATCTAATGCTGGTTCTTGTAGTACAGGAGCCTCAGTATCAGTCTGTTGAGGATCAGCCTGGGTCTTGACAGAGGGGACAGGTTCAGACCTTGTCTGCTTCTTCTTCTTCTTTTGTTGTTCAGTCTCAGTAACCTCTGAAGGTTGATTCTTCCTTTTCTTATGCGCTCCAGGGATCTCTTGCCCTTCTTGAGATCCCTCAGTTGGTTCTTCAACAACCTTCTTTTTTTTCTTTTTCTTTTGAGTCTCACAGAGCTTGGATGATGGAGAAGCTTGAGTAGTGGGAGGAATGGGTGCAGGATTTTCAAGGGGAAAGGTGGGAGAGGGTATTGCCTTATCATCCAATCCTAAGGACTTGAGGTTTGATCTTCCAATCGTCCCAGGTCTCTCAGGAGTTTGCTCACATCCACTAAGGTCAACTTTGAAATGTTTCATGATTTTTGTGGTGAGCATTGCAAAAGGTAGAGATGAGGTGATCTTTGGGTTGTGAAATGCATGCTCCATGTGTTTCAGAATTAGGAAAGAGAGGTTCAGTGGAATACCATGTTTGAGGTGATACATCACCACTAAGTCTTGAGTGTAGATTTTGTTGAAGGTGCTTGCCCTAGGCATAATGCACTTAGCCACAAGATGAAACAAGAACTTGCCAAAAAAGTTGAGTGAGGAGGAGGAGTCTGTCACTTTGGCATCCTTGAACAGAGAGGATCCTACGCTTTCTCTGGTGATGCCTATCTGCTTCCACCAGTCTTCTTGATTGTAGAGTCTGTTTCCTAATACAGGGGCTTGGATGATGGCTCCCAGCACTTCTTCAGTGAGTTCCATATGAGCTCCTTTGAGATTGACAATTACATGTGGTAGCCCCTGAGAGGCGCCCTTGGCTTTTGAACAGGCAGCATAGAATGCTCTTGTCATCCTAGGATAGACAGGCTCTTTGATGGTCAAGTATTCTTCCCAACCTTGTTTCTTGAGATAGGGAGCAATGTCCCAGTTCTCTTCCTTCAGACCCCTAAAGTCTATCATCCTTCCTATCACTACCTTCTTGTCTATGAATTTCGAAACAAACTTGTCCTCAATAAGTTTGTTCTCGAAGAGGTCTGCTCTGAAGGAAAGCTTCTTTCCTTTTGTCTCTGCCGGAGCAGGCCCTTTTCCTTTGTTCTGGGGAGCAGATTTGGTGAGGTCAATGTGGATGGCAGATTTTGGAGCGGAGGTTTGGACAACATTTGAGGCTATTCTTTGGGATTTTGGTCTTCGAGGAAGTGGGGTGCTTTTCTTTGAGGAAGTTGATTTTGATGAAGGAGATGACTTTGAGGGTTGAGATGGTTGAGATTGGGGCTCAAAGGGTTTAGACTCAGTGCTTGGTTGAGGAGAGGGGGAGCGACTGAGGCGCTCTTGACTTGAGGTGACTTCCATGGAGTTTGATTTTTCATAGGCAGAAGACATGATTGCTTCAGGTGATGAAGATGAGGACGATTTGTCTGAGTAGGGTAGTTTTAACCCAATAACCTTGATGCGCATAAGGGATGAGAAAAGACATGAAAGAAGAGTTTTTGATTTTGGTATAAATAAAGTGTGAACAGTGAGAGAAGGATCAGAGAGAGAGAGAGAGAGAACGTGAGGGCTGGTGAGTGGGCAGTTAATGTAACTGAAAAAAGTGGTTGGCACACCCTTTTATATTGTCACGGCTAGTGAGCCATTTAGTGGGGGGTTACTGGCCGTTTTTTAACGGCATTTTCTTTCCCTCCTTTTTGTATATGGGTCTCGTGGAGGCTCCTGAGATTATGTCTCATGATACTATTTTATGAGACGTTGTCTCTTCTCAAGAGACCCGTCTCTTAATGAGACTTAGAGTTGATCTCATCTTTCTATCACCTTTGTTTGCCAAAACACAGAATATTTTCAAGGATAATTAGCTAAGAGCACACATATTCAGCATTTTTAAATTATCAATGAATCTTTCTTCTATTAAAGGCTTAGTAAAAATGTCAGCTATTTGTTTCTTAGTGTCCACAAAGATAATCTCAATAATCCCTTTCTGCACATGATCTCTAATAAAATGGTGCTTAATATCAATATGCTTTGATCTGGAGTGATGAATAGGATTCTTAGCTAGATTTATTGCAATAGTGTTATCACAGAAAATAGGGATTTTGGAGTACCTTAGTGCATAATCCATCATTTGAGATTTTATCCACAAGATCTGTGTGCAGCAGGCTGCAGCTGAGACATATTCAGCTTATGTTGTGGATAGGGCTATGGTATTTTGTTTTTTGCATGACCAAGAGACAAGGCATTTTCCCAAGAAGTGACAAGTACCACTCGTGCTTTTTCTATCCATCTTATCTCCAGCAAAATCAGCATCACTATATCCTATCAGATCAAAACTAAAACCTTTCTCATACCATAAGCCAAGATTAGTGGTTCCAATTAAATACCTAAAGATTCTTTTAACAGCAGTTAGATGAGACTCTTTAGGATCAGATTGATACCTTGCACAAATACCTACAACATACTGAATATCAGGTCTGCTTGCAGTTAGGTACATGAGAGATCCAATCATTCCTCTGTAAAGTTTTTCTGATACAGTTTTTCCAGTCTCATCTTTGTCAAGTTGAGAAGAGGGATGCATAGGGGTCTTCATTTATCTTGCTTCACTCATGTTGAATTTTATTAGCAGGTCTTTTGCATACTTTTCTTGGCTGATAAAGATTACATCTGCTAGCTGTTTTATTTGCAACCCAAGGAAGAACCTCAGCTCACCCATCATACTCATCTCAAATTCACCCTGCATGAGATTTGAGAAGTCTTGACAGAGAGATTGATTAGTGGAACCAAAAATTATATCATCTACATAAATTTGAACAATCAATAAGTCATTGTTAAACTCCCTTTTGAATAGTGTGGTGTCAATCTTTCCTCTGATGAATCCATTTTCTGTTAGGAAGGAGCTTAGCCTATCATACCAGGCCCTTGGGGCCTGCTTGAGACCATACAGAGCTTTCTTGAGTCTGAGCACATATTCTGGATGATGAGGATCTTCAAACCCAAGAGGTTGTCTCACGTAGACTTCTTCTTCAATGATCCCATTGAGAAAAGCACTTTTTACATCCATTTGATAAAGTTTGAAGTCTTTGTGAGCAGCAAATGCTAAAAGAATTCTGATAGCTTCAAGTCTGGCCACTGGAGCAAAGGTCTCATCATAATCTATTCCCTCTTGTTGGTTATATCCTTGAGCTACCAGTCTTGCCTTATTTCTCATGACTTTTCCCTTCTCATTGAGTTTATTTCTGAAGACCCATCTAGTGCCAATTACTGACTGATGAGATGGAGGGGAAACTAGATCCCAGACTTTGCTTTTGTCAAATTGGCTGAGTTCTTCTTCCATTGCTTTGATCCAGAACTCATCATTAAGAGCTTCATAGATGTCTTTAGGCTCTATTTCAGACAGTAGAGCCATCAGATTCTCAGCATCTCTGAAGGAGGATCTTGTCCTTACTCTTTCTAAAGTCTCTCCAATTATCTGATCTTTGGGATGAGATCTCACCAGCCTCTAGCTTCTGGGTAGTTGAGATGCATGCTCATTGTGAGTTTCAGAAGCTCCCTGCACTGCTTTTGTCCCCTCATCTTGTTCTTCAGCCTTGTTTTCCTTTGGAGACGCACTATAAGCTTCAGGAAGAGTCTCTTGATGTGAATTTTCTGTTTGAGAAGGTTTCATAGTTTTTTGCTCAGAAGTGAGTCTCTCCTCAGCTTCCTAAGTGGAGATTTTTAAATCTCTCATCATTTCATCAATTTCTTCATCCAGGTTTTTCTCAAGGTTGTCCTGCATCTCATTGAAAACTACATGCACAAATTCTTCAGTAGTTTTAGTTTTCAAGTTATATACTCTATATGCTTTAGAGGTAAGAGAGTAACCAAGAAAGATTCCTTTGTCAAATTTTGTATCAAACTTGCCAAGTTGATCTTTAGTGTTTAGAATAAAACAATCACACCCAAATATATGGAAATAAGATATTGAAGGTTTTCTTCCTTTCCACAGCTCATATGGGGTTTTATTCAAGATCTTTCTTATAGAGACTTTGTTTATAATATAGCAAGAGGTGTTTACAGCCTTTGCCCAAAAATACTTTTCAACACCAGAATCACATAACAAAGTTCTTGCCATCTCTTGTAGAGTTCTATTTTTTCTTTCAACTACTCCATTTTGTTGAGGAGTCCTTGGGCAGGAGAAATTGTGAGTAATGCCATTTTTATGAAAGAATTTTTTAAATTTGCCATTCTCAAACTCTCCCCCATGATCACTTCTCACAGCACCAATTCCATATCCCTTTTCAGATTGAATCTTTTTACAAAAGGTTTTAAAGGATTCATAGGATTCATCTTTTTGGGACAGAAACAGTACCCAGGTAAATCTTGAGTAGTCATCCACAATTACAAAACCATATTTCTTGCCACTAAGGCTTGAAGTCTTAGTTGGGCCAAAAAGATCAATGTGTAGAATCTCAAGAGGTCTGGTGGTGGATACATGAGACTTAGGTTTGAAGGTTGACTTGTTGTGTTTGCTTTTTACACAAGATTCACATATCATGTCTTTGTCAAATTTTACCTTTGGTAGTCCTTTGACAAGAGACTGATTTGCAAGTTGACTAATAGTTCTCATGTTAATGTGTCCAACCCTTTTGTGCCATAACCATTTTTCATAGTCATGAGACATGAGACAGGTGAGATCAGATAGGCTCTCAAGTGAGACTGAGTAGAGATTCTTATTTCTTTCACCAGAAAAGGCAGTTTTTCCAGTCTTTGAGTCAATGATCTCATAGTAGGTGGGTTGAAAATTGACATAATAACCATTGTCACATAATTGGCTAATACTCAGCAAGTTATGTTTCAATCCCTCAACAAAATAGACATTTTCAATTTGAGCTGAGTTTGCCTTACCAATCTTACCTATGCCCTTAATTTGGGCCTTGTTGTTGTCTCCAAAAGAGACAACTCCAGCAGCTCTTTCTTCAAGTGATAGGAACTTGCTTTTGTCCCCAGTCATGTGTCTTGACAGCAGCTTGATCAAACCAAGATTCCGCAATTTCCGAATCGCCCTGTCGAATGGCCTGTTCTCCGCGGATAATTATGATAGAGAAAGTGCCAATTCAAATGGAATGGATTTAAAATTATGTTACTGTATAGATCGGGCTTAGAAATTCGGGAGTTCGTACTTGCCTTGAATTTAGAATAAAAGAGTACAGAAATCGAATAAGCAAATGAAATAATCCACTGCCAATTTGAATGAAGAAAAAAATATTGTTTCAAAAGCTATCCATTTTAAAAATCGAACTATTTCAAAAAAAAATTCTTTTCCCTAAGAAAACATTCATTTTTGAGTTCATCTTTCATAACCTATTTTTATTGGTAGATCCAAGAAACGAGCCAATTCTCCAGTTGTTTGTGCAACTTTGCTTGTAGTTTTCTGGATGTTAAATACTATTGGATGGGTTACTTTTTATTGGCATTGGAAGCACATTACATTATGGCAGGGTAATGTTTCACAGTTTAATGAATCTTCTACCTATTTGATGGGATGGTTAAGAGATTATCTATGGTTAAACTCTTCACAACTTATCAATGGATATAACCCATTTGGTATGAATAGTTTATCAGTCTGGGCGTGGATGTTTTTATTTGGCGTTTATCAGTGGTGGTATACAATCGGTTTACGTACTAATGGGGATCTTTATACTGGAGCTCTTTTTCTATTATTTCTTTCTGCCATATCTTTATTAGCGGGCTGGTTACACCTACAACCAAAATGGAAACCGAGCGTTTCGTGGTTTAAAAATGCCGAACAAAACAAAAAAAAGGAATAATTAAATTAACTCATTATGACACGTTCACTAAAAGATTTATGTTATAGGCGAACGATGGGAATTGAACCCGCGTCCATTGTCCAGCACCCACATTCTTTTTGATTTGGCTGCTGCTAGGCACACCTGTTACATCAAGAGATTTAGCTTTAGGTACCCACTTATATTTGGGTCCTTCATGGTTAGTTACCTTTCTGTTAGATGCTACTTGTCTCATGTAGCAATCTATGGTCTTGTGGCCATATTTACTACAGCAAGAGCATCTTTCTTTCTTCCTTTTTCTGGCAGGAATAAAGAAGTCTTTATACCAGATATCACTAGAAGATTTTTCATAGCCTAATCTAGCTTTGTCAAAAATTCCCTTTTGAGACCCAATGAGTCTCTCAAGAATTTTTGTTCCATTTACAAATTTTGCTAGATCATCTATGAGAATTCTGTTTTGCCTTTTGAGTCTCTGGTTTTCATTAGACACTTTCTTCAACTCTTGCTCATTATGGACTTGAGCCTTAGCTTTAACCATTTCAGACAGTTTCATGTGAGACAACATGAGACTGTTGTTTTTATGATTCAGACCTTCATTTTCTTTTTCAAGAAATTTTATTTTTTCAAGAGCTGTATTTAATTCTGACTTTAGCAAGGAGCTCTTAGAGGGCAGAAGATTTGAATCATATAAGAGGTTTTCAAAAGCACACTTAAGTTCATCAATTGAATATTCAGAATCAGATTCATATACCTCTTCATCAGATGATTCTCCATTAGCCATAAGACATATATTTGTTGATTGTTCATCTTGGCTTTCATCTCCATCAGTGTCATCCCAGGTAGCCATCATTGCCTTCCTTTTTGGACTTTTCTTTAGATCTTTTCTGAGTTGTGGACACTCAGATCTCATGTGTCCAGGTTTTCTACATTCAAAACAGATGAACTGTCCTTTCTTATCAGTCTTGATTTCTTTTCTTCTTGATGGGAAGTTTCTTCTTCCACTTCCTCTAGCTCTCCACATACGTCTGATCTTCCTTGAGATGTAAGCCAGCTCATCATCCACGTCACTCTCATCTTCATCATCATCTTCATCTTCTGTTTCTGTGTCATGAGATGAGGTGAGAGAAGTCTGTTGAGATAACTTACCTTTTTACCTTTAGTGTTACTAGATGATGCTTTTAATGCAATTATTTTTGGTCGTCTGATGTGGTCTTCCTCCATCAGCTCTTGTTCATGCACTTTTAATGATCCAAGAAGTTCATCAAGTCTGAGGATGCTCAGATCCTTAGCTTCTTGGATAGCAGTGACCTTGGGACTCCAAGGCTTAGGTAAGCTTCTCAAGATTTTTCTTACCATGTCTTGATTTGAGTAGGTTCTTCCCAAGGATTTTAGGTCATTTGTGATAATGGTGAATCGTCTCACCATGTCCTCGATGCCTTCATCTTCATTCATCTTGAAGAGCTCATATTGTCTGACCAGTATGTTGATTTTGGCTTCTTTCACTTGATTTGTCCCTTCATGTTCTATTTCAAGAGCATCCCAAATTTCTTTGGTTGTTGTACATCCTGCTACCTTATCATATTCACTGCGACTAAGAGCACAGGTTAGCAGATACTTAGCTCTTGAGTTTAGAACATACCTTGCTTTTTCAGCATCAGTCCACCTATCTCTGGGCTTAACTATTCTCTGATCAAGCTCATCAGTGGTGAAAGGTATGTAGGGTCCATTTTCTATTATTTCCCATAGATCAACATGTTGAGATTCAATGAACAATCCCATCCTATCCTTCCAGTAGTAGTAGTCAGTTCCATCAAAGGCGGGTGGCCTGTTGGCGGACGCTCCTTTAGGTATGAACAAACTTGCACTAGGTCCAGCCATGGATCTTTTCCTCTTCACACGTAGGTGTGCTCAACCCCTTGAGAGGCCGAGCTCTGATACCAACTGAAATTGGTTGAACGTCTCTAGAAGGGGGGTTGAATAGAGACTTAAAAATATTTTTCCTGAAAGAGCACACTTAATTTCAAGTTGAGATGTGCTCTCAAGTTTACAACTTGGAGTCTTAGATTAGATGAGATGTTGTCTCAACAATAATATTATAATCAGATGAAGATTGATTGGTTAATGTTTATCAACTTGGTTGTCTCTAAGTAGCTTGAGTTTTTAAACAGATTTTCAACTTGAGATGAGATTTGAGATGAGACTCACTTATGAGCTGTTACAAAAGGATTTTCTTTTAAGTTTTTAGTTTATTTTAACAGGCAGATTTAAGATGTGCAGTGTAAGTAAAAGATAAGAGAGAAGAGATGCACACACAGCATTATACTGGTTCATCCATAACCTTGGGCTACATCCAGTCCTCACCACCTGTGAGATTTTCACTATTGACAACCTGTCAATACAAGTATTCTTACAGCCTCTTCAGGATGCCCCTCACACCAAGCCTAGGCACCATCTATCTTGGCTGAGTTACAAGTATTCTTACTGCCTCTTCAAGACGCACACTCTCAATCTAAGACTAGGCTTTCTCATATCTCAGATGAGACTCAAATACAATGATTGATAGTTTTGAGGATATTCTAGCTTTAACACACACAGTGTGGGTAGACAATGATTCTGAGCTAAAGTAACTCTCTTCTCACAGGGATATACAAATGAGTACTGTAGGAGAAGAGAGGTGATGAGACTACAAGAGCTTCTTTCTTAAGATTTGTTCTGTTCTTTAAGCTCTAGAGATGAGACGTGAGCTCTGTGTAAGATGAGATAAGATGATATGATAGATAATTCAGCAAAAGAGTCTCTCTGAATCACTGTAGCATTTAGCATTTTATCTTGATGCAGAAGTAGCCGTTATTTGGTCGTTGAGATTGCTTTGGAGCAGTTGGAAGTAGCTGTTAGAGAGAGGACCTTTTTTCTGGACAAGTGACAGCTTCAAGATGATGTAATCAAGTGACAGCATGCAGTGTATTTCCTTGTCCTTGTGTTGACTTGGCTTTTTGCTTTTGCATAGGTTGACTCTTTATGAGACTCATCTTCTGGTCTTATCTTTAAGCTTGCATCTCCTTTATGAGCTTGCATCTCTCTTGTTGAGCTTGCATCTCTTTTGTTGAGCTTGCGTCTCTTTTGTTGAGCTTGCGTCTCAAGCTGATCTTGGATCTCTTCATGAGTTCTTGCATCTTTTCTTACATTTCTGAATACTTCATATTCTGAATCCTTTTCTAACGCATGATGATGTTCTTTTATATCTCATGATCAGGCATTCTCTTTTATGAAGTGACCTTGAGCTTGCATCAGTTCATGAGCTGTCGTCTCAAGCTGTTCCAGGATCTCTTTACTTGATGCTTGATAGGACTATAAGTCTTAGCTTTGTTTGCAAAGGCTTATGTTCTGGTCTTTACCTTGATCATCTTCTTTTAAATGAATCTGCAAGTGTTAGCTCTAAAAGAGATCTGCCAAAGACTTGAACAGCTTGATTAGAAAATAACAAGATGTAGTACTTATCCTTTTTAGCTCATGATTTACTTTAATGGTTTGGCATATTAAAAACCTTATAAGAGTGAGTTTGTTTCAACACGAGAGTCCTCTTGCATGAGCGAAATTCGGAATTTCGCTTGAGCGAACCTCATTTCGCTTAAGGGAAATTCAGCCAGAGAGCACCCCTTTTTCTCAATCATTTTCGCTTAAGCGGGAGGTTTCTCACTTAAGCAAAAATATCAGTACTAAGTTTTCACATTTGGACTAATATTTTCCCTTAAGCAAGGGTCTTCTCGCTTGAGCGAAAATGTTCTAGACTTACCCTTAAAAATTAAGTTTTAAACCCCCTTTTTCCTGTTTCAATTTATGAAAGCCTATTATACACCTAATTTCATTTATGAAAATTATTTCAAATTTTAGGATATTACACACACTATTATTGTCCCCTTTTAAACTCCGTCAAGAATAATTACTCTCACTTGATCTAGATGAAATAAAAAAGTGGTTTGGTGCATGTTTGTTCCTAAAATCTTGTGTAATTGTTCATCTATTTCATTTATAATTTGGACTTTGGACTGTTCCTGGACCCGAGGTCCCTTTCTGCTGCCTGCAGCACTTGTTTGCCTTGATTGTTTGTGTGAATTTCTTGCTAGATGGGGTTGTTTTGGGCCGCTAATTCCACCCCTTAGGTGTTTGATTTGAATACATTTTGAAGAATCTTTAATCTTGAGGAATCAATCTTGTACATCAATTACACTCTGTTTTTCAAATTGGTAATCAATTACGTATTGAATTGGTAATCAATTACCTGCTGCAATATATTTGATCCGCTGCATATATACATCTTTTGAATTCAAACTCTGATAAATTGATAAAATTGATATTTGAAAGAATTTCAAAGGAAAAATTTTTTAAGGGAAAAACGAATTTTGAAAGTTAACTAAATAATTTTTTTATCGAGAATCTATTCAACCCCCCTTCTAGATTCACTCTAGGACCAACAATTAGCATCAAAGCTGGAATCTTGAAAGTTTTTCAAGAATTTAGCAAATTGATTTTGCGAAAATGGCAGGGAATCAATTGCCTTTTGCAGAAGGTGCTTCAATTAACAGACCTCCTATATTTTGTGGAGAAAACTACTCCTTTTGGAAAGTTAGAATGAAAATTTTTATAGAGTCTGTTAATAGAGGTATTTGGCAAGCAGTAGTAACTGATTACAAGATTCCTACTCACATGGTTAATGATTCAATTTGTGAAAAACCTTTTGATTTGTGGAATCATGATGAAATTAAACGTGTTGAAAATGATTCAAAAGCTTTGAATATCATTCATTTTGCTTTAAATAGTGATGAATTTTTCAGTATCTCTGCATGCAAAATAGCTAAAGAAGAATGGTATCTGATTCAAGTAACTCATGAAGGGACACCTGAAGTTAGAAGAGCGAAAAAGAATATTTTGGTCCAAGATTACGAAACATTCAAAATGACGCAAGGAGAAATGATCATGGATGTGCAGAAGAGATTAACACACATTGTCAGCCATCTTAAAGGACATGGGAAGATCTTTGGTGAAGAGGAACTGAATATAAAAATCCTCAAGTCTCTAAACAGAAAGTTGCAGCCAACCGTAACATCAATTACCGAATCAAAGAACTTGGCCGCAATGACAAGTGCGGAACTATTTGGAAAACTAAGGGAATATGAAATGCACATGAATAGGATGGCGGAAGAAGAACAAAAGGATAAGAAGGTTAAAGGATTAGCTCTAAAAACTTATGAGCAATTAAGTTCGGATGATAGCATTGAAAATGAAACCTCTGAAAAAGAAGATCTAAATTTTATGGTAAGAAAATTCAGAAAATTCTTGAAGAAGAACAGCAAGGGTAAAAAATTTCCAGCCAGGAAATAGTCAAGAAAAAAAGAATCTTCCTCACCAAAATTCACTTGCTTTGAATGTGGAAAGATTGCTCACATTAAAGCGGATTGTCCAAACTTAACTCGGAAGCAAAGAAATGATGAGTAAAAAACAAAGTTCAAAAACAGAAAGAAGAAGGCCAACATTGCTTGGGCGGACAATGCCTTAACCACCTCAAGTGATAGTGATAGTGATCAAGAAGCAAATCTTTGCCTTATGACAAAGAATAATTCAGAAAGTGAGGTAAGTGATTCTGATTACTCTAATGTTACAAATTATGATCAATTGCAAGATGCTTTTATTGAATTGCATGAAGAAGCAAAAAAGTTAAGTTTCTTCAATAGTGCTTACAAAAAGAAAATAAAGTTGTATGAAGCTAAAATGGATTATTTACACAAGGAAATGGATTCTTTGAAAAATGAAAAGCTGAAAAACATTTCCTCTTGTAATGTAGCTTCATCTTCTAGTTGTGAAACTTGTTTAGTGCTCGAATCAAAAGTGGATTATCTGACCAAAGCACTATCTAGATTCACCATGGGAAGCACAAACCTTGATGCTCTTTTGTGTAAACAAAGATGTTTAACTGATAAAACTAGAATTGGTTATAATTGTGATATAAAACAAAAAGCTGTTAAGAACATCTTCAATTTTAGAAAAGCTTCAAGTACACCTTATATTTCCTACAATTACTGTCTCTATAAAGGACATACTTCTTATAATTGTTTGATCAAGAAATTTGGAGTTCCTAATGGAAGGTGCATATGGATTCCCAAGGAAACTAGAGGTGTTACTAATCCAAATGGACCCAACTCCATTTGGGTACCAAAATAAACCATTATTTGTTTTGTAGGTGTGCCTAAAAGCAAAGCAGTCTCTATGGTACTTAGATAGTGGATGCTCTAGGCACATGACATGAGACAAGAGCAAATTTGTCTCACTACAAGCAAAAGAGGGAGGCTATGTAACTTATGGTCACAATAAAAAAGGTCGCATTCTCGGTATCGGAAGTATTGGTAAAAATTCTTCAATTACAATTGATGATGTGATATATGTTGATGATTTGAAATTTAATTTGTTGAGCATAAGTCAACTGTGCGATAAAAACAAAGATTTCCTTCAATCATGAATGCAGTACAATATGTGATGCATCTGAAAATGTCATGTTTGTTGGTAAAAGACTAAACAACATATATGTGCTTGACATTGATCATACCTTATCAAATACAATTTTTTGTTGAGACAAACTGACCTCCAAGAATGTTTTTAATATGTCAAACCACTAAAGTTTAAAATATATAATATGCTCTTTTTTTATGTTACTGATTGTTTGTTCAAGTGTGTGGTAGAACATTGTTAGATTTTTTATTGCAGGTCTTAACATCATAAAGAGAAGCACCATGTGAAAGAAACAAGGAAATAATGAAGAACCTAAAGCATCAGATATATCACAGATTCTTTAACAGCTTGAGACTTGTCTCAAGAACAGATGCAAGGTCATGAGACTATCTCAAGGTAAAGAGACGGATCTAACAGCACATTACGAACTACATTAAAAATGTCAAACAAGAACCATGAGACTTGATATTAGAAACAAGCAAGAGATCAGCTCAAGTAAAAGAACAGATGCAAGAACAGCTTGAGATGTTGTCTCAAGATAAGACGTTGTCTCAATGTCAGATGATGTCTCAGGTTCAGATGAGAAGAGTTATGTGGCATACAGAAGGAAAAGTCAGACTCTGCATAAAGGCACAAGTACAGTCTAAAAAGTCAAGTTGTCAAGTCAGGATAAAGTAAAGACCAGTACACTGTGCAACTGTCACAATGACATATGTACTTTAAAAGTAATCTATCTCATCCAGAAAACATGGGCTGATACATTTCCAACGGCTCTCAAACGGCCATAAACGGCTAACTACTCTTTGATATAAATGCTGAAGAGCTACAGTGGAAAGATCATGAGAGACTACACCCATTATTGAAAGTACATTGCATCTTAACTTATCTGAAGTGACATCTCAAGAGCCTATCTCAAGAAGTTCATATCCAGAGCTTATCTCAACTTGAGAATTTCATTTAGTCTCCATCTCTCTCTTTCCATAAATTGTATTATTATCATTTAGAAGAGAGAACCACTAGCTTAATTCTATTGCTCATTCATACACTGTATGTAAGCTAGATCCATCTCAAAATATCATTCTCCTGTAACTTGTCTCATCTAAGATAGGATGTGTGCCTAGTCTTAGAGTGAGTTGTTTGCGTCCTGAAGAGGCTGTAAGAATACTTGTGACTCAGCCAAGATAGGAGGTGCCTAGGCTTGGTGTGAGAGACGTCCTGAAGAGGCTGTAAGAATACTTGTATTTGACTGGTTGTCAATAGTGGAAATTTCACAGGTTGTGAGGACTGGACGTAGCCCAAGGTGTGGGTGAACCAGGATAAGATCTCAATGCCATCACTCTTACAATTGTCTCTACCTTACTTATCTCATCTCTGATAACAACTGTAAAAATCTTTTATACAATTATTTCAAACTGATTTAAGATCTTTAAGACATTTGAAACTCAAACAGAACTTTAAAATTAACACTACTTTACAACCTGTCTTAACAGAGACACCAAGTCATCAGACTTGAGATCACGTCTCAATTTTTAAAGTTCTGAGTTCTAAGAATTTTCAGGAACAATTTTCACAAAGTCTCTATTAAACCCCCCTTCTAGAGACGTTCAGCCAACTTCAGTTGGTATCAGAGCTCGGCCTCTCTAGGGTTGAGCACACCTACGTGTGAAGAGGAAAAGATCCATGGCTGGACCAAGTGCAAGTCTGTTCATTCCTGAAGGAGCATCTACCAACAGACCACCTGCCTTTGATGGGACTGACTACTACTACTGGAAAGACAGAATGAGACTGTTCATTGAATACCAACATGTTGATCTATGGGAAATCATTGAAATGGGACCTTATATAACCTATATCACAGATGAGCTTGGGCTCAAGGCAACTATGCCCAGAGAAACATGGACAGATGCTTAGAAAGCAAGATATGTACTCAACTCAAGAGCAAAATATTTACTCACCTGTGCCTTGAGCAGGAGTGAATATGACATAGTAGATGGATGTGCCACAGCCAAGGAGATATGGGATGCTCTTGAGATAGAACATGAAGGAACAAATCAAGTGAAAGAAGCCAAAATCAACATATTGGTTAGACAGTATGAACTTTTCAAAATGAATGAAGATGAAGGCATTGAGGACATGGTTAGAAGATTCACTGTTATTACAAATGATCTCAAGTCCTTAGGAAGAACCTACTCAAACCAAGATATGGTAAGGAAAATCCTGAGGAGTCTACCCAAACCTTGGAGACCTAAAGTTACAGCTATTCAAGAGGCAAAGGATCTGAGTATTCTCGGATTGGATGAACTCCTGGGATCCTTGAAGGTTCATGAGCAAGAGCTGATGGAAGAAGACCTCATCAGACGTTCCAAGACAATAGCCTTGAAGGCTTCATCCAAAAGCTCCAAAGGTAAAAAGGTAAGCTCATCTCAACAAACCTCACTCAACTCATCTCATGATACAGAAACTGAAGAAGATGAGGGAGAGGATGAAAGTGATATGGAGGATGAGCTAGCCTACATCTCAAGAAAAATCAAACGCATGTGGAAAGCTAGAGGAAGTGGAAGAAGGAGCTTTCCTTCAAGGAGGGGAGAAATGAGGCCTGACAGAAAAGAACAATTTATCTGCTTTGAATGCAGAAAACCTGGACATCTCAGATCTGAATGTCCACTGCTCAAAAAGGAAATGAAAATGAGCCCAAAAAAGAAGGCAATGATGGCAACTTGGGATGACAGTGAAGAAGATGAAAGCCAAAATGAAGAATATGCAAATATATGCCTTATGGCAAATGGTGATTCATCTGATGATGAGGTATGTGATTCAGACTCAGAATTTTCCTTCAGTGAACTCAAGTGTGCTTTTGAAAATCTTCTTTATGATTCAAATCTTCTTGTTTCAAAGAGCTCTCTTTTAAAATCTGATTTAGATACTGCCCTTGAAAAAGTGAAATTTCTAGAAAAAGAAAATGAAAGTTTGAATCATAAAAATAGCAGCCTCATAGATGATCTGGAAAAATTTGTAAAAGGAACAAAAAACCTTGAGAGACTCATTTGTTCTCAAAAGGCAATTTTTTATAAAGCTGGATTGGGCTATGAGAAATCTTCCTGTGAGATCTGGTATAAAGACTTTTTCATTCCTGCAAGGAAAAGAAAGAAAGAAAGATGTTCTTGCTGTAGCAAGTTTGGTCACAAGATCACAGAATGTTGATTGAGACATGTAGCATTCAAGAGAAGGGTAACTAACCAGGAAGCACCCAATTATAAATGGGTACCTAAAGCTAAAATTCTTGTTGTGACAGATGTGCCTGGCAGCAGCAAAGTCAAAGAAAATGTGGGTGCTGGACAGTGGATGTTCAAGGCACATGACTGGAGACAGGAGCAAGTTCCTGTCACTTGAAGAAAGAGCAACTGGAGTTGTCTCCTTTGGAGACAATAGCAAAGCCCAAATTAAGGGCATAGGTAAAATTGGTAAGACAAACCCAGCTCAAATTGAGAATGTATATTTTGTTGAAGGGCTGAAACATAATTTGCTGAGTATAAGCCAATTGTGTGACAATGGTTATCATGTTAACTTCCAACCCACATATTGTGAGATCATAGACTCTGAGACTGGAAAAATTATCTTTTCTGGAAAAAGAAATAAAAATCTCTACTCAGTCTCACTTGAGAGCCTATCTAATCTTACATGTCTCATGTCTCATGATCATGAGAAGTGGCTTTGGCACAAAAGAGTTGGACATATTAACATGAGAACTATAAGTCAACTTGCAAGACAGTCTCTTGTCAGAGGTTTACCCAAAGTAAAATTTGACAAAGACATGATATGTGAGTCTTGTGTAAAAACCAAACACAGCAAATCAAGTTTCAAATCCAAGTCTCATGTCTCAACTTCCAGACCTCTTGAGATTCTCCACATTGATTTATTTGGTCCAACTAAGACTGCAAGTCTTAGTGGTAAAAAGTATGGATTTTTAATTGTGGATGATTTCTCTAGGTTCACCTGGGTTCTATTCCTCTCTTAGAAAGATGAAACTTATGATTTCTTCAAAAACTTCTGCAAAAAGATTCAGTCTGAGAAAGGGTATGGAATTGGTGTTGTAAGGAGTGATCATGGAGGAGAATTTGAGAATGCAAAATTTAAAAAATTCTTTGATAAACATGGCATTACTCACAACTTCTCACGTCCAAGAACTCTTCAACAGAATGGAGTAGTTGAAAGGAAGAATAGGACTCTTCAAGAAATGGCAAGAACTTTGTTATGAGACTCTGGAATTGAAAAGTACTTTTGGGCAGAAGCAGTGAACACTTCCTGCTACATTATAAACAGAGTTACTATAAGAAAGATCTTAAACAAAACACCATATGAGTTGTGGAAAGGTAGAAAACCCTCAATTTCATATTTTCATATTTTTTGTTGTGATTGTTATATTCTTAATACTAAAGATCAATTAGGAAAATTTGATACTAAATCTGATAAAGGAATATTTCTAGGATATTCTCAAACCTCAAAAGCTTATAGAGTTTATAATCAAAAAACAAAGTCTACTGAAGAATCCATGCAAGTAGTCTTTAATGAGATACAAGGAAACTCTCAAAAAGGAATAGATGAAGAAATTGAGGAAATGATGGGAGAATTGAGAATTTCAACTCAGGAAGCTGAAGAGAGACCCTCACCTGAACAGAAACTGATGACATCATCTCAACCTGAGCAAAGAAGAGAAGCTCAGTCTGAAAGAATGCCTCAAAGAAATATCCACTCTAATTCATCTCATGCACTTCAAGAAGAAGAAGATAAACCATAAGAACAACCTGAAATTAGGGAAACAAGACAATAAAGTCCAGAGATCCAGAATGAGCATGCCTCTCAGCTGCCCAGGAGCTGGAGATTATTGAGATCTCATCCCAGAGAACAAATAATTGGGGAAACTTCAGATAGAGTCAGAACCAGATCATCCTTCAGAGATGCTGAAAATCTTGTAGCTCTTCTATCTGATATAGAACCCAAAGATGTTCATGAAGCTTTGAATGATGAATCATGGATTAAAGCTATGGAAGAAGAGCTAAGCCAATTTGAGAAAAGTAAAGTCTGGGATCTGGTTCCTCCTCCCTCCTATCAAACAATCATTGGAACCAGATGGGTATTCAGAAATAGGCTAAATGAGAAAGGCAAAGTCATGAGAAATAAAGCAAGACTTGTGGCACAAGGATACAATCAACAGGAAGGAATTGACTATGATGAGACCTTTTCTCCTGTTTCCAGACTTGAAGCAATCAGAATCTTGTTGGCTTTTGCTGCTCACAAAGACTTCAAACTCTATCAAATGGATGTGAAGAGTACATTCTTAAATGGAATTATTGAAGAGGGAGTCTATGTGAGGCAACCTCCAGGCTTTGAAGATCCTCATCATCCAGGATATGTTCTCAGACTCAAAAAGGCCTTGTATGGTCTCAAACAAGCTCCAAGGGCTTGGTATGACAGGTTAAGTTCCTTTTTAATTAAAAATGACTTCACCAGAGGACAGATTGATACCACATTGTTTAAAAGAGAGGTTAAAAAGGATTTATTAATTGTTCAAATTTATGTGGATGATATTATTTTTGGATCCACTAATGAGCTTCTTTGTCAAGAGTTCTCAAGTCTCATGCAGGGAGAATTTGAGAAGAGCATGATGGGTGAATTAAGGTTTTTCCTTGGACTGCAAATAAAGCAATTGTCAGATGGCATCTTCATCTGTCAAGAGAAGTATGCAAAAGATCTACTGACAAAGTTCAAAATGAGTGAGGCAAAACCAATGAAGACTCCAATGCACCCGTCAACTCAGCTTGACAAAGATGAGACTGGCAAAGCTGTCTCAGACAAGCTATACAGAGGTATGATTGGATCCCTTATGTACCTAACTGCAAGCAGACCTGATATTCAGTATGCTGTAGGCATCTGTGCAAGGTACCAATCTGATCCTAAAGAATCTCATCTTACTGCTGTCAAAAGAATCTTCAGATACTTGATAGGAACCACTGATCTTGGTCTCTGGTATGAGAAAGGTTCAAGCTTTGATCTTGTAGGATATAGTGATGTTGATTTTGATGGAGACAAAATGGATAGAAAAAGCACAAGTGGTACTTGTCAATTCCTTGGGAAATGTCTTATATCTTGGTCTTGCAAGAAACAAAATACAATAGCCTTGTCCACAACTGAAGCTGAGTATGTCTCAGTAGCTGCATGCTGCACTCAAATGTTGTGGATCAAGTCTTGTTAGCGCAAAACCCTCTGAGATATGGTTTTAATGACAACAAACTTGTTGATCAAACTTAATGTTTTCTGTTCTTGAAGTTACTGATGTTTTGTTATGTGAGATCTTAGAAAGACAGGATTCTCATGAAGAATTCAGAAAGATCAATCACGACCAAGCTCAGACTGAGATTGATAGGAAACCACATATTGAGATTGGTAGTAATCCTCAGACTTAAGATGAAGATAAAAGATCAGCCTGAGTTTGAGCAATCAATGCAAGTCTTTCCTAAGATTCAGAAAGATCAGAATCCAAATGATAAGAAACATTAGACTTCAGAATTGTCTTTGAAGAAAAGGCAGAGCTTAGAAGTTCTATATGTTGAAGGTAATTTCAGAAGAAGGCCTCAATACATATCCTTTATCAGAAAGTCTTCAGAAGCTTTAAATGGAAGATAGCCTAAGTTGAGAGAGGTGCACATCAGAGTAAAATCTCAGCTACAATCAGAAAGGGTCTCTACTAGAAATGCCAATCATCAAGTCAAGTCAAGATGAGCTCAAACAATGAATTAAGTTTCCTCAAGAAGACCAATATTTGAAACTCAAGATGAGACGCAGACTCAAGCATAAGATGCTATCTCATGTTCAGATGCAAGCTCAGACTAAAAATCAGCTTAAGACCAATGCTCAAAGAAGAGGCTCATCTACAAACTTAAAAGGAAGGATCAACAGTCAGATACAAGATCTGCCAAGAGATGAGACTCTAACTTAGCTTCAGAATCAAGAGATAAGATCAGAATAGAAGATGACGAACCAAGAAGAGATTCAAAGTCAGCTTGAGACAAGCTCAAACTGTAAAGTTAGATTGAGACAAGCCCAAATTCATTGTAAGATCATATTCAGTCCAAGCATGACAAAGAAGAACTTTGAAATATGAAGTTGAGCAAAGATGAGATTCAAAGTCAGACTTGAGATGCAGACTCAACAGAGATGCAGAATCAGACTTGAGATGTAGACTCAACTTGAGATGCAGATGCAGACATGAGACGGTCTCAGATCAGATGCAGTCTCAAGATCAGACGCAGTCTCAAGTTCAGACACAGAGATCAGATGCAGACATGAGACGATCTCAAGATCAGATGTAGTCTCAAGATCAGACGCTGTCTCAAATTGAGACGCAAAGATCAGATACAGACATGAGAATCAGACTTGAGACGCATACATGAGAATCGGACTTGAGACGCATAGATGAGATGCAGACATCAGACTCAGCTCATCAGAGACTCAGCAACAAAAGCTAGTCAACGCAAGTACACTGTCACAGCAGAGACTGCACCAGAAAAGTACTGAGCTCATGACTGAAAAGTGAAAGACAGCTTCTCTCTCTTCCAACGGCTAGTTTTCTGAAGACTATAAAAGGAAGTCTCATTATAATGAGACGTGTGAGAGACACAGTGAGACTCAGCAGAGATGCTGCTGCACAACCAGAAAAATCCAAGTCTCAAGTGAATCTCAACCTACCTACCTATGCTATCTTAGCCAATATCTTATAGTAGGTTTAGCTCTTGTTTTATACTGATTTGTATACACTCTTTGACTGATTTAGAGAGCTACCATCTAGCTGAGCTCACGGTTTATCCATACTTTGTATATAATCTAAGCTAGATCAATCACATCTCATCTCATACCACCAAGTCTCAACTAAGTCAGGAGGTGCCTGAGCTTAGTGTGAGTGATTGTATAGCCTGGAGAGACACTATAACAAGAATACTCACTGAGTTGCCTGGAGAGGCAGTTGAAAACAAAGAATACTGCATGCGTTGCCTGGAGAGGCAATTGAAAACAAAGAATACTGCATGAGTTGCCTGAAGAGGCAGTTGAGAACAAAGAATACTTATGGCTCAACCAAGGTAGGAATGCCTATGCTTGGTGTGAGGGACGTCCTGAAGAGGATGTAAGAATACTTGTATTGACGGGTTTGTCAATAGTGGAAATCTCACGAGTTGTGAGGACTGGATGTAGCCCAAGGTTGTGGGTGAACCAGTATAAATCTCTGTGTGCATCTCTTCTCCCTATCGCTTTATTTATATTGCACATCTCATATCTAAAATCTGTTTGTTAAAATAAATTAAATCTGTTCAGAGAAAACCAAGTTGTAATAACTAAGATCTGTCAATGCATCTCATCTTACATCTCATCTTACATCTCAAATCTGTTTATTAAACTAAATCAAATCTATTCAAGAATAATCAAGCTTCATTTATCAACAAATCATCATTACTTGATTACAAAATTATTGTTGAGACAACATCTCATCTAACCTACTTGAGACTCCAAGTGTCAAACTTGAGATCACGTCTCAACGTGAATTTAAGTGTGAATTTTCAGGAACAATATTTTCAAGTCTCTATTCAACCCCCCCTTCAAGAGATGTTCAGCCAACTTCAAGTCTCATATGCAAGACTATGCTCTCAGGTACACCAAAATTCCCATTTATTGTGATAACACAAGTGCTATAAATCTTGCAAAGAATCCAATTCATCACTCAAGTCTAAGCACATAGACATTAAGCATCATTTTATAAGAGACCATGTGCAAACGGGAAATGTGGAAATCATCTTTGTTGATACTAAAAATCAGCTTGCTGATATTTTCACTAAAGCTTTAGTGGAGGAAAGATTTTTTGAAAATCTAAGATTATTAAATGTATCCTCTCTCAGTTAAAATCTATAATTGTAACTAAGATCAGATGAGATAAGGGTAGAAAGGTCGTCTGAGAAGATATGACATCTCTTGAAACCATCAGACGATGGATGTCTAACATCTCATCTCAACTCACGTCTCATCATTTAATGAGACGTTACTAAGTGATAAAAGAACCATTAAATAACGGCTGGTAACTTCCCACTCACAAACCAACTAGCCGTTACCATATAAAAAGGAGAGCCAATCACCCACAACCGTTTCATTAACTGTTGCACCTGCCACTTGCGCACTCATTCTCTCTCTTCCTAAAACCTCTCCTTATTTAAGCAATCTCACAACTCCCTGTCTCATCTTTCATCCTGTCTCAATGCGTATCAAAGTCATTGGACTTAAACTCCCCTACTCTGACAAATCTTCCTCCTCTTCATCCCCTGAAACGAAAATGTCTTCCAACGATGAACAATCTGAGTCCATGAGCGTTCAATCAAGCCAAGAGCGTCTCATCCGCTCTCCTTCTTCTCAACCCAGCACTGAATCTGAACCCTCTCAAGCAGAATCCCAAAAATCCCCTGCATCAAAATCAACCTCCTGAAAGAAAAATACTCCTCTTCCTCCTCGAATGAAATCCCAGAGGATTGCTTCCAATGTAGCCCAAACCTCCTCACAGAAAAGCCCTAAATCTCCAGTACACATAGACCTCACTCAACCTGAGCCTTCCAGAAAAGGAAAAGCAAAAGTTGTTGAAGGAAGAAAGCTTTCCTTTCAATTTGATTTATTTGAGAACAGAGATACTGAAGACAAGTTTGTTCAGAAGTTTGTTGATAAGAAAATCATAGTGGGAAAGGTCATCTCCACTCAAGAACTACGAGATGGCAATTGGGACCTTGGCCCTTATCTGAGGAAGCAGGGCTGGGAAGACTATCTGTCAGTGACAGAGCAAGTCTATCCTAGGATGACTAGAGCATTTTATGTTGGGTGCTACAGAGCCAAGGGTTCATCTCAGGGGCTGCCTCATGTCATCACAAGCCTCAAAGGAGTCCATATGGAACTGACTAAAGAGGTTCTTGGAGGCATCATCCAAGCTCCTGTAGGAGGAAATAGGCTCTACAATGAAGATCAATGGTGGAATCAAGTTGGTATTCCTTCAGCAAATGTGGGAACCTCTCTGTTCAAGGAAGGAAAAATCTCTGATTCATCCTCCTCCCTCAATCTCTTTGGGAAATTCCTTTTTCATCTTGTTGCCAAGTGTATCATGCCCAGAGCAAGAACTTTCAACAAGGTCTACAATCAGGACATGATGGTAATGTACCATCTGAAACATGGTATCCCTCTCAACCTTCCCTTTCTCATTTTAAGACACATGGAACATGCATTTCACAATGCAAAAATCTCTACCTCTCTTCCTTTTGGCATGCTGGTAACAAAGATTATGAAACACTTTAAAGTTGATCTAAGTTGGTGTGAAGTGTCTACTGAAAAACCAGGATATATAGGTAAAATAAATTTGAAGTCTCTTGGCCTAGATGGTAAGCTCATTCCTGCTCCCACCTTTCCTCTTGACAACCCTCCTACCATTCCTGCTGCTGCACAAGCTTCTCCTTCATCCAAGATGTCTGATACTCATAAAAGGAAGAAGAAGAAGAAAGCTGCAAAAGACAACACATAAGGGTCTCAAGAAGATGCTAAGATCCCAAGAGAAGACAAGAAAAGGAAATCTCATCAGTCTGTCTCAACAAAGACAAAGTCCAAGAAGAAGAATAAAAAGAAGATCACTTCTGAGCATGTCTCATCTGCCCTTACTCAACCAGATCCACAACCTTTCACCTCTGAGGCACCTCACATAGAAGAACCTGCACCTACTATGCAGGAACCTATTTTGAGCCTCATCCCTTATCTCCTCCACCTCATACTATGCTCACCTCCTCAGCACAAGCCACCACCCAAGCTGAAGCTTCACCTGCCACCAAAGTTATTGCTGAGACTCTGGTGAGCTTGGAAAAGGAAAACCCTACTCCTACACATGATGAGATACAGACTGCTTAAGTAACCTCTGATGAGATTCCTGTTGATGTTTTCCTCACTGAAGAGATTCCAACTGATGCATTTCCTGATGCTGAGATGCCTACTGTTGATGCTTCAGCAACTCAGAAGACTACTCAAAGATTTGAGCCATCCAACTATCAACAAGCCTATTTCCCTACTCCTGGGAAATTCTTTGTGGACACTGTGCAGTTTGATTCTCCTCAACCTAAGTATGATCAGTCTGCTCCTCAAACAGCACAACCAAAACAAGCCCCATCTTCTGAGCCTTCCATTCCTACTCACATCTCAACATCCATCAACACTTTTCTCAACCAACTTCAGCAGGAACAGCAACAGCAACAACAAGATCTCAACACCAGACTTGAACAGAATCAGAAGAAGATCTTGAAGAAACTTAAGCATCACTAGAAAAGGCAAGAGGCCATTCTTGCTGGATTTGACATTGTCCTGCAAGCAATGCATGCATCCAATGAGTTTCATAAGCAGATGAACCTTCATCTTTCCAATCTGCCTCCTCTGCCTGAAATTCCACAAGTTGTGTTGCGCCCCACTGGACCAGGCTCTGACTCATCCTCTTCTCCTTCATCCTAGGTGTTCCTAGTACCTTTTAATAATGGCAAAAGGGGGAGAGTTGGTTAGATTTTGTATTTAATGAGAGTCTTAGTTTGTTTTTGATATTTTCAGCTTAAGTGGTATTTAGTAGTTAAAGATGTAATAGAATCTTTTCTTTGTTTTGATGAGATGCAGTGGCATCTGTAACTTAGTTTATATGAAATGATGTACTCTTCTCCTTTTGGATTAATGAATTGACTCTCTGATCATATCTGTTGTTCTTAAACTATCTATGGTATTATTAAAAAATCTCTTAACAAATTGGATTCCTAACTCAGGGGGAGCTCATTTCCTTAAAAATAAAAATATCAGGGGGAGTTGGTTTCTGCACATGAAAATCCAAAATCTCTTTTAAACTCTATGGTTTTCCATCATCAAAAAAGGGGGAGATTGTTGAGACAAACTGACCTCCAAGAATGTTTTTAATATGTCAAACCACTAAAGTTTAAAATATATAATATGTTCTTTTTTTATGTTACTGACTGTTTGTTCAAGTGTGTGGCAGAACATTGTTAGATTTTTTATTGCAGATCTTAACATCAAAAAGAGAAGCACCATGTGAAAGAAACAAGGAAATAATGAAGAACCTAAAGCATCTGATATATCACAGATTCTTTAACAGCTTGAGACTTGTCTCAAGAACAGATGCAAGGTCATGAGACTATTTCAAGGTAAAGAGACAGATCTAACAGCACATTATGAACTACATTAAAAATGTCAAAAAAGAACCATGAGACTTGATATTAGAAATAAGCAAGAGATCAGCTCAAGTAAAAGAACAGATGCAAGAACGGCTTGAGATGTTGTCTCAAGATCAGACGATGTCTCAATGTCAGATGTTGTCTCAGGTTCAGATGAGAAGAGTTAAGTGGCATACAGAAGGAAGAGTCAGACTCTGCATAAAGGCACAAGTACAGTCTAAAAAGTCAAGCTGTCAAGTCAGGATAAAGTAAAGACCAGTACATTGTGCAACTGTCCCAATGACATGTGTACTTTAAAAGTAATCTATCTCATCCAGAAAACATGGGCTGACAAATTTCCAACGGCTCTCAAACGGCCATAAACGGCTAACTATTCTTTGATATAAATGCTGAAGAGCTACAGTGGAAAGATTATTAGAGACTACACCCATTATTGAAAGTACATTGCATCTTAACTTATCTGAAGTGACATCTCAAGAGTGTTAGAACCACAGGCAACACTAGAAGGGGGGTTGAATAGTGTTTTAATCTTTTTAAACTATTTTGGAAATCTTTGATTAAATCAATCACGTAGGGTGATCAATGTGCAAAACGAATCTTAAGATCAGAGTTACTTTTAAAAACTTGCAAAACATATGAAAGATAAGGATAGAAAATCTTTCTCTTAAACTTAAGATTGTTTTGATTGAAAAGCTTCTCTAAGTATCTTCTCAAGATTATTACCAAAATTACCTTCAGAACTGTTTCTGAAATACTTCAGATGATCAGAGATCATCTGTTTCTAACTTCTGAACTGAGCTCCTTTTGAACTCACCTCAGACAGTTATTTCAGAGGTACTTCAACATACATTCTTTGTAATGCTTCAAACGATATAAGATATGTTTTATGTTATGTTTGTTTGAAAACTTGTTTTATTGAAATCGTTGTGTTAAGATTATTATCAAAAATACTTTTCAATCCCCAACGTAAATGTAAAGACTGTAAATAAAAGAAATTAATGGATGAGAAAACTTAGGCACAGAATTTATCCTGGTTCACCCACCAACCCGTGAGCTACATCCAGTCCCAGAGGCAAACCACCACTGGATTTTCCACAAGTACCGTCTCTTCAGACAAACACGAGTACAGTCTCTCCAGACATCAACATCCAGGATCACACCGACCCTGAACACACTAGGTCACACCGACCCAGCAAACAAGGTCACCAAGACCTTCTCAACACCTACATGTGTCTTCCAGGCCCCTCAGACCCAACACATGCATGTGTCACACTAGGTCACCAAGACCCAGCCAGGATCATACACAGATCCTACCAACTATTCTTTCTTCCACCAAGCCTCTCCATGCTCTTAGACACTTATCCAAATGTAGATGATTTTACTACTCAACCTAAGCTAGAAGTTTGCTAGAACCTCTCAACTCAGATTATACCAAGTATTCTTTCTTCCACCAAGCCTCTACAGACTCTCAGACACTTATCCAAGTGTAGAGTATTTTACTACTCAACCTAAGCTAGAAGTTCGCTAGAACCTCTCAACTCAGATTCTTCCAAGTATTCTTTCTTCCACCAAGCCTCTCCAGGCTCTCAGACACTTATCCAAGTGTAGAGTATTTTACATTTTTACTACTCAACCTATACTAGAAGTTCGCTAGAACCTCTCAACTCAGATTCTTCTTGTACATAGGGATTATTGAGTACACACTCAGGATACCGACATTACAAGCTAAGTACAAGGATAGACAGTGATACAAGTGTTTGAAATTAAGTACAATCCTTGTCTTTTCTATGAGGAAAACCATCCTCTAAGAGTAGGCTAACTAAGATATGAATTTAAGCTCCAGCCTCATTCTCCAACCATTGGTTTCCATGGGCTACATTCTTACCCATATCATTGGAACATCAAGGTATGTTCAGGGCGTCAAACCATTCCAGGTTTGATAGTCCGTTTGCTCAGAATGGTTGTCTTCAGACCAACAACCAACTTGATTGATCTAACAGATCAACTGACAAACATGACTAACTGACCAACAGGTCAGTAGCCTAATTGATCTGACCAACCAACATCTTCAAATTCAATCTTGGGGCTATTTATCTGTTCTGCTTGAATATAGCCGTTGAAGATGATTCATAATACCGTTGAGTTGATGATGATGTGGCTCATATAGCCGTTGTGTAATAGCTCCTCAAATGGTTGCTTCTTCATAAGCGAAAAGGTGTTCAGACGATCCCGTTCTGACACTTGTTATGTGCTTGTTTATTAGAGATATTATGATATGTTTATGCTTGCTCTCTCTCTTGATCTGCTTTTGCTTTCTTCTGCTTTCTTCAGCTTGCATCTGATTACTTATGCTTTCTTCCGCTTTCTTCTGATTTTCTTCGGAGTGTATATGAGCAAATATCCATTGGATTTGTCCCTTTGCATATTCTGCGTATACTACTTTTTCCACATGCTTCCTGACACCATTTCTTCTTTCCTCTTTGAGTGGTGTCTAGTCCAAAAGTTGTTGCTGCTGTTTCTTCTTTGGATAAAGATATATGATATTATAAGCATTTAATCATATAATCTTTTCTTCTGTGTAGAGAGTTGTTTCATGCATTCAGAGAGTTGATATGTTCAGATGATTGATCTCTTCAATCTTCACATATACTCTGATATTGTTAGTTCATCAGCTTCAACAAGTGCTCATAATTGTTTCAAGCTTATTTCAATTCTCCAGCTTGAAATGCTTTCAATTCTTTGATATCAGCTTCATTCTTCTTCTTCTTCTTATGAGATACGCCTTCTGATCTTCAGATTATTGCAGCTTCATTCTTCTTGTATCTTCTTCTCCTTCTTATACGAATAAAGATGTATTTTATTCAAACATCTTTCTTGTTGCTTTTACTTGGTCTTCTGTCCCGTTCTGATCGATGGAAGATACTGGTACAGTAGGTCTGCGCACGCAGATACCTTTTGTTGCAGGAGCGGCAGCATTGCAGAAAGTCTTTGCAGTGTTTCCTTATTTGTGCAAGACTTTGGTCGAGGTCGGAAAGCATGTCTGACTTTTGTATATAATCCATCTGATGGAGTGAGCCATACTCTTTGTAACGTCTCCAAGAGATTATTTCTGGATTCTGATACGTTCAGTCTTCAGATACATAAACTGCTTCATATTGTCTTCATTTCTTCAGATGATAGCTGTTCTTCAGATAGTTGCGTCTTCAGATGATAGCTAAACTTCCATTGTTGTCTTCAAGTCTTCAGCTGGTCTTTAGATCTTCCAAGTCTTCAAAGTCTTCAATTCTTCAGATGATAGCTGTTCTTATTTCTTGACTGTTCTTCAGATAGTCTTCAGATCTTCCTAATCTTCAGAGTCTTCAGTTCTTCAAACGAAGTCTGTCTTCAGTTGATTGCTTCTTCAATTGCTTCAACCTTGTTGAGAATTACTCTTCTTCAGATTCTGCACTTCGTTCTTCTGATTCTGATCTTCTGATTTTGATTCTTCTTGATTCTGATACTGTTCTTCTTCTGTTGTGATCTTCTACTCTTCTTCTTCAGATAAATATTCTAACCTGAAACACAATCAACAAACAAATACCTTTCTCAGTAGAACCTGTTTACTTAATCTTATAAGGTTCTTGTATAAACTTATTTGTCCTTAATATAATCTTATTTGTTAATCATTAAAACTTAAGGATGTTAAGTTTTATAGTCATGTTTAAATACTTAAACTGATTTATAGACTTCACAATCTCCCCCATTTTAATGATGACAAATAAGTTATATATTACTGACAAAATGTATATAGAAAGGAGAAACGAGAGATGATAAACAAATTAATTAATTGTATTACTCCACCTATCTATATTACTCCCCCTGAGACAGGCATAGATATTTTTTAATTATCTTCTGAACCAATTAAATCTTTTAGATATCAATTAAATCTTTTATATACCATTTGTTAATTAAATCTTTTAGATACCAATTGTTAGATATTACTTTTTCTGATTAAATCATTTAGATACCAAATGTTAATCTTTACTCTTAATCTTTTAGATACTAATTGTTACTATGTTACTCTTATAGGTTAAATCTTTCAGATACCTATGTTATTGAGAACCTAAACTTTGTTATTACCTTATTTTACTTATTGTTATTCTTATCAGATGTTATGACTTTTAGTTTGTTATCGTCTGAGTTTCCTTACTATATTTTATATTTCTTTCCTATTTATGTTTCTTCCTATATTTCTCCCTTTTTGTTACATTCTTTTTAGCATTTTGTTAGTTTATATTTCTCCCCCTTTTGTCATTGATTAAAAAGGTTTGGTGATTAGTTTTCTCCCTCTTTTGATTTTAATAGCTTGTTATATTTCTTCCCCTTTTATCTTGCACAAGCAGAATAAACATTTTAAACTTCTTGTTATATAGACTGTTATAAACCGAAAATATATTATCCAAAAAGAAGATTTTATTAGATTAAATTGTTACAGTTACTCAGATACAAGGCTTTGAAGAGAAACAAAACATAAAAGAAAAAGGAAAACCAAAAAACAGAAAATACATTTATCATTGCTAACTCCGGAGATTCCTTTGAAGGCCTGAGGCATAGCCTTTTCAGACTTCATCTCCCTCAAAACCACCTCCACTTCTTCGGCTGAAAAGCCTCAGAGATGCCTCTTGAGCCAGTAGTCTCCCTTGTCAACCGTGCATATTACACGCAATCCCCTTGTGACGCCTGAAACAAGAGAGGTGCATCATTTAGGACAGTGTCTCGACCATCAGCCACCACCTTAATTCCAAGAACCACTTTGTCAGTAGTTCTCTTGATAAGATTGGTTGTGCTGGGATCTCCTAGTGGTCTTCCAGTCCCACTGTGATGCAACAAGATCACCATGGTCCAAGTATAGAGAAACGGGTTTTCAGATGAACCCTTTCCCTTACTCTTTATTCCATACATCATCCAAGATGATTTGATCTTTGCCTCAACGTGTTCCAGAAATTCTCCTGCTGTTTTCCTTTGCTTCTTCATTGTCCTTCAGAGAGCAACACACTCAGACTCTTGGGCAAAGCTATAAAGGAACTTTGAAGTGATGAGTTTGTGAAAAAGGCTCTTGTGAATTTATAGGACTTTGAAGCGAGGATAAAATAGAGAAGTAAGAGGATTGAATTTCTTGAATTGTTGTTCACGGGATGTCTATGAGCTCAGGTAGCTTTTATGATGACAGTTTCAGACCTTGGAAGTATGAAACATACATCATTGATTGGTCATTGATGAAGTACCATAGGAAACTGAGTCATTAGCATTGATAATGTAAATTTTGGAAAGCGTTTTTTTTTTCGAAAAAGAAGAAAACATATACAAAAACATGTTTAAACATATTTAGAAAACTTTTTCGAAGAGAAATAATTGAAAATCTTTTAGAGAAAATATTTAAAAAAAAATATTTTTGAAAAGAAAAGCAAAGAAGATAAACAGAGAAAAGAAAGAAGATAGAGAGTTTTGTAAAAACAAGTATCTGAGAAACTATTATGGTTTGATTATCTTAGGTTTTTACTCCTTAAAGGTTTGTTATCAGATTTTAAGGGTTTTACTAAAAGACAATTTTCACACATATTTAAGTTTTAAGGTGAAGTGATGTTACCGCTGGTCTGATTATTGTTCTCTGGATGAAGAGGTGCTTTTCTGACATTGCTCCTTTCTTTGAAGACTTTTTCTTCATCTGAGGTCGCTTGATGTCTGCACGTTCCTCTCCTATCTTTTGTCCTTTTGCGCTCCAGAGAATCTTTGAACAATCATCTTAACCTATCCTCAAGGATTGAGTTAGGCTAGATGTATAGAGTGTTAATCATCTGAACATTGTTTGACCCATAATTTCAGTGAGTTCATTTCGAACTTTCTGAACATGGTTCAGACAATGGAAATGGTATCACACTATCCATCCTCTTAGATGATGTTACATCGATTCATCCTTTCAGAAGTTATTTCCTTGTGATGATCTTCTTTAGAAAACTTTCTTTAAAACCTGTTTTCTGAAACACAAACTAAGAATACCTTTTAGTAGCACCTGATTATAGTTTGTTAATTATTAAATTAAGTATTTTAAATTACAGATAACATTTTATCAAATTTAGAAATTATCTTATTAAGATGGTTAATTTTAATTCTCTTATTAGGTTAATTAAGTTTATCTTTTACGAAATCAATTTGTTAATTTGTTAGAGATAGAATTGAGTTAATGATATAACTAAACATGCACAGATATAAACACATACAGATAGAACACATAGAAGCAAATAGAACACATTGAAATTAATCAGGAAAACTTAAGAATCATTAATTTTAATTTTATAGAAGACATAGATACAAAGACTCAGAAACAAAACACAAGTGTATCATTGATAATCAATAGGTTTGTTCTCATTGGCATTGACTTTCTCCTTTTCTGCCTTCAGCTTTTGGAGCTCTCTCTTTGCATCTTTTAATCTCTTTGCAAGCCTGTCCACCTTATCAGTTCTCCTCTTCACATTGTATGCACCAGACGTCATTCCTTTCCTTTTATGAGACTTCAAGTGGGTATCTTTAGTTCCTTCTTCAATGGGTGGAGCAAAGAGAGGATGAATAACCACTTGATTCTCAGGAGCTTCTTCTCTTTCTATTAGAGTTCGGTCTAACTCAGCGTATGCAGCCGGAGTGAAGAAGTCAGGAGACGGTTGATTGAAGAGACTTTCCATAGGAAATCCCTTGTGCAATAGAATTTTCATGATTAGGGTGTTATGAGGATAGAGATTCTCATTTCCCATCTCATCTATTAACATCATCTGATATATCAGTACCCATGGGAGATTGATTTTCTTCTTTATCCGCAAGAGTCCCAATACAAACCTCTCCATCATGCTTATAATCAAATTGTTTCTTCCCCTAGGGAGAATATGGCAGTTTAGTATAGCAAGGAGGGCTTTGGGTATGCTCAGAAGTTGAGAAGGTCTGAAAGGGGCAAATCTTCTTCTTCCAAAAAGATGTTGGTCAAGAACAAATGTTCCACCATGTAACGATTCCCATTTTTGGAAGTATTGTTCCCCTCTGTCAGGAACACCTATAACTTTAGCAATAAGTTTGGTGTCCACAAACAGTGATCTTTCCATTACCTTCGTTTCAATCCCAGTTCTGTTGGGTCCATATATGATCTTGATATTGTCCCAAAACTCCATTACACTTTCCTTATGCCAAGAGGAGGAAATGTTGTTGAAGTATGGAGTCCATCAAAGCATCAAAATACTCAGAAATCTTGTAATCTACCTCGTCAAATTCCGAGAGATTTACCATCTTACACGAGATGATTCTCTCATCAAAAACTGAGAGAGCAAGGTTACTTGATAATACTGAAGTATTTGCCATGAGTACTATGGAACAGTTGATCTTTCTGAGATGAGAGTGCTTTGGCAATTTTAAGAAAAGGATTTGAATGGAGTGTAATTTCCATGTTGATTATCCAATCCTTTTATATAAGCAAGAGAGCGTGCTTCAAGCATTGATGAGAGGTGGTTACGTGCACTGAACCGGTGTGGGAAGTAGTGCATCGTGCTGATTGTGAGTAACCGTTTGATGGTTCAATGATTCAAATCGTGTTGTTTCACATACATCAATTAAAAAAATAATACCTACGACTCTTCATTTACTTAAATAAAAACACACAAATATATTCATGCAGATAATTCTACTAAACATGTGCGACTGTTCAACTTATTTTAAACAGACAAAGAAAACATGCAACAAGTATATACACAGAACAGATTATAAACATCAGGCAATATATATATATATATAACACTTAGCATGCAGTCATATATTTTCACACTCACACATATATATACACGAATTAATGATTTCAATCAAACAAATCATGCAACACATTTTCATACCATATTTTTCAAAAAAATTTCAATAAAACAAAACACACGACAGTTAAATAACTATATTTAAATTTAAATTTAAATTTAAATTTAAATTTAAATTTAAATTTAGATATGAAGGTGTTACCCGTTGGTGATCTAGAGATAGATACACTTTCCTTTTCCAGTTACGTCCTGCGCTTCAGTTCCATGAATAATGAGTTTTGGAAAAATAATTTTCTTATTCTCAATATCATTCTTCAGAGTTGCTTCGGCTTGTGAGATTTCCATCTTCTGAGGATCTACTCCTTCTGCATTTTTTAGATGCTCAACCCGAAGGCGAGCTCTGATACCACTTGTTAGAACCACAGGAAACACTAGAAGGGGGGTTGAATAGTGTTTTAATCTTTTTAAACTATTTTGGAAATCTTCGATTAAATCAATCACGTAGGGTGATCAATGTACAAAACGAATCTTAAGATCATAGTTACTTTTAAAAACTTTCGGAACATATGAAAGATAAGGATAGAAAATCTTTCTCTTAAACTTAAGATTGTTTTGATTGAAAAGCTTCTCTAAGTATCTTCTCAAGATTATTACCAAAATTACCTTCAGAACTGTTTCTGAAATACTTCAGATGATCAGAGATCATCTGTTTCTAACTTCTGAACTGAGCTCCTTTTGAACTCACCTCAGACAGTTATTTCAAAGGTTCTTCAACATACATTCTTTGTAATGCTTCAAACGATATAAGAGATGTTTTATGTTATGTTTGTTTGAAAACTTGTTTTATTGAAATTGTTGTGTTAAGATTATTATGAAAAATACTTTTCAATCCCCAACGTAAATGTAAAGACTGTAAATAAAAGAGATTAAGGGATGAGAAAACTTAGGCACAGAATTTATCCTAGTTCACCAACAGACCCGTGAGCTACATCCAGTCCCAGAGGCAAACCACCACTGGATTTTCCACAAGTACCGTCTCTTCAGACAAACACGAGTACAGTCTCTCCAGACATCAACATCCAGGATCACACCGACCCTGAACACACTAGGTCACACCGACCCAGCAAACAAGGTCACCAAGACCTTCTCAACACCTACGTGTGTCTTCCAGGCCCCTCAGACCCAACACATGCATGTGTCACACTAGGTCACCAAGACCCAGCCAGGATCATACAGAGATCCTACCAAGTATTCTTTCTTCCACCAAGCCTCTCCAGGCTCTCAAACACTTATCCAAATGTAGAGTATTTTACTACTCAACCTAAGCTAGAAGTTCGCTAGAACCTCTCAACTCAGATTCTACCAAGTATTCTTTCTTCCACCAAGCCTCTCCAGGGTCTCAGACACTTATCCAAGTGTAGAGTATTTTACTACTCAACTTAAGCTAGAAGTTCGCTAGAACCTCTCAACTTAGATTCTTCCAAGTATTCTTTCTTCCACCAAGCCTCTCCAGGCTCTCAGACACTTATCCAAGTGTAGAGTATTTTACTACTCAACCTTAGCTAGAAGTTCGCTAGAACCTCTCAACTCATATTCTTCTTGTACATAGAGATTACTGAGTACACACTCAGGATACAGACATTACAAGCTAAGTACAAGGATAGACAGTGATACAAGTGTTTGAAATTAAGTACAATCCCTGTCTTTTCTATGAGGAATACCATCCTCTAAGAGTAGGCTAACTAAGATATGAATTTAAGCTCCAGCCTCATTCTCCAACCATTGGTTTCCATGGGCTACATTCTCACCCGTATCATTGGAACACCAAGGTATGTTCAGGGCTTCAAACCATTCCAGGTTTGATAGTCAGTTTGCTCAGCATGGTTGTCTTCAGACCAACAACCAACTTGATTGATCTAACAGATCAACTGACAAACATGACTAACTGACCAACAGGTCAGTAGCCTGATTGATCTGACCGACCAACATCTTCAAATTCAATCTTGGGGCTATTTATATGTTCTGCTTGAATATAGTTGTTGAAGATGATTCATAATACCGTTGAGTTGATTATGATGTGGCTTATATAGCCGTTGTGTAATAGCTCCTCAAATGGTTGCTTCTTCATAAGCGAATAGGTGTTCAGACGATCCCGTTCTGACACTTGTTATGTGCTTCTTTATTAGAGATATTCTGATATGTTTATGCTTGCTCTCTCTCTTGATCTGCTTTTGCTTTCTTCTGCTTTCTTCTGCTTGCATCTGATTACTTCTGCTTTCTTCAGCTTGCATCTGATTTCTTCAGCTTTCTTCTGATTTTCTTCGAAGTGTATGTGAGGAAATATCCGTTGGATTTGTCCCTTTGCATATTCTGCGTATACTCCTTCTTCCACATGCTTCCTGACACCATTTCTTCTTTCCTCTTTGAGTGAGGTGTCTAGTCCAAAAGTTGTTGTTGTCGTTTCTTCTTTGGATAAAGATATATGATATTATAAGCATTTAATCATATAATCTTTTCTTCTGTGTTGAGAGTTGTTTCATGCATTCAGAGAGTTGATATGTTCAGATGATTGATCTCTTCAATCTTCACATATACTATGATATTGTTAGTTCATCAGCTTCAACAAGTGCTCATAATTGTTTCAAGCTTATTTCAATTCTCCAGCTTGAAATGCTTTCAATTCTTTAATATCAGCTTCATTATTCTTCTTCTTCTTATGAGATATGCCTTCTGATCTTCAGATGATTGCAGTTCCATTCTTCTTGTATCTTCTTCTTCTTCTTATATGAATAAAGATGTATTTTATTCAAACATCTTTCTTGTTGCTTTTACTTGGTCTTCTGTCCCGTTCTGATCGATGGCAGACACTGGTACAGTAGGTCTGCGCACGCAGATACCTTTTGTTGCAGGAGCGGCAACATTGCAGAAAGTCTTTGCAGTGTTTCCTTATTTGTGCAAGACTTTGGTCAAGGTCGAAAAGCATGTTTGACTTTTGTATATAATCCATCTGATGGAGTGAGCCATACTCTTTGTAACGTCTCCAAGAGATTATTTCTGGATTCTGATACGTTCAGTCTTCAGACACAAACTGTTTCATATTGTCTTCATTTCTTCAGATGATAGTTGTTCTTCAGATAGTTGCGTCTTCAGATGATAGCTAAACTTTCATTGTTGTCTTCAAGTCTTCAGATGGTCTTCAGATCTTCCGAGTCTTCAAAGTCTTCAATTCTTTAGATGATAGCAGTTCTTATTTCTTGACTGTTCTTCAGATAGTCTTCAGATCTTCCTAATCTTCAGAGTCTTCAGTTCTTCAGACGAAGTCTGTCTTCAGTTGATTGCTTCTTCAATTGCTTCAACCTTGTTGAGAATTACTCTTCTTCAGATTCTGCACTTCGTTTTTCTGATTCTGAACTTCTGAACTTCTGATTCCGATCTTCTGATTTTGATTCTTCTTGATTCTGATACTGTTCTTCTTCTGTTGTGATCTTCTACTCTTCTTCTTCAGATAAATATTCTAACCTGAAACACAATCAACAAACAAATACCTTTCTCAGTAGAACCTGTTTACTTAATCTTATAAGGTTTTTATATAAACTTATTTGTCCTTAATGTAATATTATTTGTTAATCATTAAAACTTAAGGATGTTAAGTTTTATAGTCATGTTTAAATACTTAAACTGATTTATAGACTTCACAAAGAGCCTATCTCAAGAAGTTCATATCCAGAGCTTATCTCAACTTGAGAATTGCATTTAGTCTTCATCTCTCTCTTGCCATAAATTGTATTATTATCATTTAGAAGAGAGAACCACTAGCTTAATTCTATTGCTCATTCATACACTATATGTAAGCTAGATCCATCTCAAAATATCATTCTCCTGTAACCTATCTCATCTAAGATAGGAAGTGTGCCTCGTCTTAGAGTAAGTTGTTTGCGTCCTGAAGAGGCTGTAAGAATACTTGTGACTCAGCCAAGATAGGAGGTGCCTAGGCTTGGTGTGAGAGACGTCCTGAAGAGGCTATAAGAATACTTGTATTTGACCGGTTGTCAATAGTGGAAATCTCACAGATTGTGAGGACTGGATGTAGCCCAAGGTGTGGGTGAACCAGGATAAGATCTCTGTGCCATCTCTCTTACTCTTGTCTCTACCTTACTTATCTCATCTCTGATAACAACTGTAAAACTCTTTTATACAATTATTTCAAACTGATTTAAGATCTTTAAGACATTTGAAACTCGAACAGAACTTTAAAATTAACACTGCTTTACAACCTGTCTTAACAGAGACACCAAGTCATCAGACTTGAGATCACGTCTCAATTTTTAAAGTTCTGAGTTCTAAGAATTTTCAGAAACAATTTTCACAAAGTCTCTATTCAACCCCCCTTCTAGAGACGTTCAGCCAACTTCATTTTTCCTTTCCACAACTCAATGAAAAATAGATCTCTAATTGAACTAGCTAGGTCAATGCTCAATGAAAATGATTTACCTAAATATTTTTAGGCTGATGCTGTAAGTACTGCATGTTATGTTCTAAATAGAATTCTAATTCGTCCTTTTCTCAAGAAGACTCCTTATGAACTTTTCAAAGGTAAGAAACCTAATATATCACATCTGAAAGTATTTGGTTGTAAATGCTTTATACTAAACAATGGAAAAGATGACATTGGCAAATTTGATGCTAAAGCTGATGAAGGAGTGTTTTTAGGATATTCTGCAATAAGTAAAGCATATAGAGTCTTTAATAAAAGGTCATTAACTGTTGAAGAGTCTATCCATGTTGTTTTTTATGAAACTAACCCCCATAAAAAGGGAAAGTCTTTTTGTGATGAAGAAGAAACAGGTTCCTTAAATATGCCACCAACAAATGATGAAGCAAGCATCATTGATGAGTAAATGAAAGTTCCCAAAGAAGTACAATCATTACCCAAAGAATGGAGAAAGCTTAAAGACCTCTCTTTGGACAACATAATTGGAGACATTGAAAAGGGAGTAACTACTAGACATTCACTTAATCTCTTTTGTGAATATATGGCATTTATTTCTAAAACTGAACCATCTTGTGTGGATGATGCTTTGAATGATGAATATTGGATTATGTCCATGCATGATGAATTAAATCAATTCAAAAGAAATGATGTTTGGGAATTAGTGCCTTATAAGTCTAATATGAATGTCATAGGTACAAAATGGGTATTTAGAAACAAACTTTCTGAAACGGGATCAATAACTAGGAATAAGGCTAGATTGGTAACCAAAGGCTATAATCAACAAGATGGTATAGATTTTGGTGAAACATATGCTCCTGTTACTAGATTAGAAGTTGTTAGGCTACTTCTTGCATTTGCATGTGTTTATGATTTTAAGCTATAACAAATGGATGTTAAAAGTGCCTTTTTAAATGGTTTCATTGATGAAGAAGTTTATGTTTCTCAACCTCCTGGTTTTGTTGATCAAAATTTCCCTAATCATGTGTATAAACTAAAGAAATATCTCTTTATGGACTTAAGCAAACTCCTAGACAATGGTATGAAAGGTTAAGTAAATTTCTATTGTCTCAAAGCTTTGAAGGGGAAAGGTTGACAAGACTTTATTCTTTAAGAAAACTTCAAATGATATACTTCTTGTACAAGTGTATGTGGATGACATAATTTTTGGTTCGACTAACCACTCTCTTTATGAGGACTTTGTGTCAAAAATGCGGGGGGAGAAAAGTTATAACATACCTATGGGAACAAACTGCTACTTACATGCAGATACACAAGGAAAATCTGTGGATGTAACCAAATATAGAGGGGTGATAGGTTCACTTTTATATCTAACAGCAAGTAGACCTGACATCATGTTTAGTCTGTGTTTGTGTGCTAGGTATCAAGCAGCACCCAAGGAATCACACATGAATGTTGTCAAAAGAATTTTGAAGTATCCCAAGGAAACTACAGATGTGGGTCTATGGTATTGTAAAGGTACAAAACCCATACTTGTTGGTTATTCTGACTCTGATTTTGCAGGTTACAAATTAGACAGGAAAAGTACAAGTGGCACGTGTCATCTATTTGGAAACAGTCTAGTATCATGGCACAATAAGAAACAAGCATGTGTATCACTTTCAACTGCAGAAGCTGAATACATTGCAGCTGGGAGTTGTTGTGCACAATCAATATGGCTCAAAAAACAATTACGAGACTTTGGACTGAAATTGGACAAGATGCCTTTGAGGTGTGACAACACAAGTACAATCAACCTAACAAAGAATCCAATCTTGCACTCAAGAACAAAACACATAGAAATACGCCATCACTTTATAAGAGATCACGTGGAGAAAGGAGATTGTGAAGTTCAATTCGTTGATACTGAATCACTACTAGTTGATATATTCACTAAACCACTACCAAGAGAAAGGTCCTACAAGCTAAGAAGGGAACTTTGTATACTTAGTGAGTATGATCTTAACTAATCTATCTTCTCTATGATTTCTAAGTTAAATTGTGTGAAATTGGTTGTATAATTATGCATATCATTCATTAGTTGCATAACATCGTGAAAATATTCATCAAGTTGCATTAAAAATGAATTTTTCAATCATATTAGTAGCAAGCTAATCGATTACCTGCATATGTTAATCTATTAAATCAGGAAGTTTGTAATTCAGCAGAATTACAAATTCTCTGCTTTAATCGATTACCAATAAAAGCTAATCGATTACATTACTAAAGCAATGAATCCTGAAGCATTCGTTCTGTGATAATCGATTACCATGTAATGCTAATCGATTACCAAACTGAGAAAAATTAAAAATGGTACAATAGTCACTTGGATAATCGATTACCGTCTTTCAAAAATCGATTACCTGCACTTTGTTTCGTCTCAGTCAGTTTCAGTGAAGACAATGATGATATTTAAAACCCTTCAACTTCATTTTAACCCTATTCTTTCAAACCCTAAGTGAAATTCCTCGCCCAAAAACCCTAAGGCCTCAAAATTTCTGAGAAATCAACATCTTCATTCACCTTGCCCAACCTTCAATGGCGGATTCAAGCAAAGGAAAAGGGAAACGCGTAAAGCACACAACGAACAGAGGAGAATTTCTCCCTCCAAAGCTCACCCCAATTCAAAAACCCGGTTCTTCAAAGAGACCTGCAGAAGAATCTCCACCAAGACCTCTCAACTACAACCACCCATGGTTTTCTTCTGAAAGTCAAGCAAATGCCTACTTCAACTTCTTTGCTAGAAAAGAAATCATTTCTCCTAAGGTTCACTATAGAATTGATTACAAACACCTTGGCATGGATTGTAATAGCTAGGGAGAGCAACCATGCTCAGTTGAATGAAGAGGATATGATGATGATTTGTGCTATAAAGAACGATATTAAAGTAAATTGGATAGATACAATTATCAATAACATGATGAAGACCAGAAGATTGATTGATTATAAATGTCCTTATGTTGTTTTTATCTCTAAAGTTCTTGATCATTTTGGTGTTGATACAAATGGTGAATCAAGAGAAATTACTAGAGACACACGTGATGTTAAGGATAAAGCATTGGAAATGATGAAATTGGTCAAAACAGAAAATGGTTGGTTTAATAAAGATGAAATCCATAATGAAGAAAATCCTGATGAAGAAGAAGATTCTGCAGAAGCTGAACCTAAGTCATTCACAGCCTTTGAGAAAATGGTTCTTAACAAGTTAAATGAAATTTCTGAGACCCAGAAGAGGAATTATGAAGACTTGAAGGACAGAATTGAGGTTGTATCTGAAAGACTTGATGAACTTCAAGTTCCATTCGCAGATGCTTAGGAGGAGCTTCAGTTTTTAGGATCTTATTTTGTTTGATTTTCATATTAGGATGCATATTTCTTTTGGATAACTATAAAATGTACCTTGGTATTCTCATTTTTCTGCTTCGGACTATTATGTTTGTGTTTGATGAATACTCCTATGATCTATATTGCTAATCTTTTCGTTTAAGTTTGATGGATGCTCAATTTGCATGAATTTTTCGTTTTAATTTTCCAAAAAGGGGAGAAAGGGAGAAAGAAAGAGAAAGTAATACATGACTTGATGAGAATATATAATTTGATGATACATTATGAAACATGATTACTATGATTACTGTGATTTGTTTAATAAACACATTTGCCATGAAAGCTTTTTCAAAGTTCTTTAGGAATGAAAAAATGGAAACTATCATTGTGCCCACTGCAAATGTTGCTGAAATTGTTTGGCGCATCAAAACCAAAAAGGGGGAGATTATTGGACTTAAGCTTCATTAAAAGATTCAAGTGGTAGCCATGTCTCTTAGATATTAAAGTGTTTTGGTTTTGTTGTAAGAAATAGAAATTTAATATTCATTTTGCAGTGCCAAACAAGTTTCATAGATGTGGCACTTGTATTGTTTGTTTTTAGTCTTAGGCATGTGTTATGTTCTTGTTAATTGTTTTTACTTGGATTGTAATCATGTAAGAAGAACTCATGTTTTGGTTTTCAAGTTTGAATGTCTTGGAAGCTAATTTACTCAACTAAGTAATGATTTGCCTCTGGTATAATCAATTACTTTAGTTGGTAATTGACCCCAAGTTGATTCGAAACTGAAAACGACATGATTTCTGGCACAGGCACGAAAATAATCGATTACCTGATAAGAGTAATCAATTACCACTGCACCTGATGAAAAGTTCAGAAAAATTGGTTCTCACTGGAGTAATCGATTACCACATATAGTAATCGATTACCCCTGTTACCTGAGAGAGAGTTCTGGAACTAAAACGTTCTGGAACTAAAACGTTCTGGAGTAATTGATTACCTACTAAGCTAATCGATTACCCCATATTCTGTAGAAACTCTGGACAATTCTTAACCGTTTTTAAATTGATTTCTAACTAACTTTTCAAACTCTAAAGCTATATAAATATGAGAATTTCGAAGAAAAGTATAGATATACACAGAAATACACAGAGAGATAGAAAGAATAGATTTAGAGAGAAAAGAAGAGAGAAGTGTGAGCAAAAATTTTAGAAAAACAAATACTCTTCTTTTTAGTGAAAGATTCTTCAAGAAGCCATCATGTCCAGAAGTTTTGCAAGTGTCTAAAGAACTCTTAGCTCAAGAAGATCAGAGAATTAGAAGAAGATTGAAATGCGCTCAAGGAGACTATCTACACATTCAAGGTGTTATTGTTCTAAACTTAGTTTCTACATAAACTGTTTTTGGTTTGTATTGTCTTTTGAATAGGGATTCATAGAGAAGTACAGTGTGTGATATCTCAAGAACGGGATGTTCTTAGAGATTGTTTGTGAAATCTTGTGACGGGGTGTCATAAGTAAGGTTGTTGTTCGAGTGGCGGGGTGTCACGGATGAACATGTTCTTGTGGGGTAAAAGAGAGAAACCTTTTGTTTGTTAGAAAGTCTTTCTATAGGATTGTATGTGCATGGTGTTTGTAATCAATTATATAGTGAAAGTTGATTTAGTGGTGTGCTAGATCAAACTGGATGTAGGCCCCTTTTTAGTGGTTGAACCAGTATAAATCATTGTGTCATCTTCTCTATCCCTTTACTATCTTGAATTGTAATTCTTGGTAGTATAGAATAAATTCTTGATTGATAAAGTAACAGAAACCAAATAGAAAAATTGAGTGATTTGTGATAGTTTGATTTGAATACATTTTGAAGAATAATTAATCTTGAGGAATCAATCTTGTAAATCAATTACACTTTGTTTTTCAAATTGATAATCAATTACGTATTGAATTGGTAATCAATTACCTGCTGCAATATATTTGATCCGCTACATATATACATCTTTTGATTTCAAACTCTGATAAATTGATAAAATTGATATTTGAAAGATTTTCAAAGGCAAAATTTTTGAAGGGAAAAACGAATTTTGAAAGTTAACTAAATAATTTTTTTATCGAGAATCTATTCAAACCCCCTCCCCTTCTAGATTCCCTCTGAGACCAACACTTTCTTCTAGCTAGCTTTTCTTGTTTGTCAAATTCTATTCCAAGGTTTGTTTAGAAGTTTTCCTTTAGGCAATCCTAGATAACCATATTGTTGTTCGTTCTCAATATCATCCAACTTGGATAGGAAAATAACTTTGGTCTTTGTAAGAACTAAAATCAATCCTAACCGAGTAGAAGAGGCTAGAGTGAACACATTATAGAAAAAGCCATAAAAAGAGTGATATACACGAGTGAATACATTCTTGAGTGTAAACACTTAGCTTGAGTGGAAACTATAAGCTTTTTAAACTTAAAATTCACTTAGGCGTGATGGAAGGAAGGAGGATATGGGTAAGGGAAAACTTAATGATGAGAAAAGACATAGAAATTCCCTTAGGAGAGGAAGATACCCAAATAGAGAACCTTTTTCACACTAGATGCCTAGTTGAGGGTTAGATTTGCGCTATAGTTGTAGATGGAGGGAGTAGTTGCAATCTAGCCAAAGGTTAGTAGATAAACTCAACCTACCCACTGTCAAACACCCATAACCTTACACACTTAAATGGGTGAGTGAATAGGAATAACTAGTGGTTGATAGGCAAGTGCGCATAAAGTTTGCCATAGGAAAGTATGAAGATGAGGTAACTCTTGATGTAGCACCTTTAGATCATACACATATCCTTTTAGGAATACCTTGGCAATATGATAAAAGGGCTAAACATGATGGGTTTACCAACATATAATCAAATTCCTTCATAAAGGCACAAAATTCATCCTTAAGCCTATGACCCTTAGAGAGGCAAGAGAAGAGCAAGAAGCTCTTAGGGAATCCATCCAACAAGAAAGATTAGAAAAGGCCAAATTAGAGGAAGAAGCTTTAAAGAAAATCAAGTTAGAAAAAGAAAAACAAATAAAGGAAAAGAAAGAAGAAACTAAGAAAATTTTGGAATCAAATAAAATAAAAAGAGAAAGAGTGTATTTGGGAAGGCAACCTACATTATCTTGTAAACATTTGGATGCTAACCCTTTAAATGAAACTTGGATAGGTTGTTGGCAATTAAGCTTAATAGTGCAAGCGAGAAGACTCATACAAAAAGTGAGTTTCCGAGATTGACTTTCTTTATCCATGAAATGCCTTTTTCTATGCACAATTATATGCCACAAAGCATTACATGTTCAAGAGAATTTAACAATTTTGATAGTGCTTTGAAACCTATTGCATGTTTAGAAAAACCAATTCAACTTGAGAGTACCTTGAAACCTTTTGAAAATGCATGTTTACCCCATCCATTTAGACATATTGACTTGCATGCCTTGCATGATAAATTGGATGTGCAAAAACAATTGGTTTGTAAACATGACTTGCATGCACATTCTATTTTAATCTCTTTATCTCATGAAGATGTGTATTATGCTCTTGAACTAGTTTTGGAAAAGGATAGAAATGTGGATAAGGCTATCACATGTAGAAATACTTGTATAACATTTGCATCACATGATAACATGCCTCATGACATGCTTACTTTATATGATTCATTGAATATTTTACAATACATGCAAAACCATGAATCATACTTGAGTGAGAGTGTAAACATGACTAGTTTAACTTGTAAACATACTTCATGGCATGAACATGTGCAATATGCTCCTAAACAAGTTGCATGTGGTAAAATCATAGGGCATGTTGGGATGTTATTGGAAAATATTAAGACATTTAAGCCACATAGTTTCACATGTGCATTTATTTGGGAACATAGTGTAGAATATTTTGATGAATATCGAATATTTAAACACATTTGGTACTTGTGTGCAATTTATTTCCTAAGTCTTCTCTATGACCACTTACTTGTCTTACTTGCAAGGGAGGGCTGCAAAAGAATAGTCTTTGATCCAGGATCTAATTCCACAGAGTACATGAACAAGATGGTTCCAGCTTCAAAGAGGGAGTTCTCTACCTCCTACTTTAAATACCATTTGTTCATAACATATGTTTTTCTAATACCAATCTTTATGATCCCTAAGTTCTTTTGCTATGACTCCTTGGTTTTCTATGTTTGGAACTTATGGATTTTCACTTGTGACTTAGACTACGAGGAGCCTACTTAGGGAGGACAATCTAGGATCCATGATTCAAAGGGAATTATCTCCCTCTCTCATCTTGTCTTGTCATCCACTATATCTCTCTACTTCTCTTCTTCTTACCCCTTTTTGCATTTGCACACTACATGCCTCTTTTGTTTAGATTTGAGGTCAAAACCTTTTCAAGGGGGAGGGAATTATGGCATGTTGCTAGAAGGGTACAAAACTGCTTGGGGCTGCAAGATCAAAACTAAGGAATATGAATCATCTTCAAGCAAGGAAGAGATGAAGAAATTAGTGTCTTGAAAATTTAGGGACACTACCCTACAAAAGGGTACTACCCATGACCCAGGATAGGACCCTAGTCCTATGAACCACCCTTAATTATGACTCCCTTGTATTTTCTTTTTATTTTGTAATTTTTTCTTTTATTTTTCTAAGATCGGCGCTATTTTTAGTGGCTTTATTGGTTATGAGGTTGCTTTACTAAAAGCCTTAAAAGAAATGGGTTCAAGTCCCCACTAGGATAGGAATTCTAGTCTTTCTTATTTCTCATTTTATTTGGGTCGCCCGAATGGCTATATAAGGAGGTCTCCTCCTTCTTGTAACTCTTAATCTTCATTCTATATTAGAGAGCTTATGCTTCATTTCTCCCTTGTGAGGTTGAGAGGCTTGATGGTTCTTGCTTAAAACCATTGTGATTCTTATCCGGTTCCACGAGCTAGTGGCGAATCTACACTGCTGGCTTATCTGTTGAAGAGGTTTCCTTCCTCAGTGGCACCTACATCATCTCTTTCTTCTCCATTTTTTTTCATTTTCCTTCACTTTCTTTCATTTTACTACACTTAAATGTTTGTTGTCCAGCCCTTAATTTGCGCATAATTTCACTTCTAATCGGTTGTTTTTGCTCAATTCTAGATCCACTACTTGTTTGCAATCAAATATAAAAACTCAAAAAGAATAATTATAAATAATATATATTCATATTTATAATAATAATATATTGTATTTCAATGTTATAAATTTATGTTTGTATTGCCCCGCAACTTAAATTTTCTGAATATGTCACTGTCCATCATTATTACCACATTTTTTTTTAAGAAAGTCAAGAGTTTAAATGAAATAAAAAATGAACAATAAACAAGAATATCGACATCATATTGTTGTAGATTATAGTTATATAGAAGATACATTGTTATAGATTATTATTATTAATATTATTATTACTTCCATCTTATTTTCTTTTTTTTTGTGTATTATAAGAAAGTAAGGGGTATAGTTGGAAAGAAAAAATGGACACCAAACATGAGGTATTTCCATTATATATTTTTGTAGAATAGATTATAATAAGAGTAAAAACTAAATACAAAACTAAAATACAAGCAATTCTAAATAATAATATTTGTATATCATGGAAAAATAATATTTATTCAAAAATTTATTCAGCTCCCTTCAAAAAAAAGATATATATATATATATATATTCAGAAAAAACATTAAAGCCATATTAAATGATTTTCTTTATTGTTATAGAGCTATTTACATTAACTAATGTTTCAAATTATACCTTAAGAACCTTCATCCTTATCCTTTTTACTCGTTTCCACATCCACACTGACCTCAACCGGAGGAATCTTCCCCAACTTCAGAGTCTATTACTGGGCAATCCATCAACAACTAGCTAAAAAGATATTCTTACCAACCAAATACGCGTTCAAACAGGACAAGAGGAATAAGTTAAAGGATTTGTGAAGAATAAATAAATAGTTATTTAAAAGTATGAGATATTATTTAATAAATCGTATTTTAAAGTTTAAAATAAAAAACACTCACTTGTCATTTATATTAATTTTAAATTTATGTTGAGCATATGCCTCATTAAATATAAAAATGTTCAAAAAATTAATAAAGAATCACCATGCCTAAATATGATATCCATATGAAAAAACTAACAACGTTTGAAATCATTTGGCAACTATTTATTCTTAATGTTGTTGATTTAGACCGAGTTACGAGTACATAAATTCGATCACAATTTCATGTCTACTACAACGGTTCTATTAGCTGAGGACCACAATTGCACAAAAGAGTATGGGTGTTCGTGGGATGGGTTGGGATGGATTTTACTTATCTCTATTTCGGTCTTAAAATTTTTTGATTGGGCTAATTTTATAGACCTAAACCCGTGCATAGACCCGGTAATATACAGTCTAAATAAGACTAGGTCTAAGTAGGACAGGACCGGATTGACCCAATATATAAGTTAAATATAATCATGAAACAATCATATAACAATGTTAAAAAAATAATTCACACAATTAGTAATGTATTTCTTTTAAGTTTGGGACATTACTAAAACAAGAATTATATTATACCATTATATAACTTTATGTATATAATGTGTTTTTAAAGGTAGATAGAGGAAACTTAAACTCAGGAACCCTATCTAAAAGGAAAAAAATAAGGTCATGACTTTACATAATAGAAAGTTATAAAGTAATAAATATTATATTTATATACAAAGGATGGGCCGGTAACCTGAAGGTTAACTCAAGTCCGTCCCCAACCCGATGTTGGATCATCAAATGAGACCCAATTTGGTCGTATTCTTTCTTGTAGGGCAAGAACAGACCCGACCTGAATAGGACGGGTTAGGACGGATTAAAGGGACAGAACGAGTTTTAAACACCCCTACAAAAGAGTGAGGTTGGGTATATGCAAAAGGCATTTTATCGCTCAAACAAAGGATGAGTAAATGTTCACATCCAATCAAATCCAATAAAAATCATAACAAATGAATCGAAAAAGTGAAAGTTGAATCAAATCGAAATCTAAAAATTTAAATTTGAACTAAATTGGTTTTCATATCCTATGTTGAAAATTAATTTAATCCAACCGAAACTGAATTTATATACATATATATTATTATACTTTTAGAATAATATATTTATAAATGTAAATATGTGTTTCTTAAATTACTCATACTAATATACTTTTCATGATTTTATTATCTAATTTACAAAATTTTATTTTAATATCTCTATAAATATATCAATTTTAAGCCAGTTTTAAATTGGTTTAGATGTCACATGCTTTCTTTCTTATATAGTTTTATATTTATATTAATAAATATAAGTTCCAATAAAAATATGTACAACATAAAAAAATAAAATAAAATAAAATATCATTAATGAAATCACAAAATAAACCACAAAAGAAATAAATAAGTAATTTATTACTTAGAAATATTGTCTATCATGTAATTTTATTTAATTTTAAATAAATGATTAATTATGAGTTTATAATAATTGATTTATTGAATGCGATATTTGAGATTTTAAATTGCATTTTCAATCTTTATTATATATTTCATAATTTAGTAAATGTTTCATAATATAATAACACAAAAATCAAAAACTAGTCTAATTCAAATCGCTTTAAATTGGATTGAATGGATCCAATTTGAATTTAAAATGAAACTTACTGGATGATCAAGTGAGAGATATGATTGGATCGCGTGATTTTTCCTTTCAAAACTGATCCAATCAAATTCGCAAACACTGCTAGAGGAAGGCTACATGAGAATAATGGAGTTATGGCCCCGCTCAATTTTCATTTTTTTAGTATATATATTCTTGGATAATTTGAATAACGAAAGTTAAAATTAGTTGATAAGTTAGTTTCTTAGATGATAAGTTAGCTTATTGAATTAGAAGCATTTAGTTTTAATAGTTTATTGGAAAAATATATCTAATATAAAATAACATAATAGAATATATATATATATATATATTATTTTTGTTTTTTAGTAAAAAAAATAATGTTAGGCAATTATAACTATATTTTTAATAAATTTTAAAATCCTGTTAATTTTTTAGTGATAAAATATTTTATTAAAAATTAAAATAAATATTGAAATAATTAAAATAAAAATTAAAAAGAATAATGATTGAAATAATTTATTAAAATTTTAGATTACCTATACTATATATATATATAATGAGTGTTTATCTTAATTCACTATTTTGTATTTGATTTATATATAATAATAATAATAATAAATTATATTTGAGGTGAACTAATTAATTAAAAAAAATTAAAATATTAGCCCTCTCCCCTTACCTTCATATTAGCCCTCCCCGTTACCATCATTAACCCTACCTTTATTTTTCTCTTTGATTAGTTTCTCTATCTCTCCAATTATCTTCTGAAGTTAAACTACAATTGACTTTAGAATTCTTCTTCCCTACTTCCTCCATGCTTGCCTTGCCTATGCCTCTAGCTTCTCAACCATTTACTTCAAAGCCAATTCATGCTCATTTGTATCCTACAACTACTCCACCAAATGGTGTTTATCCTTCTATATTCTATAACCACTCTTTTTCTTTATTCATCATCCTGATACAATCATGTGAGATGTTTTAGATAGTTTCCACAACTTATATACTCATCAAAAGTTTCAAAAAAAAAACAAATTATATATCTTTCATTACACTATTTTCACTCTCTCTATAGGATGAAAACAATTTTTGTTTAGTTATTCAGAATAATTTTGATTGAGATTTCACTAAATCCACTAACGACTAAAAAGATATTGGGTGAGTTTGTTTATGTTTAAAAAAAGTACTTTTTTAAATTGTTTAAAAAAATTGATTTTATTTTAGAGATTCTTATATAATCAGAAATAAATTTTCGTTTGACTACAATCATGAAAAAACATTTTATTTGCCATAATAAATACTTTCACATTGTTAAAAAGTTTTATCTCTCTTCTATTTTAACTGTTTTTTTCAAGAAGCAACTCTGAGTTGTTTCTGAAAAAAGCAAAAAACTGATTATTTTCTGATTCTGCTTCTTGAAAAAAGTTTAGACAAACAAAGTTCTTATAAGTGATTTTTTTTTAAAAAAGAAGTGATTCTTTTAATAAATAATAAATAATTTAAAACAAACGGGCTCATTAACATCACATAGACTAGATTATGTAACACAAGTATCCTCCATATGAGTCAATCTCGCTTCTGCCGATTTTTCTTTTCTTTTTGTTATCACACTTTAATTTTTTATTATTTTTATATTAAAATAGTATCTCTCATCTATTCATGTTTATCTATTTCATTACATAAAAACACACATTAAAAAATACAATAAATGTGTTTATTTACATTAATTATTTTTTTTGCAATATACTATTCATTTGTCTATTTTACTCATTATTTTCGCTTATTATCTCTCTTATCTATTTTATCTACTGTTGATCCTCTAGGCAAGTATACATATTAGTCAACTGTAGTAATATGAAAATAAATTCAAAGTGTCGATCCCACGAGGAGTTGGTAGTTCAAAATTTCACTAATTCAAAAAGTAAATATATACAAAAGAGAGTATTTTGGTTCATGATTGATATGATAACTAAAACACAATTCTAGTAAGCAATAATAAAGAGTAAAATTGGTTTGAAATATCAGTGGGAAAACCTGGGATTGAATTTCATCTATCTCCCTCGTCTATATTCTGGTTGTATATCAATATATAGCCTTTGTAACTATCGATATAGATGCATACACAAAAGTCATTTATATTGATTCCTCAATTATAAAATTCATAAGATTAATCTCTTGAATATTGATTCCTCAAATATTCAATAGATTATCCAGCATTAAGTTCAAGTATCAAAGCATTCAATATATCGAAATCTATTCCTAGTATAACGATATATCGACTATTTTCGTTCAGATCGGATTTTCAGAAATACTTTCCAGTTAGATCCAAAAATCTAAATCTAGAATCTATTGATCAGATAGAATCAAGAACATATAAACAGAACGAAAATAACAATATCGATAGAAACGAAATCACTATATAGAAATATAACCAGAATATATCCGAGTTCGAGTCGATTTACATTCAATCCCAAAAGAGAAGATTAGCCACTCATGGTGACTTTACAATCCATAAAGATGATGAAGAAGATGAAGAAATCAAGTTCCGTAGCCTCTGTTCTTCTTTCGAGCTTTCGTTCTAATTTTGGAAATAACGAACTTACGAAAACTGCATTCAAATTCTGTTTTGTCCAATTGGGTAAGTGAAAATTCGCTTAAGCTAAAAATTTAGCTTAAGCGAATTGCTTTCTTCATGTTGAAGGAATTCTAATTCGCTTAAGCCATTTGAAATGGCTTAAGCGAATTTTTGGCAGAAACATCACCCCTTCTCTGGACAAAATTCGCTTAAGCCATTTCAAAGGGCTTAAGCGAATTTTCAACACTTATTCTTTTTTTCTTGTTGTTCTCCTTGCTTCTTTACTTCTTGGTTCCTGATTGCTCTTCTTTAATTTCTCCTGCAATTAAACATCAAAATAAGGATCAGAATGCCTCAGTTGACTCAGTACTCAGATATTATCATTTAAACTCCAAAGTTCTATAAATTAGAGGAAATTGATTGAAGTATAACTATATTTAATCCATAAGTGCCAATTTTTAATATTCAAATAATCCAATGTATGGCACTTATCATCTACTACATATTATAATTGTTTGACCAACACATGTGTCACATTTTTCCACTTCCATTTTTTAGATTTTTTATTCTCACTTCAATAAAGTAATTTTTTTATGAACCACAAGTTTTCTCCATATAAGACAGTCATGTTCCTTCCGTGAACATCCACATAATGATCGGGCTAACTCTCCCAACAAAGTGATTTTTTTTCATACACTTTATATAAGTTTAAAGTGATCGGGTTGTGGGATCTTAAATATCAATATATTTTAAATTTATAATTATATTAATGATATCTTGATTACTCTTTGCTATAAACATTATGACAATATGTTCTTCATGTTCTATTAATTGATATATATAATTATATCATAAGATAATACCATAAATTAATTTTATTATAAAAATTTAGTAATATATGTAAAAATAAACATCACTCGTACAAATGCACGGATGTTATGCTAATTAGGTTACAAAGTTTCGTTACTCCCCCTCCCTTCCCCTCTTAATTCTTCCATTCTTTTTCCTTCCCACCAAACTCCCAAACATACTCTTAGGATTACATTGCACCTTATGTAGATTTGGGAAATGCTGACCTAGCTGGATATAGAGATTGTTTGCGTGACTATCATGGCAATTAGCTTATAAGTTTAGCCAGCGTTTTTGAGACAACTTGCAGGTGGAACTTCATACTCTTCTCCATGGGTTAACAATCTCTAGGGACCGTAGCTTTAGGTGTGTTGACTATGGCTCAAAATCTACGGAAGCTATTCGATTTGTACAAAACGTTCCATCATCAGTTTGCTTCGGTAATTCCCTGTCAGAAGCTTGTTAATAGGGAGTGGACCGTGACTCTCATACAATACGTAAAGGGAACTACAGTGTTGATTGCATTTCATGGCAAAGTTGGGAGCTGCTTGAAATACAAAATTGGTGTTATTTCAGCCACCTCCCTCATGCATCTCCGCTTACTTGCTAGCTGATGCGATGGGAAACACTTTTCCTAGACCTTAGCTTCTAATTCATTTTTCTCTTTTTCTATTGTGCCGAAAAGTCGAAAACATATATTAAAAAAGTATAAAATTCTGTTTAATTGATTGGGTAAAAATTTAAATAACTATTTTATAATTAATTTGATATAATGAAATAAATATATGAAAAATAAATGTACTCATTTTTACAGAGCTATTAATTTAGAGTATTCAGTACTCTAATGATACTTACTCCCTCACATAATTGCTGTTTATTTTTTTTTTTCTATTTTGCTGTCAAATTTATAAGAGCAGTGCAGTGCTATATTTTATGAAAAACTGTTATACGAAAAACATTCGAAATCATGGACAGACAATAAATTGCACTGTTAACGAAAATCATAGGTGGTTGATTAAAAATTTAGAATAAAAAAAGTCCAATTATAATGTCATTTGTATTCGTCAATTTCGTAATAGTAAGATTTAGTATTTCTGAATTTTAAAAATAGAAAAAAAAAAAAAATACTGTACATGTTTGGTGTAATGAATTTAATGGAATTGAATTTTTTTTCCCTAATTTTGTATGAAAACCAATGGTCCAAAAAACCAGAAACAGTGTGTTGAGTAAAATTTGTCAATGGAGATGTGCCTAACAAAATGGTCAATAGACAACATACTCGTCGAAAAGCCTTACAAAATATACTTGGCTTTGTTCTCAACGTAAGCTTGAATTGATGGTTCTCTTCCAAGAAAGTCAGATAAAACTTCAATAGAATCCTTCGCTCCGCCTGGGGCCAATACCTGCAAATGTTTTAAATCAAGCACGGGCATAAATACAACAAAATCTCCAATAACGATCTCTGAAATCTGAGTTAGGAAACCAATAAATCGTTGCATGTGATAATACAAACAATTAGAGCATCCTAAAATTGGGAATGGAAAATATAGGAATAAAATTTTTATATGAATTTCATATGAACTTCACTGCTGAAATTTTCCACTCCCACTTTTAAAGGAACACACTGATGGTTAATATATTTCGGGGGGAAATTTGAATGCCATTGTCATTGGTTACCTTGTTCCTAAATTGCATGCCGGCATGCTGGTTTGAAACATCATTGCAAAACTTTGAGGCGAATATATCAGCAGCAAAAACCTGAAACATTTTAGGATTTATTGAGCGATGGAATTTCAGAATGGAAGGAATGAAAGATTGCATTGATCAGTGATCACTGAATTACATGGTATATATACATGAGATACATCTGCCAACTAATCAACAGAAAAACTAACAAACTAACTGAACCAATTAGCTATTAACTAACTTAATTCCTTAACAGAAATAACTAATCCAATGGATTTAAATTATGCTATCCGTAATAGGATTCAGTTCTAATTCTTCAAACTCAATGATCAGGGAAGACTTTCTCCACAAACAATAATCTTTAGAAAAGTACATATCAACATATGGATGTGATTGAAAATTCAAAGATGCTTGCAATGAAAGATTATTATGAATTTTGACAATTGTATCAGATAAAGAAGTAGTGATTTATTCAAACCTGGCTCCATATACGACTGTAGCAAGCTGCCTCATAACCAATAACACTAGAAGGAAAACATGAAGCTGGATTGGTTCCTTCTAACACCTGCAACCCTAACATTTCCTGGGAAATGAAATTTACATAAATTTTCCTTTCATGCCCTCCATTACAAGCACTGAACTTCGAATAAGAACTAATTTTAAATTCATTTACCTTGGGATGAAGATGCTTGAATAACTCTTGAATGTCTATGTTATCCGCAGAATGTATGATTTGATCAAAAAGACCTGATAGCAAGCAGCTCTTAAGTTAAATGAAAATGATAAGTAACTATTCAAACTGTATAATCTCTATCAACACCATGTCCCATTTCATTAGCCAAAAGAAAAATATTTGCCAGCAGACTCTTAAAATCAATAGAAAAGCCATCAAAAGTAAATGAAGAGCCTGTGACTTTTACTAATAAAATGTAATGTTGATAATAATAAACATTTCGTCTTTTTTCAACACTCAAGCACATCATAAATACACTCGTACTTATTTAACCTGCAAGGCTGCAGCTGGACACTTTACTTTTATGTTCACACTCAAGCACATCATAAATACATTCATGTAATGCATATACAATATAGTGAGCAACTGACCGAGGGTCTATTTAGTAAACATTTTGGTAGAAATGACTTTGAAAGAATAGGTGTTAAAAAAAATTTATTCATGTTTGGGAATGATGTTTAAAAGTTTAGAAAAAAATATTTTATTTGGATGGAGTTATAATCATTTTTTAAAGCATAAATAAAAATGTTCTATAAAATTTTATTGGCTCCACATCTAGAACCAATTCTATTTGTTGAAAAAGTTAAAAAATTTTACATTTCTTAATATCAACTCTGCTCACCAGAAAATTAATTTTGAGAATCCAAAAATATTAACCAAACATGTCTCCCACTGTACAAAATCAATTTCCATGCCCACAAACATGATTTAGCATCAAAACAAACAGGGTCTGAAACAAATCACAGATGATAACTATTCCTTACTCTGCTGAGAGCCATACCACTGTATAAGACAATGGAACTACCATTTAAAAGAAGATATTCTAAATAAGCATCAACAAATATAAGTAAAAGCATAAACAAAATTAGTAATACGAAGTTTAACTGTCAGAATGAAAAAAATAAAACAGCATACAGTATAGAATCTCTTGCTTCAATTTAAGTGCAGAAAAGGAAGCCCTCCATTTTTTAATTGATTCGCACAAGTCATCCTTTATTGGCTTCGTAATGTCCTGCAAGTTACAAACTTAATAAATTATACATAGTATGTTCAAAGAAGCATTTAGTAGACGTATTCCGATTGAGGTGATCTCAAAAAAAAAAGGTTAGATATATTTAAAAAAATCAAACCATTTAAGTTTCAGAAAATTATGGAGGGAACAGTGGGAAAAACTCACCTGATGAAATCCAGATATCAACTTCAGAGAAGAGCTTTGGTAACACCTACAGAAGAGTGAAAATGTTCAATCAAACTTTTTCATTAAAGTTTAATCTAAATTAGAATAGGGAAGAATATCGATTAATTTTGTTACCAGTTCTCTAGCAGGTGAGCAGGTATTTCCACAAAGTCAGGATCAACAAGTACTCCAGAAATTCTAGCAAATGAGGCACGGTTGCAAATTTGTTGAACCTAACCATATATTATAAAAAGACTTCAGAATAAAGTAAACCATGTAACAATGTATATTCAAATTCAAACTACAAGACAAAATGAATCTTATTAAAAACTGTGGTGGAGCAACAACTGACTATAAAATCTAGATTGATTGTCAAAGGCAAAATATCCATTAAGATAATTCTTTTATAACACTTTCTAGGAGAGCTTATAGTGAATTTAACACAGCATTGTTGGGAAAAGATAAGTGTGAAATCATTGATTTTTGTTAGAATATTTGTCACTAAGAACCAATTCTTTCCATTCTGCCTTTGATTGGTCTATAGGTTTAATTTAGTGGAACTATTAACTATTAATTTTCTTATATTGTGTGCATTTTCCTTTTATAAGATATTTTTAAAATTCAAAATAAAAATATTTCAAATTACCTCAATGCCAAGTCGGTTTCAAATTTGACCATGATGCTTCTATCTATCATCATTGCTTCAACCAGAATTTTGTTCCTACGATGCTCAGCACAATTTTTCTAGTGCGCCTCTGTCATCTCAATCTCTTCAATTTGCATCACAATGGATACTCAACAAAATGCCTCACCAGCAACATCAAACTGTTTTTTCCTTCAAATGTTTCTATGGTTGAGCCTTAGGTTTCCTTTCTTGGCTCTTAGCCACCGCACCCTGCTCCTCAAGCTATGGTTGCCAACACTATTTTTGTCTATACTTAAGCATGGCATCTTGACTCTGCCATCTCATCATGAAACTTCCGATGTGCACAACATTCACCAACCTACTACACTTGAAGGTCAAAATCATACTTTCATGGGTAACAACTAAGGTTTGCCAACCAAGTCCATTGGTTCCACTTAGTTATCTTCTCCTTTTAATTCTCAAACTACTCTAATTAAGCATAATCTTCATGTCCCCTTTATTAGCAAGAATCGTATCAAGGTGAGTAAATTCGCAAGAGGTAATGTTATCGATTTTGAATTCCAATCAGATTTTTATCTTTGTCAAATCTCAGGTTTCTAATGAAGCCCTCTTGTGAGAAACCATTAGCTTTGATTGCTTGTACAAGTTATCCAACCTATAGATTCCTCAGATTGCCCCAATGTCTCCTATCACCACTGCAAACAGCTTTACTTGTCCTTGTTCTTATGTAAATAATGTTAACAATTATCCCAATTCCACTATGTCTTTTTTCCACCAATAGTACATGACATTGTAGACTTGACCATCCAAATGTGGATGAACTGAAACCTGTATTGAAGTCATGTAATACTCCCTTTTTCTAATAAATGTAATCCTGACTTATGTTCATCTTGCTGTCTTGGCAAAGCACATCATTTGTTGCAACTTACAATGCACCCCTGGAATTAGTATTCAGAGATTGTGGGGGCCTGTCTCTTTGCTCTCTTCATGTAGATACTCATATTACATTACTTTTGTTGATGCGGTATCTCGCTTAAATTGGATCTACCTTCTAAATAAAAGTCAGAGGCTCTAAACAACTTTCAACAATTTAAAGATATGATTCAATTGCAATTTAAAACTTGACTTCAACCCTTGCAAACTGATTGGGTGTCATCCATTGTGTTATTTATCCTCACACACATCATCAAAATAGTACTGTAGAAAGGAAACACGGGCACATAGTTGAATTGGGTCTCACTTTGTTAGCCCAAGCCCCATTACACTTAAAATTTTGGGATCATGCCTTCCTCACTATCATTTATCTCTCAATAACAAATTATCTACATTCACCTTGCAATTTGATGTTCCGTTGTCAAACTTCATCACAAATTACCAGATTATCTCTTTCTTAAAACTATTGGTTGTGCTTGTTATCCCCTACTTTAACCCTACAACAAAACAACTCGACTTTCGGTCTCAAGAGTGCATCCTTCTTGGCCACTCCTCTCTCAAGGGCTATAAATGCCTTTTCTCTGACAGTTGAATATTCATCTCAAAGGATGTTGCCTTTAATGGAACACATTTTTTGTACTAAGAATTATTTCCCAACTTAAACTTTGCTTAAACTTCATCACATCCACCACTCCAAGCTAACACTATTATTATTCCAAACGTTGTTGTTCCATCTTCGACTTGTCCAAATTCCTTCGCTGGTTTGCCCTCATATCACTACATGTTCCTCCTATTTCTATTCTTCCACCTAATATTCATTCTATGCAAATTCACTCGATATTGAGTATTCATTGGCCTGGACTACAACCCATTCTTCTTCTCACTCATATGGAACCACCATTTGTTAAGTAAGATTTGGTAGATCCCTAATGATTTTCTGCTATGAAATCAAAAGATGCTCAATTGAAGAACTCTATGTCATGGACTATAGTTCCACTACCAGATCACAAGAAATCCATTGGTTGTTGTTAGAATATTAGAATAATATATTTAATATATTAGAATATATGCTAAGATTAGGTTTATCATATAATATCCCCTAGGATTAGTTTCCATATTTTTAGATAATTATTATGATTTGTTTCCTAATTAGAAGTCTATATTGGTCAGTATAAATAAGCATCAGTGTCTAGTCCTTTGTATCAATCACTTGAAAAAGGAAGAACTGAGTATTATTTGAATAACACTTTAATTGCTTAATAATTTAGGGCCTGTACAACACATATTTATAGGGACTAATAGTCTCCTAATTAAGGAAATAAAGCAATAAATCTGTACAAATCAAATCACACAAATCTCTCCTAATCACGGACCAAATCCCCCTAATTACAGAACAAATCTCCCCCTAATTACAGACCAAATCTCCTAATATTTTACAACACAATCAATTATAATTATCAATTATCAAGTATATTTATTAATTATTCTTCTCCTCTCTTCTTCCTTTTTATCCAAAACCCTATAATGTCAAAAGTTGTAAATGGTTGCTTCATATAAAAAGAATCCAGATGGCTCCATTAACAAATGCTTCTACCAACACAACCTGGATTTGATTATACTCAAATGTTAGTTAGAATTATCCTTATTCTAGCGCTGACTCATTATTGGGCACTACCGCAACTAGATGTCAATAATGCTTTCCTCAATGGTTATCTAGATGAGGTGTCGATGCAGCAGCCCCCATGTTTTGAAACAGTTGATAAGACCTCAGTGTTGCAAGGTCAACAAAGCCATCTATGGCCTCAAACAAGCCCCACAAGCTTGGTCTGACTTTGACAAACTTTGTTCCACTCTCCTCCAATTTGGGTTCAGTGCCATCTAATGTGATCCATCTTAATTCATCTATTCTATTTCATCTCATGTGGTCTTCATTCTTGTATTTGTGGATGATATCAATGTGACAAATAATTCATCTTCCTTCATTCAAAAACTAATTGGCAAGTTCAACTTAGCATTTTCCCTCAAACACCTAGGTACTCTTGCTTATTTTCTCAATATTGAAGTCACACAATTACATGATGGCTTACTTCTCCTCACTCAAGCCAAGTACATCAAGGACGTCTTGCTAAAAGTGTGTTTGATTTGGCGTTTTTTTCACGTTAAAAAACTACATTCAAAGTAAAAAAGCGCAGAAGCTATAAATATTTGTGTTAAAGGAAACATGAGACTAGCCTGTGGAACGCTTTCCAAGACCAGCTCTAAAACCAACATCCAACATGAGTGGTGAAAAGTATATCTCCCTCTCCTATGGTTGGAGACCGCAAGCGACCAAAGAAAGAGCTGACTATCCTTCTAATCCTTCTCATTAAAGGTCTGTTGTAGGAGCTTTACAACATAGTTAACATAGTCTGCCAATTTGTCTCAACCCCTTGAGGCTCAATGGAATAATGTAAAAAGAATTTTTGCAATACCACTAAGGCACTTCATCTTTTGGCCTACATCTTCAACCTGCACCATCCAGCCTCCAATGCCATCAACGCTTATTGTGATGTCAATTGGGCTTTAGACTCAAATGATCACAAGTCCACCTCAGGTGCTAGTAGTATTTGATTCTAATCTCATGTCTTGGTGGTCCAAGAAGCAAATTGTGTTGTTCCAGAACAGAAGTTAAATATAGAAGTTTTTGCAGTTGAGACTGATGTTATCCTCTAGAATCCAAACTTAGATAAGAAAGCTTTAAGTCTTCACTTCAGTTCCTCATGTCTACTACAATAATCTTAGTCAGCACATTATCACCGTCTCACAACCCAGTTCTGCATGCACTCACGAAACATATGGAGCTCGATCTCTTCTTTGTTCATGAGAAGGCCATCAACAAGACTCTGCAAGTTGTCCATATTCCTGCCCCAAGACCAGTAGGATGATGTACTTACAAAAGCTCTGTCCCAATCAGGTTCTTGAGCTGACAAGCAAGCTTAGAGTTTGTGACCAACATACTTCGGCACACCCTCCTTGAGCTTGAGGGGAATATTAAGATATACACAGTAGCATAGTTCTAGTGTAGCTCTAATATTAGGGGTGCCTAGCTGTAAGATCCCTGACAGCTATCATCCAATCATAACTGTTATTAGTAGGATGTTCAGTAGTTGTAAATCAGTGAGGTTGTCAGTTATCCCATAGCTAGCTCTATAAATATATATTATATCAGTTTATGATTGTAATCATTCATTAGAATCATAATTCCGGATTCAGTTTTTCTAAACAGTACTCATCTTCTTACACAACCCAACTAAATAAGAAAGGGTGCTGTCAATCTGAAAATTAAATGAAATTTAACATTATTCTCTTAAAAACCTGTCGTGCTCCACTGATTGTTAATGCACTGTTCTGGGAGAGCCATCATACAACTATGACCATACTTTCCCTCCCTGTAAAATAAACAATATGAACCTATTTTCAACTTTCACTGGCAAACAAAATTAATGGAGCACTAAACTTTAAATAGTGAAAAAGCTCAACCTTGAGAACAAATCAAGGTAGCAATAACCTAAGAGTTCACTAGAACTTAAGTCAAACACTGAGAAAACACGAACATCACAATGCCAAACATCAGCTCCCGCAATTTCCTCAAACTTCAACCTGCCCAGAAAATAACAAGAATGATGCATGTTTACGTACAAATTAAAATATACTGGAAAATTACAAAAGGAATTCTTGATAAAATATTTCAGTTCTGGAATAATTAAATACTCAAGTAGTTTATCAAGTCAGTAAATGGTTACTCATGAACCACTTTATGAAGATTGCTAAATGGTTAATCATTCCTACACTGGAAATGTTTTACCAGAATCCTTCCAGTAACTTTCCACATCAACAGAATATCTGATGATTAAGGAATTAAAACATAAGGACAACCAAATTGTCATATATAAAATTACCAAAAATGTCTTGGACAATTTTGAAGATTCCAGATAGAACTAAATTAATTGGTAAGTATTGCTCGATCTCGCCAAAGTCCAAATCCCAACTCTGCTTTTCAAATCGTTTTATATAATACAGTAGATCTTCAATTCCAAAGGGAAACTCTCCTTCCTCTTTTTTCTGATATCAACAATAAATTTGTAAGAAGGAATTTATAAATTAAAGCAAACTGCATACACCAAAAATGTGCAAACCTTCAAATCTTTCAAGATATCAAGTTCTTTCATAGCCAAGTCAGTTAAACATGTCGATATGCCTTTCAGGAAATCAAATACCTGGATAAAAATTGGAAAATAAAAAAAAATTAAAAAATCCAGAATTCAAGATTAGATTCACAGGAGTGTAGGAAAAAACACTACATGATTAACTATATTAATCTGCTAATTACACTTAGTCTACGGCAAAGAAACAAGACAGCATCTCCTCTTGCATTCATTTTTTATTTTGTCAATAAAAAAGTCATATTTGAATTTAGTTCTATAATCAGTGTTGCCTAATGATCCTTTCTATCCTTCAACTTTATCCCATTACAAACAAGCACAAGCTACACTTGCCCAAACAACATAAGTGACTTAGAGTGCGCTTGTTTGTGATTATTTTTAAAAATAATCACTTTCAAAACTTTTTAATGTGTTTGTTTCAAATTCTAGAAATAATCAAAATCTAAAAAACAGAATTCTTATTATAATCAAAAGCTATTCTTACTTGCTTTTCAAAATAATCAACTGAAATGGAAGAGAGAGAATGTTATAAAAATGCTTTTTATGATTGTAACCAAACACAAATCTCCTTCTGAATTTCATAAAAATCTCTAAAAAAAATAAAATCACTTTTTTATACAATGTAAGAATCAATTATTTTAATCTCTAAACAGGCCTTAATATGCTTTTATTTAAGCATCAAAAGAATGACAAGTATCTCAATGAATTTTCACTCTTCTTATGATTTTGCACCTCAGAAACCTATTCATTCATAGTCATATATGCGTGAAACCTATTCATCTAAGAAAATACCTATTAGAGAGAAAAGATGAGCATGGAGAGGAAGTAAAAACAAGTGCACTTAGAGAGGCTTGATGGCAATGATACATTGTTGAGTTTACTTCTTCTTTTCCAGAAAAAATTATCTACTAAACACAACTTAAAATTTAGAAGTTCAGATAGAACCCTCTTCCACTTACTACGCAAACCCAAGAGAGATGCAATTCATGATATAATCTAACTAAATTTCTAGTGCTTCTGATGGAAAATATATTATCGATTGTCTGTGACGAATTTAACTAACCATTTTAGGTGTCTTTGCCATTCTAACAACAACAGCATACTCTGCATAGCATGAATAGCCAAGTAAACGAGCATATTTATGACGCTGTTGCACCTGAATCATACCGACGGAATATCAGCATCAACAAAATTTAATATTATTTGGAAAAAAACTTGTCTAGAACCATTACAAATTCAAGAATCATAGAAAATATATGAAAGATGTTCAAATCAACCCCATAAATAATTCAAACTTTAATCTGAATAACTAATCTACAAGTAACGTCTGTCATAATCATATACAAATAGACAACAGAAATTCATCCATCCAAATCTAATAAATCCAACCGTCTTAATAATCATTATTCATTACTGAGTTGTTTTAATTAATGAAAATATAGAACCACAAAATTAAATTGGGACCATTTTCTTTCTACTTAACTTTTACTAGTAATTCAAGTACAATAAAAATAGGTTGTTTGCATGTCAATGACCTTTCACAAGGCCCAATTACAAGAAAAGTATAAAATTATAGCTTGAAATCAGGTTAGAAATATTTGATAGTAAATAAGTGGAGTCCTTAATGAATAATGCCATAAAGAAAATTACCAGACTTTCTAAAATAGAAAGATTGACTTCACCACTTTGATTTCCATATGCCCTCAATACCATCCGTCTTGTAGTTCCTACCTTCATGTGCTCAATATTGAATCACAGACCTTGTTAGTACAGTTTCCCATCATAAAAAAAATCTACACAAAGATATACCAAGAAAACAGAGAAAAAATAGACGCTTTTCTGAAAAGAATAATATTTGTGCTTATGCCTATGGAACAAGTGGTATATTGTAGCAATATGTTGTGTCAATAAATCCCTTAGCTACTGTCATTCTGTTTCACAGTGAGCAACACAATAAATTATTTAATTTTGCAACCTACACAAGTATTAAATAATACTAATTTATCGCGAACATTTTATAAAATTAAAAAACAATTCATTGTGACAATAAAACAGCAGCTCTTTATACAGATGAATTTTTTAAAAAAAAAGAGTTCATAAAGGGAAGGAAGTCATTCCAGCTTCATGATCTATGTCTTTCCAAGTCAATTCCCATTACTCAAAGTCATTTCATAATTTTAAAACGCAAGCCCTTACAAAGACAAGAATACCATTTTATTACACAGAAATACAGAATACAACTGGAATTCAGCTGATTCTAGTTATTGGTTTACAACTGGTGCAAGAACCAAATAATATGCAACTAGTAGTTAATACTTCATTCACCATACCTTACAAAATTCAAGTACAGCTGTGACATGATTACTTCTCAGAGGGATCTTCAATTGTCCATTTTCAGATTTACCTAAACCCTGTGGAGAAATGACTTTATTCAAACAATATAACAACCAGAACATATAAAAATAAAAGAAATATTTAACAATTGAAGGAAATTCAAAAGAAATAATGAGACTTCATAAAATGCCCACACATAAGGGCTTGATTAGAGTTAAACCAGGTATCTGTATCACTTATCTGGAGTAATTATTTAATCAATCTGTCTAACACGGGAGAGAGAACCGGTATATTGTGCATTAATTATGCCCATAGGTAGTCCAATCAGGCAAATATTTTCTTGATCTTAAAATCTAGACTGCCTCTATTTCTTCTGTTTTTTTTAATTTCTCAGATAATGGTATTCATACTTGAGAGCTATATTTCGATTGTAGATTGGAATAGGAATGGATGGTTTTCAAAATCAAAAGAGAGAGGACAGGTATTCATCTTCTTATTTGAATGTATTATATTATAAGTACTAATTCAGGAATATACATTATCTTGCTTGTATAGTTAGACAAAATAAAGGAGAAGTAAATGGAGATCATTTATTGTTTTACCCTTTTTCAAGTTTGGGTTTGGGAAAGGGGTAATTTGGAGGAAACAAATTCAACTCCTGGGAGGAAAACTGAGGGTAGCAGCCTAGCAGGTTATTCAATGTCACATATGAGTAATACGGCTGACCCCCCTTTCCCTTTACTTCCACTATTTAGTCCCTATCACAAACACAGTGGAAGAGTCTTGTCATGCTTCCAACTATCACTTAGGAACTCACAGTTCAAGGAGGAGGCAACCCATTCCAAGCCCACCCAAAAAAGGAGTATTCTGACTCAAAAACAGTATTATGGAACTTGTCTGAACAAAGGGTTTAGAATAAAATCATATAAGCCATAAATTTGAAAGTTAATAGTTTACAAGCAAGCATTTAATAGGTGAATTGGGCCCACATGCAAAAAGGGAAAGGAAAATTTTCTGAAACATGCCTATACTTGTTACGTGGATTGATGGAAGAAGAATCATATTAAACCTTGAGAAACTCTGGAGGTAATCCAGCTAAATCTGCCTCATTGAAGAGAAGAAACGTACTATCATCATTAAGATTTTGGATATATCTAAAGCTTAATTCATCAATCTGAGCCCTTAGACGCATCAACTCTTCTCTTTTGCTTGCAGTGAGGTTCAATCCATTTCGCTCAAAGTCTCTCACCTGTCACTGATTAGGAAAGAATCAACATCTGGATTTCTTAGCTTTCATGGATAAGTATATTTGCATATGGTGCAACCCGGAGTCACTTTAGCAACCCTAGAGTCACAGGCAGTAACAAATCCATGCCATTAATTTTCCAGATAAATTTCCCCCAGAAAAAAAATTAAAACAAGACAATGATACTGACAACTCTTCAGTTCTTACCAGAATTTGAACAAATTGTTTAGCTTCAGTACTCATCCAGTCCCCCCTTACTGCAAATGCTTAATGACAAGATAAACATCTTCACGTTTGCTGATCCACTTGCATGGAACAACATTAATCAGTTTCTTAATCCATGAATAAAAAGACATGTGATCTTGAAAGACAAACTAAATACTAGTGAAACTATTACTGCCATGTACTGCAAACACATTCATAATAAGTGACAGTAGGCAAAACTTCATCATTGCCAAATCAAGCATAACATATTTCCAAGTTCGGAAGGCATATCTGCCCCATCAGAAGTGCATGGGGACAGAAATTACCAGATATGCAAGAACTATGAATCAATGGCAGCAATGCAAACCTGCACATGTCAAGATGAGCATCTATTCTTCGCTCTGCTTCTGCCTTGCTTTGCGCACATCCTCCTGAGGAGATACCAGCTTCGGAAACACACAAGATTGGATCAGTTGGGATTGCTGCGCTTGCAGTTCCGCCAGAGGTGATATAACGTTAGCATATGCAACCTGCAGTTTTTATCGATACACGTAAGCAATTCAGCTTAAGGAACAGTTCACTGAAAAAGTAAATAAAAGAGGAAGATACACAACAAATAAACGAACACAGCTACTTCTTGTTCAATATAAGATTTGAACATGAATGAAGGGTTTCAATATTTTAAAAATCATTTCGCTAACAAAGATAGCAGACAGACTGATAAGTTTCTAAACAATGCAGCTTGTTTTGAAGCCATAATTCAGTGAATAAATAAGAATTAGAATATTGAGATCAGGATCATATAAGATGCGAATGAATTGTACCTTATCGAGAGGCACCGATGCAACAGAATTATGGACTTCGTTTGACTTGGCAATAATTTGGTCACCAACTTAAGAATCTCAGATGCAGATAGGTTAACACCACTTTAGAACCTGCAAGATCTACAAATTTCCCCAAGTGTTTTCAGTAAAACGATCTTGATTTTCAACAGCTTAAATACTGAGCACTAATATGGACTTTTGGTAGCTGAGAAGCGTAGTGTAAGAGAAAATTGAAGAGTTAAGAAGAAGGAATACCTTTCTTCTTTGCATTTTTTTCCTTATGGTACTTGATGGCGGTGATAGCGAGGTTCGCAGCAATTGCAAGCACAGCAGCAGCTCCGGTGAAGGCGAGCAGCCCCCACCTTTCTTCTGTCTGTTCATTTTCTCACACTTTCCTTCCCTTTCCGTCATTTTCTCTGCTCTTGTCTTTTTTTTTTTCTCCCTCTCGGGAGCGCGAAGAGAGATTTTGTTTTGGGCGGAAAATGAAATGACGCAATTGAAATTTGACGTGAATTTCGAAATTACAAAAAAGGAAATATGAAAAAATGAGGCTCTTTTTTATTTGGATAAATAAAAAAAATGAGCGCCGAACGAGGCTTTGAACTTTGACGTATTGAATGGGCGCCGAATGGCCGAACATAATTTATTTAGCTATATTTGGTTTTTATTTTTATTTCCTGTTTCTATTTTTTTTTTTTTGAAATTTTATAAAGGAAAACTGGAAATACTGGAAACAAAAATACGTTGTTTCTAGCATTTTTCAATTTTTTCCTTTATAAAATTTCAGAAAATATAAAACAGAATAAAAACAGAAAATGAAAACAGAAAACGTTTTCTCAAACCAAACATGCCCTTATAGTATTATAGTATGTACTCTTCTCCGGTTCTCCTTTTTCACTTCTATTGTTTATTGTTTAGATTTTTGTGCGTTTCTAAATTCAACCAGCCATCTCGTCTCGTGCATTTGGTTTAATAGTAGAAATAACTTCTCAGTTCTCACATCTCATTCACATTGTGGTAGGTGCAAGTACTTGTTTTGTATTTGTATTCTAAATCATGTCATAATTTCATTCTTTCTTTCTGTAGATTATTTTTTTCCCTTTCTTACGATCTTTATCGGTGTGCCACGGTCAATTCCTTTATTAACATTTTTTATTTTTTCTAAATTCTCATATATTGTTTTATATTTAAGTTGTTTATAATAATTTTTCATCCTACTTGTATGTTTAATTCATATTGACTAGTTGGTTCGTTGGCCTCCTCCTTCTTTGAACCAAGTGGCCCTTAATGTAGATAGAAGTTCATATGGGATCCTGGAAGAGCTGGATTTGGAGGTCTTATCAGGGATTACGAAGGCAAGTGAATAATAGGTTTCAGTGGACATATTGAATTCGCTGATAGTTTACAAGCTGAATTATTAGCCATATTGTATGGGTTAACAATGGTTGGGATACTGGTGCCAGATGTTAGTTGTGTAGGAATAATACGAGCAAATGACATTAACACATAGCCTGAGACGTGTGAAATCACACTGTCCTCAAGGATTTATTCGCTTGGAGCGAAATCCCCCCAGATATACAGGCTCTTCCCGAAAGATTCCGAGGCATCATAACTGCAAGAAACTACATATCGCTCAACCCAGAGATGACCTCATATAAGTGTAGTGATAGAGATGGTGAGAGTAGAGGCTAGATTGAAACTCTGTCTTACTCAGAAAACCTTTTTACCATCTCTTATAAAATATTGTTATATCAATATTTAATATAACGTTAAAATTAACTACTCTATAATTATAGCAGTACCATAATTATAGTAACAGTATAATTAATACGTAATTAGATTTGAAACCAAAACGTTCAGACCCATAATTAAAGTTATAAATTAAATCAATAACTTAAAACTTTTGAATAAACTCACTATATCCAACAATCCCCCACATATTTCAAAAGTTTATTAAAAATATATTTATGAAATTTGAAAAGCAATTCTTCCTGGTTAACGTCATGGCATAAATGCGTCTAATCTGGTGTCTTTTAGACTTTAACCAGATCTAGACGGATAGCACATAACATACAAGTGAGTTGTAGAGCATCTCTTTGAACCAAAACACTTTGGTGTAAGTTAGAGGTCTACCAATCACATCACACCCCACAATTCTCGCTGTTAACGTTGTTTTGCGCCAATAGGCCATGCGCGTGCCTGGTATTCATGAGTGCTCTAGAGATTACGCCACAATCTCATGCAAGCGGCCCCACTTGACACTCATATAGGTGATTTCATAAGTGTATGTTGCACTTCATACCACCCATAAGGGATATGAAATTCATTAAAAGCCTTAAAAGCTTATCCTCTCCAAAATGCAGTCTAGCACCTCTACACCATAGGAAGAGACAAAATAAATAGTGCTAGCAGAACTAACAACTGACTTGTTCTTACCCATTGAACCTTCTTCATGGGATCTCCATCACAAAGGTTGGGTACCATCACTGTTAATTTCAAATTGGCTTATAAATCCCATTCCCCTCGATGTTTTTTTCACAAGCTTTTGCTTTGTGATAGATTGGTCAAATTTATTTTGACCACACATTTTAGTAGCTACTTTAATATAAAAAAGGTATACGTATACGTCTCAATTTTCAATTATAATTGAATTTACTCTTGCTATTTCCATATAGCAGTCACAATGTATAGATATGGAAGGCTCATGTTCCTTCCACAAAGAAATATATGCTAAGATTTCTTAGCCAACCATTCTCACATCTTACCAAGTTGAGCTTGGTCACCATCATAGATCAGATTATACAGGTCTACCTGGATTACCAAGTGACAACTCCTCCATTGAGAGTAAAATAAATTCATTTGTAATTTATTCTCATCTAATCAAATCCAAATGTCATCACTATATCCTTCTAATAGTGGCATATCCATAATATGTAATACCATGATTTATGATACCTCTCAAATTATTCTTGAGTTTTACGAACATGGTAAACAAATTTATTTATAAACTCATCAAATGTAATACACTCCCAATAATTTGGGCTTACTTAAATTGAGCAATAGAATATCTCTATTTTTCCTTTTAAATGTTAATATCATAAGGGATACTCAATAGATTATTTCAAAGTAATTAAACTTCTTACGAAGTTTCTCAATATAAAATTCTTGTGATAACAAAATATTATCACACTTCCTTATGAATTTCACACCTCAAATCATGCGTGTCTAGTTCATGCCTTTAATATATATAAATCTGAATAATGTCCACAACAAAGTGTATAAAAAACTATGATATATTATATAAATGAAACATCTCAAACCATTGTCCTCATATTCCTATAATACACTAAAATTCCATATATCAATATATAAAAACAAACATTATATTCCTATATATTTCCAAAAGACCCAAAAACTTCACAAAGAAATAACCCCACAATGATGCTCAAAATTTTATAATTTCACCAATAACTTTTATTAAGGTTAAAAATTGGAATAAATTGAAAAATACATTTCATGTCTCATAAAAGCAATACTCATAACATAGAAAACATAAACTTAGTAAGAGACAATAATGTGTCTCACATAGCATCAAATCATTTTTTTATGGTTAAAAGAATTGTTATAATTTGGTAAATTGAATCCATGAAACTTTGTAGAGGTGGCTTTAGAATCCAGTTTCTCGTGAACTCTTGAAAACTCACCAAAATGATATTTTGGCTTTTCGGTTGTTAACATGAATTACACAATTCATCTCCAATCCAAATTGAACCCATATCAGTTAGCATAATCAATCCAAACCAGTACACCAAGAAAAAAAATTGTGCTGCAGGTTACAACATTTTATAATTTCCAAAGATTTGACATAGTAAACACGTTTTTTTTTTAAAAAAGATTAAAAAAATAACAATAATTGAAATTCCCAAATATGTCTCCTATACAAATACATTATAGGGAAAAAGGCAACGAATTGTAATCAACCCAACGAGCAATGAAAAGTGAGAAAACCAAACCTGTTGAAGCATGAAGAGTGGTGACAGGGAATGGGTTCTGGTTGACGAATTCGGAGATTTCGGAGACAATACCATCGCCAAGGAAAAGAGTGGCACGGATTAGAGTGAAGGTGGACTGTTGCTCGTTCCAACATTCTGAGAATAATCCTTGAGATTGTAGGAATAATACGAGCAAATGACATTAACACATAGTCTGAGACGTGTGAATCACACTGTCCTCAAGGATTGTATTCGCTTGGAGCGAAAATCCCCCCAGGGATATAACAAGCTCTTCTCGAAAGATTCTGAGAGATTCTGAGGCATCAGAACTGCAAGAAACTATATATCGCTTCAACCCAGGGATAACCTCATATAAGTGTAGTGATAAAGATGGTGAGAGTAGAGGCTAGACTGAAACTCTGTCTTATTCAGAAAACCTTTTTACCATCTCTTATAAAATATTGTTATATCAAATAATTAATATAATAACGGTTAAAATTAATTACTCTATAATTATATGCAGTACCATAATTATAGTAATGGTATAATAATAATACGTAATTAGATTTGAAAACCAAAACGTTTCAGCCCATAATTAAAGTTATAAATTAATCAATAACTTAAAAACTTTTGAAATAAACTCACTATATCCAACAATTTGTAGGTCAGATTGCACGGAAGCATTATCGTGATCCAAGATCCTATCTCAACTCCATAAATATGCTCGAATTACTGATAATTCAAAGATTTGATTTCTAGAGATTGGTCTATTCATTTGCCCACACTTATAGGGAAGGCAATCAATGTGCAGACTTTTTGGCAAAGTTAGGTGCAAATGCTATGGATTATACAATGTATTTCTTAGAGCCTCCAATTTGTCTCTCTTCCCAACTATTAGCTGATGCCAAGGGAATTCTCTAAACAAGGTGTAATTGTTTTTTCCTCCTCATATGTAGCTTTTTTCTCCATATATAAAATGGTGCAACTAAATGGGACAAATTAACAGAGAGTTTCATTGTTTGACTTGTAAACATGTACCTAGTCATTTTTTTATTAAAAATAACATGAATAGTTTTTTATTTCAAAATTTCAATTTGAATTCAATTTATAATGTATATAGGTAGATAATTTTTAACATATAATGATCCAATTTTAAATTAGCTTTTAATTTATGGCTGTTTTTCAATTAGATGCGTGCATGAATTTAAGTTACTGCAAAAAATATGTTAAGAATTAATGGGAAGTAAAACATGATAACATGAATGAAAAAAATAAAAATATAAAATAAGTTACTGTAAAAAAATATAATGTAATAATATGTGTAAAATATATGTCATATAAGTTATGATCTCATGTGATTCCTTTTTACCCTATAATTTAATTTTATTAAGATTTTTTCTATTTTTAATATGTGTTAATTGTTTGACCCTTGATTTTTATTTTTTATCATTGAAAATGAAACAATAATAGAAAATGATTTAATTTACATTGAAATTTAATATGTCAATGAAATTGTTGTAGGAGACCGTTGATCTACATTAAAATTTAATTGGTATTCTTTAATAGATGTAATTAATAATGGTCATGACTATGAGATAAGACTTTTCCTCCAACATATTGATTCTTGATATGAATCTTACTTAATTTTGAAATATATGTATTCAACACAAGCTTATAGGAAAAATATTATAAGGAAATTAAATGAAATTTCTATCAATCAAATCACAATTCCATCTTAAAAAGCCATTTATTTTTAAAAAATTTACAATTAAGAGCGAATAAATATATGTAAAATATTTATAATCAACCTATGCTTATACTAAAAAATTCAACTAAACTGTAACTTTTATTCTATTAATTTAAATATTAATATATCAGCATGTAAAATGTTCATTATCATGTGGCATATTTTTATTATGTAATTCAAATATTAATAAGTTTCATGTAGATATTACAATTCAATCTTTTTTCCTACTATATGACCCATTCTAGAGTTTTTACAATATGTCAAATTCAATGAACATACATTAAGTGTCATATTAATAAAGTCATTAGAAATTGAAGTTTCATGTAGATATTACAATTCAATCTTTTTTCCTACTTAATGACCATTCTAGAGTTTTTACAAACATGTCAAATTCAATAAACATATAATAAGTTGTCATATTAAGAAAGTCATTAAAATTTAATGAATCTTATAGAAGAACTGTTTGAACACAAAGTGTTCTTGGATCAATACCCATCAAGCAAAAAAAGTTAATTTGAGAAAGAATATAACAAATACAAAGTTCATTCAAACTGAAGGAGCATTGTAAATTTTAGGAATTTGAAAACTCACACAACCAGTGGGAATCCACAATTAAGGATTGTTAGAATCAAACCATAATCCTTTCAAATTAAAAGAAATGAAATAGGAATTACGGAATATATTTAACTAAATTGAAAAAGGCCAAAGCATGCGATGGTAAACTCAAACTCACCTCCATCAATATATAAAAAGGGAAAATTTAGAGTACCCCATTTCAACGTATATCCAATTAGATAAGGAAATTTAGAATATAAAAATGGCTACAATCATAACAAGGGTGAAGGAATTACATAATAACATAAATAATTATCATTTTATACTCGTCACAGAGTCAACATATTTTTTAAATAAAATTATTATACAACACACACATAGTTTTTAACACATATAGTTATATGAAGAGCACATGAAATTTAACAAATTAAACTTGAAAAATAAATGCTTCAAAGGATTGAATCTAAACACACTAAAAAAATGAGAAATATAACTATAAATAAAAATATGGGAAAATAGGTTATTAGTCCCTTAACTTTTGGTCAACTTGGATTTTAGTCCTGAACTTAATTCCTTAGTTTTATATCCTTAAACTTTCAAAACCCGTAACAGTAGTCCCTGTCGTTACTTTGGTACGTTAAATATGTGACGTGTCAATTACCTAGCATGCCACGTGTACCTAGCATGCCACGTGTTAATTGATTAGCATGTCACGTCACAGTTTTAACGGACCCAAAGTAACGAAAGGGACTACTGTTACGGGTTTTTGAAAGTTCAGGATATAAAACCAAGGAATTAAAGTTCAGGAACTAAAACTCAAGTTGACCAAAAGTTTAGGGACTAATAACATATTTTTCCATAAAAATAAATATAAAGATATTTAAAATATTCAACTACCATGAGCAAACAAGATTATAATATATATACTTGAATAATAATAACTTGGAAGATGAAAATATTTAAGATTAAATCATTAGTGCATAATGACATAAATGATTATTATTTTCTATTCATGATATTTTCACCAGTGAAATTTTAAAATAAAATATCATGGATAACAGATAATTTATATAATATATATAGGCACATAAAGAAACACATAATATTAAAAATTAACCTTTAAAATAAGGTTTTACAAAGCCTTGAAAAAACACATTATAATTAAATAAGAAATTAATAGTAAGTGGATGATTAATTAATGAATTAATAAATAATGAAAAAAATAATTAATGAATTAAAAATGACCCATTTATTCTTATTTTGTATGGGAAAATTGAGTTTATAAATTTACTCATTGTTATTTTCTTTTATATATACTAGCGTGTTGGTCCGTGCGTCGCACGTGGCATTTGATTTTAAATAGAGAAAGAAATATGAATAATAAATAAATTATTATAAAAAATATATATTAATATAAGCAAATATGTTATAAATATTTATAATATTGGTTACATTATACATAAATGAATAATACACAAAAAGTATACTCATTAAAATACCTGAAAAGAATAAAAAACAGGCATGATTAGCATGGTTTTAAAATAAAACATAATAAAATTAGTATAAAATATAATAAAAAATATTGTAAAGAAATACATGAGTGTAAAATAAAAAATAATATAATAACATGTATAAAATATTTCAAAAACAATTTACAATATTTGTTACAAAATGATAAAATAAACAATACACAAAAATATAAACATTTTCTCTAACATTTATTTTTTATTAGAATGAATTACATTTGCCTCTATTAATCTATACATTAAATTAATAATTGTATATTAATAAACATGATACAAAGATTTATTCCCTTGTGATGCATATAAATTATTATAAGGAAAAAAATTAAAATGAATTATTTTTTTATAAAAAAAAATAAAAAATCTAATTAAAGTTCACTTTAAATTAGTTAAGTATGAGCTTTTATGTAAAATATTTATTCCCATGTGATATATTCTTAAATTATAATTTAAATAAAAAATATACTTTTACCTATAGAAATAATTGACAAAAAATTAATATTTATATTTTATTTTAATATCGTTCATCGAGTAATTTGAATATTAATTTTTTTTTGTCTAAATTTTTTTATTTTTTATCATGTGCATTTCTTTTTTTATCCTATAATTCAATTATTAGTAAGTTTTTTTTTTTGTAAAACTTTGCATTTCTGTGTGATTTGATTTTATTCTATAACTTAATTATTAATGATTTTATTCCATTAGAGGGAGGTTCATCCCTCTGGGCGAGCTTGCTGCACAGGCAGCTCACTTACATCGGGATACGACCAACCTCCCTCTCCTGAGCAACTGCTAGAGCAACCTTCTTCCTCTGTCCCTGCACCGTACATGGTGCCCACCCCTGCAGAGGTTGCCTAACCTCATGCATCAGCTGTAGCCTTCATGGAGCCGATGAGGTTCATCCTTACTCCGAGATATCAGAAGGTCGCCCCCGAGGTAGGTCATCAGCTACCAGAGGATGACCTGCCACATATTTCTGACTCGGAGGGTGAGGATCACCCCCCAGGTTGACATTGATGAGGAGGCTAACCCTAAGCCTTTCCGCAACGGGGTGCCCAACTCCAATGTCGATCATGAGCGGGACCCTCACGGTAGGGTTATCATCCGGCCTTTATGGAATAGGGTGAGTTTCTACAATTTTTAATTTCTTTAATATTTTGAATTTTATAAGTTGTAGTGTTAACATTGAATTTCTTTATTTTGCAGTTGGATATCTAACAACCCCCATCACGACCATTGGTCATGTGATCCGATTGCAATTCTGGGGTCCTCACTATTTGTGGGAGGTCACTCCGAAGGATGTGAGCGACAACTGGTGGGAGGAGTTTACGGTAAAATGTTTTCATTTCACATTATTTTTTAACTTGTTATGACATTTTCAAATGACTTACCCTAAAAGTTTTTTTTTTGCAGAGCAAAGTTACTTGGGCCCTTGAGGATGAGGCCCAAATTAAGAAGGTGTACGAGCAGAGGATTGTTGGATGCCTTTGAGATATGTTGAACAAGGCCCAAACGAGTGGGACTAGACCCACTTGGCGTGGTGAGGAGGCCTGGGAGGGTCTTTTGGCCTACTGGGCCTCCGATGAGTTCAAGGGGAAGTCCGCTCATAACAAGAGCAATCGAGCTTCTCGTCGAGGCGGAGCAGTCCACACCACGGGCCACAAGGCCCCACATTGAGGTCGCGCTGGATATGGTATGTAAAAACTTACTCTTCTGTATTATTTTTTGTATTTGTAATTAAAATAATTAATTAGTGTAATTTTTCTGTGTAGCAACGAAAGCTTGGTCGGGATGTGGATCCCGATGAGTTTTTTGTGGCCGCCCACACAGAAAAGGCTGGTGGCTGGGTAGACGACCGAGCGCGATCCACATATATAAGTTAAATTATGCTTAACATTGTTTTTTTTATATAATTTCATATGTTTGCAATAGAATAACTAACTAATTATAAGTTTATCTCTACTCCACAGACAAATTACCTTCATCGCCTAAGGAAGGTGGACTCACAGATGGGGGACAACTCCATCACTGATGGGTTCACCAAGTTACAGATCTGGAAGGATGTCGCTGGTGGTAAGACTAGAGGCCGTTGTTATGGCACCGGGGACTTGTCAAGCAACATTCGTCCTGGTGTGACCAACCTGACTCAGGAGTTTCGGGCCCATACCAGCGAGAGCGACAGGTCAGACATTTGTCTGACAAGGTGTTGTAGCAGGAGGTCATCGAAGCAAAGTTGCAGGCTAGCCGGGCAGAAGAGAGGGTTGATTACTGTCAGGCCTAGTATGCACGGTTAGAGGAGGACTTCACACGACTCCGACAATAGTTGCAGTTAGTGTTGGATGCTCGTAATGCTGGTGGTTCTACCAGCTACAATCAGGCTCAGCCGCCCCGCACTACGGTGGCGACCTGGATGACCGGCCCTTGGATGAGGATGAGGATCGTGGCTCACAACAACAACAGCGTCGTCGCCGTCATCCTTGATTTTTTTATTGTATTATGTTTTTACATACTTTGTATATATATTGTTTATATATTTTTTTCTATATGGGTGTTTTTATATAGTATTTATTGTTTTTCTTTATATTTTATATCGTTAACAAATATCATATAAAATTTATAAAATAAATAAAAATTTGAATTTCTACAATAATTCAACCGTAAATTAGATATAAAACTCTAAGTTCAATTAAAAAAATTAATGTAATCATTATCGAGGGTCATGGTCATCACTACTTCAAAAAAATTTAAAACGAAAATATAATTATTAGTGACGGCCTTGGCCGTCACTACAATGTGATGGCTTAGCGACAACCTCTAATTACTTTGCGACGAACTTCAACTTAGCGACGACTTTAGTGTCGGGCAAGCAGACGCTACGTAGCGACGACTATTTTACTCGTCGCTAAGGTATTAACGGCGAGCATTTTAACGACGTCCATGTAGGCGTCGCTAATTCCCAAATTTCTTGTAGTGAAATGAGAGGAGCAGATAAAATTGGATTTGGGGAGCCACCCATTGCCTGTGATGTCGATGCGCCTATTTTTGTTCTCTTTGGGTAGGAAAATGAAATAAGATTAGGGTTTCTTTTTCTAGTTTGGTTCGGAATGGATCTATCAGTTTCAACATAGGCAAACCCGAGACTCGAAATGAACCAGGCCGGGTTTGAAAGAAAATGTTCAAACTGAACCGTTAGATATCCTTCGAGTTGGGTTGGGTCCATCGGGTTCATGATTTGGGTTAGACCCGCTTACACCCCTAATAGCAGTTGTGAACAACAACTTTTTGTTGCAATGTATTCTGCCTCTACAGTGGATGATGCGATGGTGCTTTGCCTTTTGCTAGACCAACTGATCATGTTGCTTCCAATGAAGTGATATCCTCCACTGGTGCTTTTTCTTTCAATTATGCCTCTAGAAAAGTCAGCATCACAATATCCGGCTAACCTGAAATCTTTACTTCTCTTATAGCATAGACCAGGGTTAGTAGTACCTTTTAAATATATGAATATTCTTTTAACAAATTTTAAATGAGTTATCATTGGATCTGACTGAAATCATGCACACAAACAAACACTGAACATGATATCCGACCTGCTTGCTATAAGATACAATAAAGAACCAATCATACCTCTAGACAAGGTTTGGTCACCGAATATTCTCCTTCATCTTTACTCAAGATTGCTGAAGGGTGTATAAGAGTTAACATAGGCTTGCAGTCATTCATGTTGAACTTATTAAGCATTTCTTTTGTATGTTTCTTTTGATGGATCCCTATACAATCAGATTCTTGCTTAATTTGAAGTCCAAGGAAGAATTTGAGTTCTCCCATCATGCTCATTTCGAACTCAGACTGCATAAGCTTAGAAAATTCCTTACACAAAGAAGAATTAGTTGAACCAAATATAACGTCATCAACATATATCTGGACTAAGATGACACTTCTCTAAAACATGTTGCTTAATTTGTCATACCAAGCTCTTGGGGCTTGTTTCAGACCATAAAGAGCTTTCTTTAGTTAAAAAACATGTTCTGGAGAAGTGTCATCTTCAAAACCAAGGATTTGTTTAACAAACAGTTCTTCTTCAATGATTTCATTTAGGAATGCACTTTTTACATCCATTTGATATAGTTTGATGCCATTATGAGCTGCATATGAAAGTAAAATTCTAATGGTTTCTAACCTTGCTACAGGTGTGATAAATATCAATTATACACTTTAATCATCCCTCAAATTTAACCTTTTAATGCATTTTTTATGCTTAATTAACAAGTCATAAGCATATTATGCCAATTCAGGTTCATATTGGGCTCAATTACATTTTTCAGCATTAAACTATTTTCGTATTTCAAGCATTACGTGAGTTCTAGACATCTAAAAATGTTCTTTATAGTGTAGGAAAGATAACAGAAAGCCCTACAACTTTGATGAAGAACCCAAAAGCTGAATCGGGTGGCTAGTGAGTCAAAATGGGCTTGGACGACGGAATAGTCAGCATCATATGAAAACCTGACCAACACTCAATGATTGGGCCATAACGTGGACTAGAAAACTCCTTTTGGGCTCAAACCAGCGGCATTTGAAAGCTACGATCTAGAGCTTGATTTCATATGAAGACAACTCTCTTGGATTCTGCCAGATTGGGGATGATATGCTCGGTTAAAGTGGGAGACAAGTAGATGAATGATAGCTAGAGTAGGTGAATAATTCAAAGTAATGGACAAATGCATTAGGTAATTGATCAATAAGTTCATTTGTGGACAAAACATGCTTAGTCATGGCTGAGTGATCATGTTTGGAATGACATCTTTTCCCCTCCTATAAATAGGAGGGCTTGCTAAGGAGAAGAGCATCCCAAGTTGTAGTAGAAATTACTAAGAGTTTCATTTACTTTTGTTCATCTTTTTTGTAAAGTCTTCATGGAAGGCTAAGTTTTTATTCAATTCAAGGAGTCAAACTTATTTTCATCTTGGTTTTGAGGTTTGATCTACATTGACATGTTGATTGAATTACATCTACCTTGCTTTTCTACTCCACTTGCTTCAATTCCATATTTCTTTTATCAAAGCTTGATTGGTTAACATGTTTTGGTTATGAAATTTGTTATTGAAGTATGTTGTACTCTTGATTGGTTAATCATCATAAAATGAATGAAAAACATAGAGTGAGCAATTAAATTGAAGGTTTTCATTTAATTATTTACTTCAATTGGGTTCCGTTTACAAAATTGATTTGGATCTAACATAAGATTTCATGGTTATTTGATCTTGTTAATCTTAGTCAATTGAATTATGGAAATTATTTCAGTAGTGAATCCGGGATCATTGTAGGGATTCCACATGATTATAAGTTGATAGATTTGATCTCTTGAATGCATGTTATTAATAACCAATGATTTACCATGAAAATAGCCTCTGAATTCCTTGGATTGATATTGTCTTGAATTGATTCAACCTATGCTTTTAACTTGATCTTTTATTTTCTTTAGTTTATTCCAATCAATCAAAACCCCCCAAAGAAGGATTAATTTGAGTGGATCTTCAGGGTTCGACCCGGTTTATACCATTCTACTACAAGTAGTTTGCAGATCGGATAATTATAATTATAATTTGTGCAGGTTCGACAACTGTCAAAATTTTGGCGCCGTTGCCGGGGATCCACTTGATAGTATCCTTTTATTTAATTTTTTTTGTGATTTCTTGTCTCTCTTTTATTTTTCTTCTTGTGTGTTTCTAGTTTATGACTAGATCTTCTACTTCAAAATTAATTGAATTTGATCTAGAAATTGAAAGAACTTTACACAGATCTAAGAGAAAATTGTTTGCTCAAGTTAAACAACCTGTTGATACCAATCAATTTGAACAAATGGCTAACAATGTGCAGGATAGAACTTTGAGGGAGTTGGCTGCTCCTGATGTTACATACCAACCTTTGTGCCTTCAATATCCAAACTTGGATGTTGATTTTGAACTTAAATCTGGTTTAATTCACTTGCTTCCTAAATTTCATGGTCTTGCAGGAGAAGATCCACACAAACATCTAAAAGAGTTTGAAGTGGTTTGCTCCTCCATGAAACCTCAAGGAGTTGCTGAAGAGCACATCAAATTAAGAGCTTTTCCTTTCTCACTTACAGATGTCGCTAAAGATTGGTTGTTTTATCTTCCTGCAGGTTCTGTAACATGTTGGAATGACATGAAGAAGATATTCTTGGAGAAATACTTCCCTGCTTCAAGATCTGGTGCTATCAGAAAGGAAATTTCCGGAATTAGGAAAATGACTGGAGAGACTCTGTACGAGTACTGGGAGAGATTTTTAAAGTTGTGTGCTAGCTGTCCACACCACCAAATAAGTGATCAACTTTAATCCAATACTTTTATGAAGGATTATTGCCTATGGAAAGAACCATGAACGATGCAGCAAGTGGTGGTGCATTAATGAACAAAAGCATCCATGAAGCAAGAAGCCTTATCTCTACCATGGCTTCCAACACCCAACAATTTGGGACCAGGATCACGCCAACTCGGGCAGTGAACGAAATTCAAGTGTCACAGGCAGAACAACAAAGGCTGCAGAATAGACTTGATGAGCTAACATCCTTAGTGAGACAAGTGGCAGTAGCTCAGCAACAACCTTCTCAAACACAACTACTTTTGCAAGCACCGGAAAAGGTATGTGGTATCTGTAACTGCTCATCTCATCCAACTGATGCTTGCCCTAACATTCAAGCAGGTGAATCTGTTGCTGTAACTGGAGCTTTCCATGGGAGATCACAACAACAACAACATTATGATCCTTACTCAAATACATATAATCCTGGATGGAGAGATCATCCAAATTTGAGATGGGGTAACAATACAAGACCACAACCCCAACAACAGTTTCAGCACAATGCAGGTACTAGTAGACCATCTTACCAGAAACCTGTGAGACATCAAATGTATCAACAAAATGGTGTAGCTCAACAGCCTCCACAACCTAACTCTGAACCTTCACTAGAAGATCTTGTGAAGCAAATGGCAGCAACAAACCTGCAATTCCAACAAAGGACGGAGTCTACCATTCAGAATTTAGAGATTCAAATTGGACAACTTGCCTCTTCACTAAATGAGATGCAATCTAAAGGTTCCGATAAGCTGCCTGCTCAACCAGTGGTGAACCCCAATGTCAATGCAATTTCCCTTCGATCTGGAAGGGTGATGGATGAGGCAAACATACAGAAAGTTGCTAAAAAACCAAGACTTCATTCAAACAATGCACCAGATGATACAAAAGTACAACCATTGGATCATGCAGAAGGAGCAAAGTCATCAGATGATGATGCATCTTTTCGAAATTCTGAGAAAAGTATGCAGCAGAATGTACCACTACCATTTCCTCAAAGAGCTGCAAAATCCAGGAAGGTAGACGAGATGGAGAAAGAGATCTTGGAAACCTTTAGGAAAGTGGAAGTCAATATTCCACTTCTGGAGGCAATCAAGCAGATTCCAAGATATGCTAAGTTTCTCAAAGACTTGTGCACACACAAAAGAAGGCTGAAGGGAGATGAAAAGATTAGTATGGGGCAAAACGTTTTCAGCCATCATTCAACAAATGCCCACAAAGTGCAAAGATCCAGGGACGTTTACTATCCCTTGCATAATTGGCAATTGTAAATTTGAAAATGCTTTGTTAGATTTAGGTGCTTCAATTAATGTTATGCCTATGTCTATCTTTAACTCTCTTGTCATTGGACCTTTGCAGAGTACAGGTGTTGTCATCCAACTAGCTAATAGGAGTAATGCATATCCTTCTGGACTTATTGAGGATGTCCTTGTTAAAGTTAATGATTTGATTTTCCCTGCAGATTTCTACATTTTGGATATGGAGGGAGAGTCTAAATCCAATAAGGCTCCGATTATTCTAGGAAGACCATTCCTTAAGACAGCTAGAACAAAGATTGATGTCCATGCAGGAACTCTTTCCATGGAGTTTGGAGACGATATTGTCAGATTTAATATATTTGATGCTATGAAGCATCCCATGGAAGAGCACTCAATTTTTCATATTGAGTTACTAGATGATCTGGTTGATGATACCTATTCTGAGCTGTTTAATGAAGATTTCCCTTCTTTTGCTGATTTACATGATGTTTACACCTGTAACAATTGTGTAGATTCTCTATTATGTCATGTTTGTGCTGAGATTGATACTTACTTGCAGTAGGATTTTCTTGATGCAGGTAGTATACATTCTGATGATGGTGTACTTGTTGATTCAACAGAGCTAGAAGGTAATGAATTGATTGAATTGGATGTTGTTGAGTTACATGTTGCAGATGCAATTCCATCCACCAGGTCACTTCCCTCAATTGAGCAACCACCTACATTGGAGCTCAAACAACTCCCAAAGCATTTGAAGTATGCTTATTAGAGGAGAATGAAAAGTTGCCTGTGATTATTTCAACAAGTCTTCAGGCTGAACAAGAAGAAATGTTGTTGCAAGTCTTAAGGAAGCATAAAAAGGGCAATTGGATGGACCTTAGCTGACATTCCTGGTATTAGCCCTTCTATGTGCATGCATAGGATCTTACTTGAAGATGGAGCCAAACCAATAAGGCAGCCACAAAGACGTCTGAACCCTCTAATCTTGGATGTTGTGAAGAAGGAGGTGACCAAGCTTTTACAAGCCGGAATCATTTATCCTATATCTGACAGTCACTGGATAAGTCCGGTCCAAGTGGTCCCAAAGAAGACTGGTCTCACAATAGTGAAGAATGACAAGAATGAGCTTATTCCTACCAGAGTGCAAAACAGTTGGAGAGTTTGTATTGATTATAGGAAACTTAACCAAGCAACTAGAAAAGATCATTTCCCTTTGCCTTTTATTGATCAAATGCTTGAGCGTTTAGCTGGGAAATCTCATTATTGTTTTCTTGATGGATTTTCATGTTATTTCCAGATTCACATTGCACCAGAGGACCAGGAAAAGACCACATTCACCTACCCCTTTGGAACTTTTGCCTATAGGAGGATGCCATTCGGCCTATGCAATGCCCCTGGTACCTTCCAGCGGTGCATGGTCAGTATCTTTGCTGACTTCCTTGAAAAGTGCATGGAGGTGTTCATGGACGATTTCACTGTGTATGGTTCTTCGTTTGAAACCTGTTTAGATAGTTTAGATAAGGTTTTACATAGATGCATTGAAACTAACCTTGTTCTTAATTTTGAAAAATGTCACTTTATGGTTGACCAGGGCATAGTGTTAGGACATGTAATTTCAAAGAAGGGTATAGAATGGATCCTGCCAAGATTGATGTAATTTCTAGTTTACCTTACCCATCTTGCATTCGCGAGATTAGATCATTTCTTGGTCATGCAGGTTTCTACAGACGATTCATCAAAGACTTCAGCAAGATAGCCCTTCCACTTTCTAACTTGCTACAAAAAGATGTTGATTTTAACTTTGATGACAGGTGTAAGGAAGGCTTTTGATCAACTCAAGAAATCATTAACCACAACTCCAATTATCAAGCCACCAGATTGGACACTCCCTTTTGAGATCATGTGTGATGCATCCAATTATGCTGTGGGAGCTGTCCTTGCACAAAGAGTTGGAAAATTTCCTCATGTCATATATTATGCTTCTAGAACTTTAGATGCTGCACAAGCTAACTATACTACCACTGAGAAAGAATTGTTAGCTATTGTTTTTGCACTTGATAAATTTAGATCATATTTGCTTAATTCTAAAGTGGTTGTTTTTTACTGACCATGCAGCATTAAAGTTCCTATTGTAGAAGCCAGATGCAAAACCAAGGTTGATTAGATGGATGTTGCTACTTCAAGAGTTTGATTTGGAGAATTAGGGACAAGAGCGGTGCAGAAAACATGGTAGCTGATCATTTAAGCAGAATTGAGAGAGAACCTGACTCCCTCCCTATTCATGATTCTTTTCCTGATGAACAACTTTTGGAGTTGCGTCACACCACCCCCTGGTTTTCTAATTTAGTTAATTACTTGGTTGCATCTGTTTTTCCTGCACATGCATCTAGGGCACAAATAGATAAACTTAAAAGTGATTCTAAATATTATGTGTGGGAAGATACCTACCTGTGGAAATTTTGCAGCGATCAAGTCATTAGGCGTTGTGTTCCAGATCATGAGTTTAATTCCATTCTAGATTTTTGCCATACATTTGCATGTGGTGGGCACTTTGGACCTCAACGTACTGCTAGAAAGGTTTTGGACTCTGGTTTGTATTGGCCTACCTTGTTTCGTGATGCTTAGGGGTATTGTAAGAATTGTGAACAATGCCAAAGAATGGGCAACATATCACGAAGAAATGAGATGCCTCAACAACCATTGTTGTTCTGTGAGGTGTTTGATGTCTGGGGCATTGACTTCATGGGACCTTTCCTAACTCTTTTGGTTTCACTTATATTTTACTGGCTGTGGATTATGTTTCTAAATGGGTAGAAGCAAAAGCCACCCGCACTGATGACTCTCATGTTGTGATTGACTTTGTCAAGTCTAACATTTTTAGCAGGTTTGGAATTCCAAGGGCAATCATCAGTGATCAAGGATCTCATTTCTGCAATAAGAACATGGCATCCTTGTTGAAGAAGTATGGGGTGATGCACAAGATGTCTACACCATATCATCCTCAAACAAATGGTCAAGCTGAAGTATCCAACAGGGAACTCAAACAAATTCTGGAAAAAACAGTCCAACCGAATATGAAATACTGGAGCAAAAGGCTTGATGAAGCTTTATGGGCTTACAGAACAGCTTATAAAAACTCCTATAGGGATGTCCCCTTACCGGATAGTCTTTGGCAAAACATGTCATCTACCGGTAGAGATTGAGCACAAAGCTTATTGGGCTGTTAAGCAGTGTAATTTGAACTTGGATAAAGCTGGAGTGCATAGAAAGCTTCAATTGCAAGAACTTGAAGAAATTCGGTTAGAAGCATATGAGAATTCCAGAATTTACAAGGAAAAAACCAAAGCATTCCATGACAAGATGATAACAAGAAAAGAGTTCATTGTTGGACAAAAAGTGCTCTTATATAATTCTCGTCTTAAGCTGATGCCTGGTAAGTTACGTTCTAGATGGTTAGGTCCATTTTTGGTTACTAATGTTTTTACTTATGGTGCAGTAGAGATCACAGATGAGACAACCAAAAAGGTCTTCAAAGTAAATGGACATCGGCTTAAGCCCTTCTATGAGGGTTTTCAAGAGCATACGGTGGAAGAGGTGCACCTGCACAATGCCACCTACTTGGCTTGACTTGAAGTAGAAATTTCTCTTCCCATTTTTTTTTTGCTATTTTTTCTTGAGTTATTATTGTTAATGATATGTGTTTTTCATTTTGTTGATTATGTTGGGAGAGTTTTCTTAAGTTTTCATTATTTTTATTTTATTGTTATTGTGTTTGTTGTGCAATGCTTCGATTTGTTCTCCTTAACCATTATATATACAGAACAATCCACCCTTGCACTAAACAAATTTGCTAGAGACAAAGAATGGAGGAAACCCTCGCCAAGCTCAGAGTTCGGTTCCCTACTCTCCCTCAAGACGATCTCAGGAAAATTTACAGATGTAGACTTGAAAGGCTAAGAGTACTGATGCGCTTAGGCCTTCCTGAGGATGTACGTTGGATCATCAAGGCCAAGGTACGCTTAGCAGGTGAATTTCAAGATTCATTTGCTAGACATTTGTCAGGAATGGGTAGGAGTTCTTTTTCTAAAAAAGAAGAGCAAAAAGAATGCAAGTTTGTTATAAGTGTGCAAGATGGAATTGTAACTTGAGATGTAAGAATGTCAGAATGACTTCTATAAATCGAGAAGACAAAATTAAATTCATTAAGGATGGACTGAGTAAGGAGTCTTTGGATAACATTAGCCAGTCTCTTGAGACGCATCCTAGTGGACAGGTTCAAATGGTTCTTCTTGATTTAGCTGAATTATTCCGAAAGGAGAAGGAACAATATAGTCTTGAGAATCTGACTCTAACAGACCCTATTTGCCAGTTTATAAGAAAATTGGATGGGAAGCAAATCCCCGACTCATAGAAGGCGTTCAAGCCATTACTGGACGAAAAAACCAGAGGAAGATGTGAGCCAAAATCACAACTACTGTCCATATGCATGCACATTTTTTTTTCAGTTGTATCTTTTGACTTTATAATTCACGCCTGTCTTTAATTTGTTTTGAGTTTTCTTTTCAGCTGATTATTTTGACTTTATAATTCATGTGTATCTTTGTTTATCCTTACTTGTCTTTCACCGACTAACACTTAATCAAAAAAAAAAAAAGAAGAAGAAAAAAAAATTTGACAATTTGATCTTTGTACCGGTTATTTCATCTTTATAAGTTCTCACTCTCACAAATGATTGGTACAACAAAATGTCTTCCTTTAAAGAAACTGCAGGACCATCTACACGCAGATTCCACAGTATCTGTGTCTTTGGTGGAACTAATCTCGGAAAGGATGAAGCATTTCGGCATGCAGCTTATGATCTTGGTAAAGCATTGGCTGCTAGAAAGATCAATGTTGTGTATGGAGGGGGAATACAAGGCCTGAAGGGTTGTACAGCAGGAACTGCAATCACAAGAGGGAGCCAAGTTTTGGATGTTGCTCTAATGGATGGTAATAACCAGAAAACCACAAACCTTATCCTAGGCACCATACTGAGGGTTTCAACAATGCAGGAACGTATGGCACAAATGCTATACAAATCTGATGCATTCATTGCATTACCTGGTGGTCTCGGAACCTTAGAAGACATCTTCACCGTTGTGTCTTGGGCCAATTCTAACTTCCACCAAAGCCATTAGGGTTCTTAAATGTTAATGGTTTTTATAATGGTTTGTTAAGTTTTCTAGAACAGGCTATGCATCAAGGATTCATACCTCAAGGACTGCAAAGAATCATGACATGCTCTTCAAATGCTAACGAACTTCTTGAACAAATGCAGAACCTTTCACTTGGACCTCATGCATCAGAAAAGCAGGTGGACAAGAATAACAAAGATGATGGAAGGAAGGAAGATCCTGATACCACTCTCGGTTGTAACTTTCCTTCCTCTTAAAGTTGTGCTCGTATAGTTTTTTTTCATTTAAATATCAATTTTTTTTAAAAAAATACCAATCTATTAAGACATTAGGGACAATGTCTTGATTAGGTTGGGGGAGGGAAAAGATGGTCCGTTTTTATTTCAAAAAAAAAATTAATAGGATGGCAGAGTAAGGAGTTATGTTTAACTCTTGATACGCATCCCGTTAGTTCAAAAAAAAAGAAATTTTGTTTTTGTTTTAAGCTTTCCAATAAAGTTAACAAGTGTAAAACAAAACATAGAAACAGAGTGATTTTTAAGATTTTTATAACATGATTGAATTAATTCATAACATCTTGAAATTAATTGGTTGGCAACAGAGATTTGAATTGAATTGATCAATTTTGATAGTTATTAGCTGTGAGGATTTGAGCCTGTTGACATATTGAACTTTCTTTCTTGTGTGATTTTCACCCAATGGAATTTGTTACTTCAGAACTTGCTTTGATTCTTTTTGAAACTACTCTTGCACTTGCATGAACAAAAATGATGGAGGCAAATGTTTCTTTCACCTGAATAAATACCTAGTCTAAATAGCCAACCTTACATTATTTTCCTTTGAATCACCCTTTTTTAGCATCATTTGTTGTCTCTTGTTCCATACTTAAGTATAAAACCAAACTTTTACCCTAACCTTATAGAATAGAAGAGTATTGGATTTATCATAAGAATGGATTCTTGAACAAGTGTAGGCGAATGTTATTATGTGGGGTTGCTACATACTTAGTGCTTCTTTGTTATGTAAAAAAAAACTAGAAAAAAAAAAGAAAAGAAACAGAAAAGAAAAAAAAAGAAGATATGCAAAAGAATGAAGAATCCAAATGATTGAATGATGTACTTAAACTTCAATGTTTGATTTCATATGTATCTATCACACTTGTTACTTGGATTCATTCTCCAAACCTCTTTCTCTCTTTGGTTTAACTTGTCATATTTGTTTGTACCTCTCCATCATTTCACTCCATTAGTACCCTAATAAAGACCTCTTGATTTGTGGATGTATGTGTAATTTGCAGTGAATAAGTATGATGACACACTACTAGAAGCTTGGACCGCAAGACCTACATTAGAGGAAATGCACCAACTTTTGGCATGAGCTTCAAGCAAGGAAGAGTTAGAGAAATTAGTGTCCTACAAATAAAGGGTCACTACCCTACAAAATAAAGGTCACTACCCTACAGAAGGACACCTTGACCTTGGATAGGACCCTTGTCCTATAGACCACCCTTAATTAGGACTTTCTTGTAATTTCTTTTATTCTTGTAATTTTCTTTTAATTCCTCCTTCTTGGAGATATCTTTAGTGGGTTTATTGGTTAGTAGGTTGCCTTGCTATAAGGCTTAGGAGGTCATGGGTTCTATTCCACATAGGATAGAAATTTGATTCATCTTGTATTTTCCTACATAGTTGGCGCCTTTTTAGAGGTTTAATGGTTAAGGCTTAGCTTGGCCATAAGCCATTAGGGGCATGGGTTCAAATCCACTTGGATGGATTTCACCCATCTTTTATTTTCCCCCCTTTTATTTTCCTTTTTGGCCGCCCCCTCCCTCTCATTTTCCTATAAATAGGAGCCTCCCCATGTAATTCACACATCATCCATTTTATAGTAAAGGCATTATGCCAATTTTCTCCTCTTTTGAGAGTTGAGTGAGGCTTGGTGGTTGTTGCTTAAACCATGGTAAGACTTATCTAATTCTCCTGAATAGTGGACGTCTGGCGATTGAACTTATCTGCTGCCAAGAAGGGACTTGCACCAGTGGCGTTCTCCATTTCTTTCTCCTCCACTTTTTCTTTCATTTTCCTTCATTTCTTGCACTTCCTCACGCAATTATAGCTGCTGTCCAGCACCTATAATTCGTGAATTATTGCTAATTTTTGGTTCTAATCGTCTGTTTTGCTCAATTCCTAGATCCTGTGCAATTCCTGTCATCATTTGGTATCAAGAGCTTGATGGATGGAGCAAATTGGGGGGCTTGTTTTTGTGGCTGTTTGGGCGTGGTGGCTGCACCTCTTTTGTGCAGAATTTGCTTCAATTTAGTGTAATTCAATCTCTCTTTTTCTTTGTAATTTGGACTTGGACTGTTTCCCGGGCCCGAGGTGCCTTTCTACTACTACTTTGTGCTTGTTTGCTTGATTGAATTGGGTGAATTCTTGCTAGATTGGGGGCTGTTTTGGGCCGCTAATTCCCACACCCCTAGGTGTTTGATAAATTGTCTCTTAATTGCTCATACTTGTTCTTGAGTGATTTCTACATATAATTGCTATAAATTGCTTGTTTGTTGGTGAAGTGTGGTAAGAGGAGGCATTGTTGTCTTCATTTTTCCAAAGATCGTTCACCTACATTTTCTCCCAATCACCTTTACATTGTCATCCCCCATATATCATCTCTTTACTTTCCGCCTTTTAATTTCCGCCATTTAATTTCCGCTTCTCCCATCCCATTTAATTTCAGCTTTCCCCTTACTTTCAGTCATTTAATTTTCAGTCATCCCCATCCTTTAATTCCGCTCCCCCTTTACTTTCAGTCATTTAAATTCAGTCCTCCCCATCCTTTTAATTTCCGCTTCCCCTTTACATTTCAGTCATTTACATTCTTGTCCTCCCCATCCTTTTAATTTCAGTTTCCCCCTTTACTTTCTTGTCATTTAATTTTGCGCAATTTTCTTCTTCTTTTTTGCCATTTATGCGCATTTTTTGGGCTTATGTTTGTTCATATTCTACTCTTGTTATGTCTGTTTGATTGGCATTCTGATTGCAAATTTGGATTGACTGCTATCTCTACCTAGAACTTTCCCTGTTTGATTGTGCAAAACGCTCACCTATAGGATCTTTTTTGGTTCATAGTATTGGAAAGAAGATCAACAAATTCTAATTGTTGATTTTCCTTCAAATTTAATTCCAAACTTAAAATTGAACCAAGCGCGTTTCTGTGACCACACTGGTCTTGTATAATCAACAAGGAAGTTGCTAAGCAATTTTTTGGCCATTTTTGAAAATCAGTTGCCATCACGTTTTTACAGTTTTTAGAAATCAGTTTATTATTATTTTTGCTTTTTTGGGCCACTTGGAACAGTTTACTGTCAGAAAATTCCAAAATATTACAGTAGGTTCAGTATATTTTCTTTCATTGTGTACAAATTTCTGTAATTTTCTGTTGGGAAAAAAAGTCAGAAAAAAAAAAGAAGACAAAAAAAATATAAAGAGTACGTACGTGCCAAAAATAGAAAAATAGGTGTAAAAAGCAAAAAAAGGGTGCAACGAAGAAAAAGATAAAAGACACCCAAAAAGAGTCAAAATTCAAAAAATTCAAAACAAAATTCAGAAAAATAGAAAATTCAAAACAAAGAGATATCCCAACAATACAGTGACAATTTTACTGTAATTTTTTGTTTCTTTCCCTGTATACTGTAATTGAGTTGTATTTGCTGTTTTTCTTAAAAACGACAATTTTGGCAACTCTTTTTCAAAAATCACCAAAAACAATTCTCTTTGCAATTTCTTCCGTCTTGTCTGTTTTGTTGTCTGCTCTTGTGTATAAGCTTGTTTGAGTGCCAGCTTTCCTTGTTTGTCATATCAATTCTTCTGTTTTGTCTTAGGATTTTCTATTTCTCTTCCGGTAGATCTTTTCTTTTGTTAGCGCGCTTCTATTTTGGGTAAGGGTAAGACTTAGACTCAATCTGGTCTTTGCAACTTCAATCAACACCTCCAACCGAGTAGAAGAGGCAAGAGAGTCTCATTATAGAAAAAGCCAAAAAAAGAGTGACATACACGAGTGATACATTCCATTGAGTGTAAACACTTAGTGAGTGGTGAGGTCCCTTAAAATAAAATCAATTTAAGATGTCATATAGAATGTGGAGAAAGGAGCTAGATGAAGATAGGAGAGAATTTAAAAGAGAAAAAGAAGTGAGAAGACACTCTTCTCATGACAAAGTTGATGAAAGGTATAGGAAGGAAAGGAGAGAAATAAATAGGTATCATTTTGAAGATAAGGAAAGGAGTTATGATAACTCTAACCATGAAAGAAGATTAGAGAAGAGAGAAACTTAGGAGAAATTATGAGAGTGAAATTAGAAGAAAGATCATGAAAAAGAGGAAAGGAGAAGAAAGAAAATAGGAAAGTTACAAGAGAAGATAGAATTGGAAGAAGGTTAGAAAAATTTCAAATAAAATCGAAGATAAAATTTTAAAATTCTTTTCAAAATCCTTAATTGAGATAGAAGAGATAAGAAAATTAGAAAAAGAAGAAGAAGAAGAAAGGTTGAAGAAAGAAGAAGAAAAGGAGATAAAAAGAGTTCAAATGGATGAAAAGAAAGACAAAGAAAACTTAGGGAAGCAACCAATTCCATTAGATAAACAAGTAAATGCTAACCCTTTGTGTGAAAACATGAATAGGTTGATGGCAAGCACTTCTAGTGTTGCAAGGAGGACAACTCAAGTGATTGAAAGGGAGTTTCCTAGACTAGCTTTCTTTATGCATGAAATGCCTTCTTCTATGCACGATTATATGCCTCAAAGCATTACATGTTTGAATGAAATAAGAAATGTTGATGATGCTTTGAAATCTATTGCATGTTTAGAAGAGCCAACTAAGTTTAAGAGTACCATGAAACTTACTAGAGATGCATGTTTAGTTAATTCCTTTGATCAATTTAGATTGGATGATAACAAAGTTGGATTGAATATGCATGCACCTTTGGTTTGGGTTTATAAGTTGAATACACATTTTGGGCCTCAAATAATTATTTCATACAAAGATTGTATTATGCTCTTGAACTAGTTAGTAAAAAGGATAAAAATTTGGATGAAGCTATCACATATGAGAAAACTTGTTTACATGATGATATGCTTCATAGTGTGCTTGTTCAAAGTGATTCTTTTAATGTTTCACCTTACATGAATACATATGATAATATGCAAAGGTGTCATATTACTTGAATAAGTGCACTAGAATGGATATGCCTCGTGAACAAACTTGCATGAATACATCATGGCATGAACATATACACTACCCTTTTTACAATCATACTCAAGATGCATGTGTTATGTTCAATAAAAATGTTGGGATGTTATTGAAAAATATTAAACCATTCATGCCACATAGTTTCACTTGTGCATTTATTTGGGAACATAGTGTAGCATATTTTGATGAATGTTGCACATTGAAACACATTTTGTACTTATGTGGAAATTATTTTCTAAGCCTTCTCCATGACCACTTACTTCTCTTACTTGCAAGGGAGGGCTTCAAAAGATTAGTCTTTGATCCAGGATCTAAATCCATAGAGTACATGGACAAGATGGTTCAATCTCCATTGAGGGAGTTTTCTAACCCTTTTCTCAAATACCTCTTGTTTCATATCATATGAATTTCTTTTGCTAATCTTTCTGATTCCCAAGTATTTCTATTATGAGCCTTCACTTTGCTGCTTGGGAATAATACTTATGGGTCTTCTTCTTGTTGTCTAGGCTCAAGGAAGATGTTCAACTTGAGGACCTCTAATTCTACTCTCCAAGGGCTAAGGGAAGTATCTTCTTACTTTATTGTTGTCATCCAACCCCTTCTTCTAGCCAGTTCATTATTCTTATGGATTCTTTTTGAATTTTCAGATTTGAGGTCAATCCTTTTCAAGGGGGAGGTAATGATGACACACTACTAGAAGCTTGGACCTGCAAGACCTACATTAGAGGAAATGCAACCAACTTTTGGCATGAGCTCAAGCAAGGAGAGTTAGAGAAATTAGTGTCCTACAAATAAAGGGTCACTACCCTACAAAATAAAGGTCACTACCCTACAGAAGGACACCTTGACCTTGGATAGGACCCTTGTCCTATAGACCACCCTTAATTAGGACTTTCTTGTAATTTCTTTTATTCTTGTAATTTTCTTTTAATTCCTCCTTCTTGGGAGATATCTTTAGTGGGTTTATTGGTTAGTAGGTTGCCTTGCTATAAGGCTTAGGAGGTCATGGGTTCTATTCCCACATAGGATAGAAATTGATTCATCTTGTATTTTCCTACATAGTTGGGCGCCTTTTTAGAGGTTTAATGGTTAAGGCTTAGCTTGGCCATAAGCCTTAGGGGCATGGGTTCAAAATCCCACTTGGGATGATTTTCACCCATCTTTTATTTTCTCCCCCTTTTATTTTCCTTTTTGGCCGCCCCCTCCCTCTCATTTTCCTATAAATAGGAGCCTCCCCTCATGTAATTCACAACATCATCCATTTTATAGTAAAGGACTTATGCCAAATTTTCTCCTCTTTTGAGAGTTGAGTGAGGCTTGGTGGTTGTTGCTTAAACCATGGTGAGACTTATCTAATTCTCCTGAATTAGTGGCGTCTGGCGATTGAACTTATCTGCTGCAAGAAGGGACTTGCACCAGTGGCGTTCTCCATTTTCTTTCTCCTCCACTTTTTCTTTCATTTTCCTTCATTTTCTTGCACTTCCTCACGCAATTATAGCTGCTGTCCAGCACCTATAATTCGTGAATTACTTGCTATTTTCGATTCTAATCGGTCTGTTTTGCTCAATTCTAGATCCTGTGCAATTCCTGTCATCAAAGTAGAGATAAGCAGCTTATGATAGTACAATTTTCATGGGTTCGAATTTGAGAGAAACACATACCTTTTAAACACTTGAGAGATTGAGAGTAATTCCGGCGAGGTTCTATCAATTTGAATCCACTATTTTCAATTGAAGTTGCCTTTCTATTTCGATGCATAAAGATAAGAATTCATGAATGTTCTGATGTCTTGTAATCACCTCTAGCTCATGTTTTTCTTTACATTTCACGAATTTCATTGGAAAGCTCCTTTTTGAGTCAATAATTTATGCTTGTTTCCAATTTTGCCCGGGACGTGCAAAGGTAAGTGTGGGGGAATTTGATAAAATATAAATTATACACTTTAATCATCCCTCAGATTTAACCTTTTAATGCATTTTTTATGCTTAATTAACAAGTCATAAGCATATTATGCCAATTCAGGTTCATATTGGGCTCAATTACATTTTTCAGCATTAAACTGTTTTCGTATTTCAAGCAATAACGTGAGTTCTAGACATCTAAAAATTATGTTCTTTAATAGTGTAGGAAAGATAAAAGAAAGCCCTACAACTTTGATGAAGAACCCAAAAGCTGAATCGGATGGCTAGTTAGTCAAAATGGGCTTGGACGACGGAATAGTCAGCATCATATGAAAACCTGACCAACACTCAATGATTGGGCCATAATGTGGACTAGAAAACTCCTTTGGGCTCAAACCAGCGGCATTTGAAGCTACGATCTAGAGCTGATTTCATATGAAGACAACTCTCCTTGGATTCCTGCAGATTGGGGATGATATGCTCGGTGAAGTGGGAGACAAGTAGATGAATGATAGCTAGAGTAGATGAATAATTCAAAGTAATGGACAAATGCATTAGGTAATTGATCAATAAGTTCATTTGTGGACAAAACATGCTTATTCATGGCTGAGTGATCATTTTGGAATGGCATCTTTTCCCCTCCTATAAATAGGAGGCTTGCTAAGGAGAAGAGCATCCCAAGTTGTAGTAGAAATTACTAAGAGTTTCATTTACTTTTGTTCATCTTTTTTGTAAAGTCTTCATGGAAGGCTAAGTTTTTATTCAATTCAAGGAGTCAAGCTTATTTCATCTTGGTTTTGAGGTTTGATCTACATTGACATGTTGATTGAATTACATCTACCTTGCTTTTCTACTCCACTTGCTTCAATTCCATATTTCTTTTATCAAAGCTTGATTGGTTAAACATGTTTTGGTTATGAAATGTGTTATTGAAGTATGTTGTACTCTTGATTGGTTAATCATCATACAATGATGAAAAGCATAGAGTGAGCAATTAAATTGAAGGTTTTCATTTAATTATTTACTTCAATTGGGTTTCCGTTTACAAAAATTGATTTGGATCTAACATAAGATTTCATGGTTATTTGATCTTGTTAATCTTAATCAATGGAATTATGGAAATTATTTCAGTAGTGAATCTGGGATCATTGTAGGGATTCCACATGATTCTAAGTTGATAGATTTGATCTCTTGAATGCATGTTATTAATAACCAATGATTACCATGAAAATAGCCTCTGAATTCCTTGGATTGATATTGTCTTGAATTGATTCAACCTTTGCTTTTAACTTGATCTTTTATTTTCTTCAGTTATTCCAATCAATCAAACCCCCCAAAGAAGGATTAATTTGAGTGGATCTCAGGGTTCGACCCGGGTTTATACCATTCTACTACAAGTAGTTTGCAGATCGGATAATTATAATTATAATTTTGTGCAGGTTCGACAACTGTCAAGGTGCAAAGGTTCCATTGAAATCAATGCCTTCTTGTTGATTGTACACTTGTATAACAAGTCTTGCCTTGTTTTCTGACAATTGTTCCATCTTCAGACAACTTGTTTCTAAACACCCACTAGGTTCCAATAATTGTTTTCCCATGAGGTTTACGGACCAGAGTCCAGACATCACTCCTAGCGAATTGATTTATCTCTTCTTGCGTGGCTAGGATCCACTCTTCTCCATGCAGAGCTTCATCAATATTCTTAGGTTTTATTTAAGACAAGAGAGCAAGATTGTTGACTTCTCTAAGTTTTGATCTTGTTCTTACTATTGAGTCTCAGAATTAATTCGAGAAATTGAAATTAGATTCAAGACTCATTATCCTTGGTTTTAATGATTACCTAATTAGATTGCATAGAAACAGTTCTACTGAGAAAGGTATTGTCTTTTGTATTTCAGGAATGCCTGAAGAGTAATTCTAAGAGAAGATGATCAACCTGCCAAACTGAGGAAGCAAGAATCTACAGCAAAAATCTGATAAGAAGAGATCAGCTCAAGATGAAGTGAAGAAGAAAGCCATCAGAGATCAACAACAAAAGAAGAACTCAGAGCAAATGAAGAATGAATTTCTGTTTGAGCAAGCTACTGAAGAGAAGAAGAAGAACAACCGGCGAAGCTGAAATGAAGATAAACTTGATGCTCATAAGAACAAGGAAGAACAAAGCAGTAACCATCTGAAGAAAAGAAAAGGAACTCGCTGAAGGAAGGGAACCCGCTGAAGGCATCTCCAAGTTGAAAAGCTAAATCATTCTGCAGTCAATCAACTTTCTGAAAGTATGTGTGCACAATGAAGTCAAACGTACTGAACACATACTCGCTGATGACGTGGCAATTCAAACCCTCGAAGAAGAAGCCAGAAACGTCCTGCAACTCTCTGAAGACTTGTGAGTCAATCTGAATGATATATTAAAAGACTCAAGTCTCAGCAAACATTAAAGGTGAAGCTGAATGGTGCAAAGAAAATAAAGGCCTTCGGGCACAACTTCATTTCCCGTCATAAAAGAGGAAGCCTACTGCAGAAACTGAATAGAGGTCAGAGATAGAGTCAGCGCTGCTGCAACCACCTACTCTGTACCATCTCTGCAATATGTTATCAGAGGCGTGCACCTCAAGTGAGAAGAAAAGCTGAACTCACAATGGGACAAAGGAGAAGTCTAACGGATCTTAGCGTCCTGCCTCTTTACACTCACAGAGAAAGAAAGAAAGAAGAAGAGAGAGAGGAATATCAACCCTGCTGAAGAACAAAGAAAATCTCTCAAGATTAAGAGTCTATCTGCTGTGTGTCAGAACCAATTCATCTGCCACACCTAATCCGCTTAAGTCAGAAGCTACCGAAAGAGAAGTTATTTCACAACGGCTCTAAGAGCATTAATCATTTCTTCTCAACGGTATAATCAAGAAATCTTCAACGACTATATTTTCAGAACATATAAATAGCCTCAATGAAGGATTATGAAGATTGGCGAAATTGAAGCACGTGGCGGCATTGAAGCCCATAATGGCCATAATTCCAAGACAACGCCCAAGAGAGAACCAGCTAGAGCTCAATTCAACATCTTATCAAGCCAACTCTCCTTAGATGAAGAAGCAATTTTCTGCTTATTAGATACAGAGTAGATATAGAGCTTAATTCATACACTTGTATCTCTGTATATCCTTGTACTTAGAATCACCTGTTGTATCCTGAGTAGTACTCAGTAACCCTTTAGTACAAGAAGAACCCAAGCTTAAGTTTCTTAGAAACTTAACCTGTACTATATTTTGTAAACACTTTATGTGTCTGAGAGCCTGAAGAGGCATGGTGGAATAAACAATATTCGTTTGAGCGTGGAGAGGCTTGACTGTAAAAGAATACTCGTTGAGCCTAGAGAGGCTTGTCTGTAAAAGAATACTGCATGAGTTGCCTGGAGAGGCAGTTGAGAACAAAGAATACTCGTTGGTCCTGGAGAGGCCACGTGTGCAAAGAATACTCGTTGGACCTGGAGAGGCCAGGTGTGCAAAGAATACTCATTGAGTTTCCTGGAGAGGCAGTTGAGAACAAAGAATACTCGGTTGTAATCTTGCGGGATTATTGGAAAATCCAGTGATGGTTTACCCTGGGATTGGATGTAGCTCACTGGGTTAGTGGGTGAACCAGTATAAATCTTTGTGTTAAGTTCTCTCTTCCCTTACCTCTTTACATTCCACTAATATCTGTTTAAACTAACAAGGAGGGTTAAAGAAAAGAGTTTTATTAATCTGAATAGAAGTAGTCTTTTCTTTAAAGGGAAAATATTTTAGAAAGGTTTTTAATTCAACCTTCCGAGTTGCATCAACAGGTTGCTGAACACTCCAGTTTCGGAAAGTTGATCAAATATTTTCAACTTGGTTTTACTTGTTTTCGAAAGGTTTTCCAAAATCTGTAAAGATTAACAAAACACTATTCAACCCCCCTTCTAGTGTTTCTGTGGACCTAACACTTACACCCTCTGAAGCATCCCTATGATTTGCTTTTTACGATGATGAGGCTTGTATCTCCAATTATTTCTAAAAGGTGATATGCCTCCAGTCTGAGACTCAACATTAGTTATCTGAAGTGGTCTGGTTTCAGATGCTTCTTTAGACAAGGGTTTAGACACTACTTCAGTCCTGGTCTAAGTTCTTCAGTTGTTTGATTCAGATCCAAACCTGAAAAATCATCTTCTAGATTTGATAGTTCCCTATCAGTCTGTTTGTTATCATTGAATCTAACATGGATAGACCCTTCAAGTCGTCTGAAGCTTCTTCAGCATGCATGGGTTTCATGGCTCCTTGTCTGAAGTGTTTGGTCTTGGTGTTGAGAGTCATAGACTTTTTCTTAGTCATGTCCTCTCCAAGCTTGATATCATGGAATTTAAGAGAACCCAAAATTTCTTCTATCTTCGGAGAGTTAAAATCCTTGGCTTCCTAAATAGCAGTAACCTTGGGCCTCCACTGCTTGGGCAAGCTCCTAAGTTATTGTGATCCCGAGAATCATAGGTATTTCCTAAGGACTTGAGTCCATTAGTGATTGTTTGGAACCTTCCAAACATCTTATCAATGGTTCAGATTCATGCATCTTGAATGTAACGTCCTAATTTCTTAATTCAAGAATAATATCGGTTGGAAACACTTCCAAATTTCTGAAATTATTTCGCGTCATTTTCGATATTGTCACATCATTCATACAATTGCTTAGGCAATCCAACATTTGCTTAAGCCTTTACACAGTTCATACATCATAATTCTCATCACAAAATTTAACCAAAACTTAGGGAATGAACCTACACTTGAAGTGTTATGATTCACAGAGCTCATACCGGAATTCTGGCAGAGTTTCCCCAAAAACTGGACGTTAATCCATTTCTATCTTAACCTGAAAATCAGCAAAACCACCAGTACAGATTATAATAACTCAACCTAATTTCAGTTACAATCAAGCCTCGATGGCCAATCTAATGTTTTTAAAGAATTACATCATTAACTAACAATTACAATTATTTCTATTTCCAAAGTTCCTATCTAACCACTGGAAGTATGATTCCACTCCAAAAGCTCTCTTCCTCTTCTGCACAAGAAGCTGGATCACCCTGCACAACTAGAATATATCCCCGAAACGTGGGGTGAGACAGGGCCGGCCCAACCCTAAAGCGGGTAAAGCACCCGCTTTAGGCCCCAAAAAAATACCCTTATTTTAGGCCCCCAAAAATAATTTTATTTACTATAAATATTTTTTTAAAAAAACAATCTAATAAAAAATTAGTAAGTCATATTAAATTATTAAGATTAAACTAAGTTTTTTTTTCTTAAAAAGCCTCATTTTATCACAACTTTCTCTCTTTTCATAAATAATAATTATTAATAATTAATTCTATCTATTTTTAGCATTGATTTGCCTCATCACTTATTCCATTACTTTTTTTTTGTGTCTTTTTTTCTGATGGTGCTATATTGATAATACATATTTTCTCTTACTCTTTTTCAGGCTCTCTTTTTTGTTAAGTGTAGAGATATTTGTCCTTTAGTAAATATATATAAATAAGCATGTCATTTTACTTGAGTTTACTTTATTGTGTCAATGTGAGTAGATTAGTTTATTTAAATAGATAATTTTTTTAAAAAAAATTATTCTAAAAACATACGTTAATATATTGAATTGGAACATAAAAAGGCCTCATTATAAAAATCGCTTTAGGCCCCTATACACGTTGGGTCGGCCCTCTGAGACTACAGTCTCAGCGAGCTAAGCATGCAACAAATAGTGTGGGGAGGCAATCATATGGGATGCAACACAAAATACAAGTCGTCATGAAGTTCATAGAGCATTCTAAATCTTATACACAATGAATACTTATCTTAGCTCAATAGAAGAATATATGTAAATACACTGAGGATAATTATTCAATAACATACATCATATAATACAAGTCTAAATGCACAATGATCTCATGATGTAACTCACTGATGTGCCCAACAGGCATGATCTTCTCACTTTAACTGGAGTTAGAACTAAGCTCATACTATAGGGAACGTCTTCCCCGGGGACGAATCCCACCCATTACTGGACCGAAGTCAAGTCTTAAAACATGAATCTCTGGGCTCTAGAGGGCCTCAATGCGGTTAATACTCGAATCCCGACTACGACCATCCATTATAGGCCCATGTTTGAATTGGAGTATTAACAACTTGAGCTTTTCCACCCCCCTAAGGTGAATTATTCTCCGAAGAGAACCCTTCGTGCCTGACCCAAAGGCCTAGGGACTCAACCCTTGGATCCTCTAATAATCTGTATAATCTGTTGGTCTTAAGAGGCGTCATTGGAGTTGATACTCAAATCCCGACTACGACCGCTACTTCTTGGCCCATGTCTAGATAGGAGTATTAACACCCTGAACTTCTCCACCCCCTAAGGTGAATTATTCTCCGAGATGAACCTCCCTTAACCGAATCCAAGGCCTATTGGGACTTGGCCCTAAATCCATGTGGAATTAACTATGTCTTTTAAATAGTGCAGGTGCATGGTGAAAAATTCCAACAGAATATAGTACATAACATTAACGACATAACTTCATGCTAGAAACTAACATTCTCATGAAATCCATGTCATTCCAAGCTTACTAATCTCCTTACAAAACCCTAAATAGAACCCTAAGGCAATTTCTCAACATAAACCCTAACATCAAGCTCATACATTTATCCATAACAATTTCAACCACATAATCATACACATGCAAGCTCAAGAAAGGGAAGATAAGAGATAGGGATCATGTGGGAGAGCATACACCAATGAAGTGAGAATGTGTGAGCTCTACTAACCTCAAAGGACACTCAAAGAGAAGAGGAATGAAATTGGTGATGGCAGGGGGTGGAGATCCGTGATCCCTCTTCTTCCTCCTAACTCCAAGGCCACTCATCCTCACTAGAAACTCTCTCCCTCTCTCTAGAATCTCTCTGCCCCTCTCTCTAGAAAGAAAAGAAGGAGAAGAATAATGAGGAAACCCGAGCCCTAAATTGCATTTTAACCGTGTAAGTGAATTCTCGCTCAAGCGAGGGGTTCTCGCTTGGGCGAGAGGAAATGGGATTTCTCAGCTTTTGCATTCTCGCTCAAGTGAGAAGCTCTCGCTTGAGCGAGAATACTCCAGAGAGTATCCCCCTCTCTGGAAGATTCTCGCTTGAGCGAGATCCTTCTCGCCCAAGCGAAATTCTTCCAGATTGCACTCCAAACTCTCCTCTGATACTCGCTTGAGCGAGACCTTCTCGCTCAAGCGAAAGCTGCAGAAGCTAAAATCCTAATTTTGCTGCTAAAGTCGCTCAAGCGAGTCCATTATCGCTTGAGCGAGGATCCTAGTACTCGAATTCTTAACTCTAACGCCTCTCATTCATTCTTAAGTTCCTTTCGCCATAATCATCTCCTAATTTAGTTCTTCTTCTAAATTTCCCTTAACGCTCCATAACTCTTACTAAACCTCATATCCTTCCTCGTAATCCAATCACACACCATCAAGTTCTCAATCCTCTCCTAACTCTCCTCTAGATTCTTTTTAGGTCCAATTTTCGGGATGTTACATTGAACGTCACATATTGATGAATAAGCATGCTAATCTTAGACTGCTTGACGTTCTTTGTCCCTTCATAGGCTGAAGCTATGGTATCCCAGATCTCCTTAGCTGAGTAGCAACTGTGAACCTTCTTATATTGTGGCTTGTTCAGAGAACAAACTAGATATAGTTTGGCTTTGGGCCTTTGGAGTTATGTTGAACTCTTGCCCTTTGCTCTCCCGTCTAATATAACTTTGGAATGAGAATGCCTCCACGCCTGGAAATATAATCACCATCTGTGACGACTACTTCCTAAAGATCTATGTTGTTGGAAGCTCAATTACAAATATTGTTTTCACACACAACTTCTTTAGGCTTTTCTCAAATATTGTTTGCTCACCTAGCCTCTTCCGGCTCTAAACAACTAAGTGTTTACAGGGAAAGATTTGGACTTGAACTTCAGCAAAGTTATTGTTCAAAGAAATATACCGATAACTCTGTAAGACGTATAATATGAAAGTTTTTGTACAATAAAAATTAGAGTATAATTCTACAAAGAATTTGGCAAGGTTTTTGCTTCACAAATGTTCTCGATTCGTTCACTATTTGCTTCACAGAGGCAAACGAGTATTTATAAGCTTCCGGCATTATCCGTTGAAAAGTCCATTGAGAGATAACATTTAATACATTTACTCCCATTGTCAGACAACTTTGACGAAGGTATGAGGTTGGCAGCGCTTTATCTGACCACAGCAGACCTGCTACGCCGAACTTCCTCTTTTGTGCATGATATTCAAAATCACCCTGAAAAGCTTCTTTTTGTCTTACCTTTTTAATGTTCCAAACTTGTGTGAGGGAAGGAATAAAGTTTGACTATGCCACATCAGAAATTTCTTTGGTTTCTGATATTTGATCTTCAGATGCCTTCAGCTCTTCATACAACTCAGACAACTTCCTTCTTTAGACGGCAGAATGCTTCAGACCGTTTCTATCTCAGACAACTTCCTTGTCTGAAACATATAGAACTTGTTAAAACAACAGTGAAGCATTTTTAAGATTTCATAAGTTTGTTATCATCAAAATTCAAATGTGGGGTGTCTTAGACTTCAGAAAGTCTTAAGACTCAACAAAATACCCGCTCTCTCTGAAATAAAAAATTATGTGTTATTGTTTTTTTGTATTTTCTCATTATTTTCCTTAGAGTATATTTTTGACACACCTCCCTTGTAATAATTTGTTAACATTACCTCAAATCTTTTTCAATCACTTAAAATTTAAAATTTAAAATTCTAAATATTTATGATTATAATATTTAATCCTTTTCAATTTAAATTCAAATTCTTATCATTATCATTTAACAATATATATTCATTAATGAATAATTATAATAGTAAACGATTAAATTTAAAATTTTGAATAATATGATAACTATTTAGTATATAAAAATTCAAACTATATAAAAGGATATTACTAGTTAAATAATATGATTGAAATCATTTATTTATAAATTAATAATTCAAATTTAAATATTTATATACCAAATTTAAATTATTTATTTCAAATACTTCATATTTTAATATTTTTATTTAAAAAAATATAAAAAAATTTATATAAATATATTATCAGTCATATTTTTTAAAAACATATTAATATTAAATATATAAAAAAATATGTTTTCTATGCATTGCATTCTATAGGATAAAATACTAATTTAAAATACATTTTAAAGTCAGAACAAGTTTGGTCTAGTTAAAATATATAGTTTTTATTTAGCAACATGACTCCAACGGCATGTTTCATAAGTGAGTTATAATGAAATAAAAATAGTGTTATGTTTATAGTTTTTGTATTTAAAAATAAAACAAAGCAAGAAGGAAGACTAGATAGATTGTAGATTTTGATTGAATAAAGTAAATTGAAATATTATAACCTGGTTTATTTCATTTTATGTATGTAACAAAAACCTATTAATCAATATTTACCTAACGGGAAAAAATTATATTGAAATCTATTAATTATAGCAGCTTGAGGAAGTAAAATTGCAATTTCAATTTGGGAGTTAATATACGAGAGCATGATGAACTACCAATGCAACAAAGGGAATGACAATTGATTAACTTTTCGATTGGTTACCCGAAGACGAGTCATGAGTTCATCATAAAATCATGGTTTGTAGAAGAAATGATCAAGCTCTTGAAGCGCTAGATACTTTGTTGCTCGTGGAATTTGAGGAACTAGCACATAATCGAAATGAAATGAAATTTTATGATCAAAGCCATCCAAGAACCATAAACTAATTGTTTCTTTGATGCCTTGGGTGTGGTTGTGAGCTTTTCGGCTAAACATATTTTGTTCTCGTCGTAAGACAATTAGTCATCCACGATCCATTACATAACATCAAGGATCATAAAATAAATTATCAAAAGAATAGTCAAAACAAGAAACTAATAGTCATTATCTTATAGTGTATTTAACAAATGTATAAATTAAGGAACACAATAGGATTGTAATGAATATCTGACAACAAACTAAAGAAAATGGTGGTGGAATTTATTTAATTCAACGTGGTGCTTTCAGATAAGGACAACACCAATTACATTATTCCAATCTTAATTTGAAAGAGCCCGAGGCTTCTAAAATAATAAATAATAAATTAAATACAATCACGGTATTTTCATCATTTATGAGTTTTCTTGCGGAGTTCTTTCATCCATTTAAAGCTCAACAAAGTCTTCCCAAATTTGCTCTTGCTTGACCCATCCTTGCCCTTCTTCTTGTCTTTCTCTGATATTGGGAGAGGGTCTGGGTTGTTGTCCCATTGATCAGCCCAGGACATGCCAGAATCCATATTTTTGTTTCGTGTTAATTTGGGTCAGAGAAATTTTAGATGAAAAACTATAGGAAATATTTCATACCCATCATTTACTTAATATAAACTCCACTGAGATTTAGATTCTCTTCTTTCATATGAATCAACGAATATTTTGGGTAAAATGTTAGCTAAGTTGGATGTCTCATTTGGGACAACACCATATCTAAATTAAACTGATGTTGCTTTAAATAGTTTTTGTCCTTAATTTTTGGTCACCAACCTTTGTCCTTGTGGATGAAGGATTTATTGCATATCTATTTTTAAGAATGTAACATGGCTCCTTATAATTCTATTACATTTTTTTTATTAGATCTTTTGTTTTGACTAATAATATCGTCTTGACTAAGTCTTCTTCTAACATAAGTTTAAATACTATGGATAGTTTAAATACCCTGTCTAAATATGAAATTAAAAGTAGGAAAATGTTCTTTGTACTATAAACTTTTCATGGGAATTGTTTGAAAGAATATGACCGGTGGAATGTGTGAAAGCAAAGTATTTTAAAGTGACTATCCCACTTATATATTGTTATGTATTTCCCCTTTTGTATTAATATTTATAATAATTCTTTGTACCATTTCATGTTGATATTAGACCTCACCCTTAGATAGACCACAAATCAAAGCTATCAACAACTATGAAGACTTCCTAGCCATGTCTTAATAACCTAACCTAACGATCATTATTGCCAGTGCTCCATCCTATAAATAGCGGGTTTCACTCCCTCACTGTATATTTAAGAATTAGGAGGGTAAGGTTAAGGGCAAAATGGTGGGGAAGGAGGGAGTGGGAAAACTTTATAAATCATTGTACATCTCTTAAACACATAAGGGGAAGAGCTTCCTACAACCCCCTCCCTTCCAAAACATACTCTCAAGTAATCCATCTAAACCCAAATACTCTCGCCTTATGTATCCATGTAGATTCGATAGTCATAGTGTCTTACATGTACTCCCATGCATTTGCTAAGTAGTATTGCCCAATTGTTGTGCATTTGAGTTCTAAGCTACTTTATAGCCAAAGACTTTTTCATAATCTTATTACGTCATTTACACGAATCACTCTCTTGTTTACCTCATAAAATATATATCTTGAATAACATTATTGTTTTATATATATATATATATTAGAATATAAAAGGATCACAAAGAAAAAAGGAGATTATATGGTTTTGCTTAACCACTTGTTGTCTCTGATTAACTATAGAATTCAACATGACTTGAAACTTGTATCACTAGCTAACTTTATGGTTCTGGCAATTGTTAGACTTGTCTATTTGTGTAGGTTCATTCGACTAATAGTATGTTTATTTTCATGTTGTGTGAACTCAAACTTCCATTTCCCCTAAAATAACAAATATAATCACTTTTTATGTTTAGGGGTTTTGGAATTTGTGCGAACTTTAAGACTAACATTCTCTGAGAGAAACTCTAACAACGTAGTCGTTGAGTAACTAAATTAGAAAAGATGTGTTGCTTAACATTTCTCTCATATTGTAGAGTTACTGTTGAAGCTCTAGGAATGCACCGAGTTTCTCCCTGTAACAACCCAAAAATTGGGGTTGCATGGTTTTTCTTTAGAAGATTATATTTAAATGGGCAATGATAAGAAAAGGGTTACAATTTATTAAAAATGGTGGGGGTAAATTGTCAGTTTCATTTAAGAAACTTCTCGGAGTTGCTGGGTAGAAGGAAATTTTTTTTAAGTAGAAAATATGATATATAATTAAGAGGGGTTTAAAATGATAAAATTTTATAATTAGCAACTTATGTGAGTTGCTTTGATGGAGATACGCTAAGCCTGAAGTTGGTGTTCCCAGTAGTTGGAACTAACATAAATACAATTAATAAAAAACTTAATACATAAAAAAATAATAAAACCTTTATTGTATGTGTTTCAATATCCTTTGAAGTTTTTAATTGTTTGTGTTTGTAGATGTTATGCTAATGCAAGAATTGATGAACCCATTGTAGATCCAGCAACTCCATTTAATTTGGCCATGCACTTGATGCATGTAAATAGAAAAGGCATGGTGAATCATGAAAACACTTGTTATTTGTTAAGTCGTTATAAGGAGAGCTCATCCACTATCCCACCTTCTGAGAAGCTTCCAAAGAAGAACGTGGGAGAAGGCATTACTAGCATATATAGAATATACTATTAATAATTTTCACTATGACAACATGGTGATGCTTGATGACTATGTATATATGAAAGTTGCCATTGTAGGTAATCATAAGAAAATGGCATTACTAGCATAAAAACAACTCCATGTACATTGCCCCTCCATCACAATAAACCATTAGCTTTTATATTTCTCTTTCCAACAATAAAATTCTATCTTTTAAACTACTTTACAAAATCAATCTTCATTATTTTACCATTCAAAAACTATCAGTGGCATTAAATATACGTTCGATTATCTACTGGGCATAAAAATATTACACTATTACTACAATAAATTATCCTTGTATCCTAACCACTCCTAAAATTTTTCTAACCCATGGCTAATACCATTCAACCACCATCCATCCTTATCCTAAATTTTAATAGTGAAAATGATGATTTTTGGGACAAAAAATGAAGACATATTTTAGTTTCCAAAATTTTTAGGACACTATAGAAGAAGTATTCATTAATCACTACTCTACTCTAGTAGACACTTAAGCTCTTACTATATCTCAAAGAAAGAAGTTGAAGGTAAACAACCAAAAATATTTTTAGGCAGTGTTTATCTTACAACAAATAGTGACCGATGCCATTTTTCTGAAAATAATGGATGTAATAACAACCAAGGGGACATGTATGCTGTAAGAGGAGTTCAAAGGAAGTGAAAATGTACGTGCCATAAAAATTTAAGCACTTCGACGTGAGTTTGAATTATTAAAGTTGAAGGAGTATAAGACAATATAGGACTACTTCTAATACAAAAGAAATATTAAACCAAATGAGAGCCTAAGTGAAAAAAATTTGACGAGAAAATAGTTGAAAAAATAGTAATCATTGTTCCCCATAAGTTTGACCCAATCATGATAATGATTGAGCAAATCGAAGATCTATATAATTTATATGTGATAGAACTAATGTGTTTTTCTTGAAAACATATGAGAAAAGATTTGAGTAGGCATGATGGGGACTTGGTTGAGAATATCATTCAATCCAAACTCGGATTATGGTCTTATAATAAAAGATATGGATGGAAGAATAATAATGGAGAAAGTTTTGGAAATAAAGGGGATTCTAGCAATTTCTCTAGAAATCATCATATTATACTATAATAAAATCCTTCCACTAAGTGTACATGATAGGTAATAACTATCAAGAACCTAGGGTATATGGAAGGAGAAGCTACGTTTAATCTAAGAAGAAAATAAATGAACTGAATTCTGCATATCTTTCTCAAGGGCAAAGCACAAACTAAATACATAATTTTTTTGGGCCTCCTAAAAAAACCTACTGTTAGCCCATCAGCCAACTTGAAGGAAAATTTAGCAACAAATAATTATAAAAGAGACTATGAAATGATTTTTTTTTAATCAACCAACAATTAAACCCAATGACTAAATAAAATCTTTCAACCAAAGAGGTTTCTGGGTTTGTCTTTTGGGTCTGCTAGGGCCCAACAGTGCATTACTATCAATACCACCCGCTTCAGATGAAACCTTGTCCTCAAGGTTGGTGTTTTGGGACTCCACGCGGATTGAGGCTTCCATGGGTGGCTGGGATCGCTCCTGGGAGAAAGGAAACACATCTAACGGTGCAGAGGGGGCCTTGGACGGAGATTGAGGAGGCACACGGATTGAGCTATCCTTTGATGGTTGTGATCGCGCCTGGGGAAACAGAAGTAGATCCAACGCTTCAGACCCAATCTTGGGTGGAGAGAAAGTAGGCACATGGATTGTGCTTTCTGGCAACGGTCCAGATCGCACCACACTTTGATCGAACGGCTGAGGCGCTGCCTGGGAGGACGCGCGCTGACCAGCTGGCACCTTGGAGACTCCCCTCAACGGTCTCCCACGCGTCGCACATATCAACGGCTGAGATGATGCGTCCCGATCGGACGGTTCCAGTTGCTCAGTTTGAGTTGATTTTTCTGCATCAATTACAGGCGGTACAGCAGGCTTTTGACCGCGTTTTCCGCGCGCAATGGACGACCCAGATTGCCCCTTTTGATCCAACGGAGAGATGGAATTAGGAGAAACATAAGGAGGCAATTGTTTATTCTCAAAAGCAGTCTCCTCAGTTTCATTGTCTCCCACTTCAGTTTTTTGAGTTTGTTGATCTCCGTTCGGAGGAAAAGAGTTCTGTTCTAAACTCTCCTTTACAATACAGTCTGTGAGGTCAGGTGGGAGACACTTAAAGTGTGAGTGTGGATCCTGGCCAACATAAGGCCGCAACAATGATACATGCACCACCGGGTGTATTTTGGATCCTGGTGGTAGATCCAAGTCATAAGCCACAACTCCTATTCTCCGGCGAACTGCAAAGGGACCATAATACCGTTTAGACAGCTTCTGTGAGTGGCGGCGCGCCACTGTGTGTTGCCGGTACAGCCGTAGGCGCAACAAAACCCAGTCTCCCGGTGCGAAGGTGCGATCTTGGCGGTGCTTATTAGCCTGCTCGACCATTCTCTGTCGACTTCTCTTTAGATTTTCTCTCAGCGCGCTCATGATTTCTGTTCTCTTTTGTAGAGTTGCATCTAGTGAGCCAATGGTGGATGAACCGGGCACGTAGTCAGGGATCCCAGGAGGTGATCGTCCATAAAGGGCTTGGAATGGGGTCATTCCAATGGCAGAGTGGAAAGCAGAGTTATGCCAGAACTCAGCAAAGTGAAGAAATTTGTACCACTGCCGAGGGTGATCACTCGTAAAACAGCGTAAGTATGCCTCTAAACAACAGTTCATTACCTCTGTTTGGCCATCCGTTTCGGGATGATAAGCAGTGCTGAATTTTAATGTTGTCCCTTGCAGGCGAAATAGCTCCCTCCAGAATGAACTCAGAAAGAGAGGATCTCTATCTGTAATGATCGATTTAGGCACCCCGTGGAGACGACATATCTCCACTGAAAATCTCTTTGCCAGATCTTGTGCTGTAAACTTTGGTGGAAGGGCTAGGAGATGGACATATTTAGTCAAGCGATCACAGATTACCCAGATTACAGTATGGCCGAATGAGTTTGGCAGGTGAGTAACAAAGTCCATTGTCAATTCTTCCCACACTTGCACTGGTATAGGTAATGCTTGTAATAATCCCTGTTTCTTTTGTGGAACATATTTGTTTTGCTGGCATGTGGAGCAACCTTGAACAAAAGCCTTTGTATCTCGATACAGCCCCGGCCAATAAAAAGATGCTGCGATGCGTGCCAAGGTGCCCTTTAACCTAGAGTTTCCGGCTGTTGGTGTTTCATGATACTCCCGAAGCAATGCTTGTCTGAGTGTTTGAACTTCAGGTATGTATATCCTGTCCTTGAAGTATAGGATTCCCTGTGCAAAACGGAACACTTCCTGCATACTCTTCTCAATGACACATCTTTGAACTAGTTCTCTGCCTTGATGCTCTGTCTTGTAGTAGTGTTGAAGAGACTTTATAAGCGCGGGGACAGGGGATGATAGCATTGAAAGGAGGAGATTCTCATCTGTGTGGCAGCGGGAGAGTGCATCAGCGACTTTGTTTGAACTACCAGGCTTGTAAAAAATTTCAAAGCTAAACCCTTGGAGCTTGGTCGCCCATTTTTATTGCTCAGGAGTCTGAAAGGTTTGGGTAAGCAGATTTTTTAAACTCTTCTAGTCAGTATAAATGTGAAAATGAGTCCCAATAAGATACCGACGCCATTTCTTTACTGATTCAGTGATGGCAAACATTTCTCGCACATAAACAGAGGCTGCCTGCATTCGGGGACACATTTTCTTGCTGAAGAAAGCCAGAGGATGACCTTCTTGGGAGAGGACAGCACCAATGGCCACAGAGGAGGCATCAGTTTCCACCACAAAAAGCTTGGAGAAATTGGGGTAGTGCCAAGACAGGCATAGAAGTCATTTTATTTTTCAATTCTATAAAGGCCTTCATGGCCTCTGTATTCCAGTGTAAAATAGTGGAACCCAATAAATCGGTGAGAGGAGCGGCGAGAGAGGCGTAGTGTCTCACAAATCTTCTATAAAAACCGGTGAGGACTAAAAATCCCCTGAGTGCCGTGAGAGAACGTGGCTCCGGCCAATCTACTATTGCTTACACTTTGTCTGGGTCTGGGGAAACACCTTGGGATGAGATTACATGCCCCAAATAGGTCATAGTAGATACAACAAAGATACACTTAGACATCTTAGCAACAAATTGATTAGTAGCAAGTAAATCTAAAATGGTGCTTAAATGAACTAAATGATCAGAGTAGGAGCGACTGTAAATGAGTATGTCATCAAAGAAAACTAAAACAAACCGTCGTAGATAGGGGGCAATAAATCATTCATGGCTGCTTGGAAGGTAGATGGGGCGTTAGTGAGCCCAAAAGGCATAACCAAGAATTCATAGTGTCCATCACAAGTTCTGAAGGCTGTCTTGTGAGTGTCTTCTGGTACCACTCTGATTTGATGGTAACCGGAACGGAGGTCTATCTTAGTGAAGATAGTAGCTGACCCCAATTCATCAAACAACTCATCAATAGTAGGTATAGGAAACCTATCTTTGATGGTAACTGCATTTAAGGCACGGTAATCTACACAAAAACGCTAAGTGCCATCTTTTTTCTCACTAATAGGACAGGGGAAGAAAAAGGGCTTGTGCTAGGGATGATGATCCTTTCTTTTAGCATATCTTGGATGATGGAGGCCATGGCCTCTTTCTGGGAATGAGGGTAACGATATGGTTTGACATTAACGGGGGAGGTATTGGGGATAAGAGGGATATGGTGGTCATGAGGTCTAGGTGGGGGTAAGCCATGGGGATCTTGGAAGACAGTAGGGTAGGACTGTAATACTGTTTGAATTTCTGGTTGAAGAGTTGGTGGGGGAAATATTGTGGAGTATTGGATGGGGGAAGAGGATTGGGAGTGATCTATGGATTGGATAGATAGGAGGTGGAAAGAGGCAATGGAGTCTGTGTGGAAGAGGTGGTGTAGTTGATGGTAGGTGGAAGAGGTTGGAAGGGAGGTGTGATCACCTTGCAAGGTAATGATAGTGTTCTGGTGGGTAAAGGAGATGTTAGGAATGGATAAATCAGCAAGAATAGGTCCAAGGGTGCGCAACCATTCCATACCTAGGACTACATCAGCACCTTCAATAGGGAGTAGGTAGAATGGGATATAGAAACAATGGGTTTGGAGGGTGATTGGGACATTAGTACACAAACCTGTGCAATGAATCCTAGCGCCATTGCCTACCATAACTGAGAATTTAGGTGCTGGGATGGATGGAAGTTGGAGGTGAGTAGCAATCCTAGGTTGCAGTATGTTATGGTTACTGCCATTATCCACCAAGACTGTAACTGGGAGCCCAGCAATATGCCCACGAAAGCGTAGGGTTTCCGGTGATGGAGCACCCGTTAAAGCTTGTAGGGAAAGTTGAAAGTATATAGCTTCAGGATCACTTTCAGCAGGTTCCATAAGGGGTTCTGGGTTGCCATCAACAATAGCATCACTTTCATCATCCACCAATAACAAGAGGAAACGGGACTTAGAGCATTTGTGACCAGGTTGAAACTTTTCATCACAATTGTAACACAGGCCTTATGCTCTTCTTTCTTGCATCTGAGCAGGGGTGAGCCTTTTTATGGGAAGTGGGGGTGGGTTGTGCAGTTGAGGCAAGGAAGGGCGTGATGGAGAGGGTGTATTTGGGGAAAGTGGAGTGGGTGTGGAGCGCGGTAGGCGGGGCTTAGAGTCTTTGATTTTGGCTTCAATGAGTTTGGCAAGGCCAATGGCTTGGGAGATGGAATAGGGTTGTAGAAGGGCATCTGGTGATAATCCAAAAACCCTATTACACAGTTTTTCAAAAGAAGCCTGATAATCAGAAACTGTACTGTATTGGCGGAGCTTGAACAACTCTGCCTGATGGTTCTCATATGTTGAAAGACCAAATCGCAGTTCAAGGGCTCTGGTGAAAGAGAACCAATCGGTCAACTGGTGGTTGCGGTACATCCATTTGAACCAAGAAAGAGCATTCCCTTTCATATAAAAAGCAACCATGGGCAGTCTGTGTTCAATGGGAATTTGATAAAATTGAAAGAATTGGTCAGCTTGAAATAGCCAATCAAGGGGCTCAGACCCATCAAAGGGAGCTAGTTCCAACTTAGGAAGCCGTAAAGGTGGGTTGGGGTTTGGTGGTGGGGTAGGGAATATGAATGGGGGAGTAAAGGGAGGGATAAAAGTAGTTCCAGGAGGGGGAAGAGCAGTGGTGGATGAGGATTGGGTGGGGTTGATGCGATGGGGGGTAGTAAGTGGCAAAGTCATAAAACCAGGTTGAGTTTGTGGGTTGGATAAGGGGGTAGAGTTGGGTGGTGGGATAGAGGAGAAACCAGGTGGAACAGTGGGAAAAGAGGTTGGGGTAGGGTTTAAAAGGGGATTTTGAATGGCAAGAGTAGTGACTTGAGAAGTAGAAGAGTGAGGTGGGAGGGTGATATGAGCTACCTGTTGCAGGAGGCCATCCATGACAGTCTGCAGGTTGTCATGGCGAGTATCCATGGTCTCTTGGAGGCGCAGATGTCGTGCAGTCTGCAACTCCTGTTGGTTCTCCATCTGGGTTTGGAGAGCACCCAATTTCTCAGCAATAGAGTGAAGGAGGTAATCCATTTCTCTGTTTTGGGGTTTAGGAGGCATGCAGTAAGAGAATGAAAGCACCAATTGATAGGTAATAACTATCAAGAACCTAGGGTATATGGAAGGAGAAGCTACGTTTAATCTAAGAAGAAAATAAATGAACTGAATTCTGCATATTTTTCTCAAGGGCAAAGCACAAACTAAATACATAATTTTTTTGGGCCTCCTAAAAAAACCTACTATTAGCCCATCACCCAACTTGAAGGAAAATTTAGCAACAAATAATTATAAAAGAGACTATGAAATATTTTTTTTTAATCAACTAACAATTAAACCCAATGACTAAATAAAATCTTTCAACCAAAGAGGTTTTCTGGGTTTGTCTTTTGGGTCTGCTAGGGCCCAACAGTGCATTACTATCAGTACACGTGTCAAATTTTCAGACACACACTTTCCCGCCTAAATTATTTTGTTTCTCTTTCTCTTTTTTTAACATTTCATATTTCTCATACAATTTTTTCTCTCCCAAAAACATCACATCATCTTTTTTACATTTTTCATATTTTAAAAACAAAATTATATTTCTATTTATTTAGTTTCTTTTGTAGTGTTTTTTTTTTATAAATCACGGGTATCCTCACTTCTTTTGTAGTATTTTTTTATGAATCATAGGTATCCTCCACGGGAGACAGTCTTAATCCTGTCGTTTTTTTTCTTTTATTTTTTATCTCACTTTCATTTTAATTTTTAATTATGATATTAAAATATTTTTTGTCATTATTTATTTTTATTAATATGTTTCTTTATAATAAAAGTTTTTCATGAACTGCAGGTATTATTTGTTTCTCTTTCTCTTTCTCTTTTTTAACATTTCATATTTCTCAATCAATTTTTTTCTCTCCCTAAAACATCACATCATCTTTTTTACATTTTTCATATTTTAAAAACAAAATTATATTTCTATTTATTTAGCTTCTTTTGTAGTGTTTTTTTATAAATCACGGGTATCCTCACTTCTTTTGTAGTGTATTTATAAATCACGGGTATCCTCCCATAGATAAATACTCTATTTATTTTTTATTATGATATTAAAATTTTTTCTGTCATTAATTGTTTTTATTGATATGTTTCTTTATAAAAGAATTTTTTTTATGAATTGCGGGTATTCTCCACGGGAGACAGTCTTGTTCCTGCCATTTTTTTTCTCCCAAAAACATCACATCATCCTATCTACATTTTTTTTATTTTTTTTATCAAAATTATATCTCCATTTATTTCGCTTTATTGTAGTATTTTTTTTATGAATCATGGGGGTATTCTCCACAAGAGGCAGTCTTAATCCTGTCATTTTTTTTTTCTTTTATTTTTTTGTCTCACTTTCATTTTCTTTTTTATTATGATATTAAAATTTTTCTTTCATTATTTGTTTTTATTGATATGTTTCTTTATAAAAGATATTTTTTTATGAATTACGGGTATTCTCCACGGGAGACAGTCCTGTTGCTACCATTTTATATTTTTTCTCCCAAAAACATCACATCATCCTTTTACATTTTTTTTTACTTTTTATCAAAATTATATCTCCATTTATTTAGCTTCATTGTAGTATTTTTTTATGAATCATGGGTATTCTCCACGGGAGGCAGTCTTAATACTGTCATTTTTTTTTCTTTTATTTTTTGTCTCACTTTCATTTTCTTTTTGGTTATGATATTAAAATATTTTCTGTCATTATTCGTTTTTATTAATATGTTTCTGTATAAAAGAAGTTTTTTATGAACTGCGGGTATTCTCCACGGGAGACAGTCCTGTTCCTACCATTTTATTTTTTCTCGCAAAAACATCACATCATCCTTTTTACATTCTTTTATTTTTTTGTCAAAATTATATCTCCATTATTTAGCTTCTATTGTAGTGTTTTTTTATGAATCATAGGTATCCTCCATGGGTAGGGATGACAATTGGACCCAGACCCAGTGGGTACCCGCAAAAATTACCCACAATGGGTAGGGTAATTACCTACCAAATGGGTATGGGTGCGGGTATGGGTAATTACCCGCACTTTTTAATGGGTACGGGTGCGGGTACGGGTACTATGGTACCCTACCCTACCCATACCCGCACTTATATAATATATATATAATTAATGTAATTTATATACATAAAATTAATTTAATAAACATATATGTTTATATTATTAATTAATATTTTAAAAAAAATAATTAATGTTAATCTATATTATAGTAATCAAAAAACATTAATATATATTAATAATTCAATTAATTTAAATTTTATAATTTTGTCCTACACACTAAAAATAGAAAAACATGAACTGATTTTCATTTCCCCTCCCATTTTTTAATCTCTCATCCACTTCCACATATGATAGTTGTTTTATAGGTTAAACTTGGATGATCTATGGATTATTTTTCATTTAATTTTTAATTAATTTTTATTTTCTAAACAATTTATTTTCTTATAGTTAACAAAAGTGCGGGTAATGGGTACGGGTACGGGTACTTGAGTACCCAGCGGGTAAGGGTAAGGGTCCGGATACAGGTATTTTTTTAAAACGCGGGTATGGGGACGGGTACTATAGTACCCTACCCAAACCCTACCCATTGCCATCCCTATCCACGGGAGGCGGTCTTAATCCCGTCGTTTTCTTTTTTCTTTTATTTTTTATCTCACTTTCATTTTCTTTTTTATTATGATATTAAAATATTTTCTGTCATTATTCATTTTTATTAATATATTTTTTATGCACTGTGGGTATTCTCCACGTGAGACAGTCCTGTTCCTACCATTTTATTTTTTCTCCCAAAAACATCACATCATCCTTTTTTCATTCTTTTATTTTTTTTTGTCAAAATTATATCTCCATTTATTTAGTTTCTATTGTAGTGTTTTTTTATGAATCATAGGTATCCTTCACAGGAGGCAGTATTAATCCCGTCATTTTCTTTTTTCTTTTATTTTTTTATCTCACTTTCATTTTCTTTTTTATTATGATATTAAAATGTTTCTGTCATTGTTCATTTTATTAATATGTTTCTTTATAAAAGAAATTTTTTATGCATTGCAGGTATTCTCCACGTGAGACAGTCATGTTCCTACCATTTTATTTTTTTCTCCCTAAAACATCACATCATCCTTTTTACATTCTTTTTATTTTTTTGTCAAAATTATATCTCCATTTATTTAGCTTATATTATAGTGTTTTATTTATGAATCATGAGTATCCTCCACGGGAGGCAGTCTTAATCCTGTCATTTTCTTTTTTTTATTTTTTATCTCACTTTTATTTTATTTTTTTATTATGATATTAAAATATTTTTCTCATTATTTGTTTTTATTAATATGTTTCATTATAAAAGAAACTTTTTACGAACTGCGGGTATTCTCCATGGGAGACAGCCCCATTCCTACCATTTTATCTATTCAATTTACTCTATATTAAAATTATTCCCACATTACATGTGTCGTGTTTTCAAACTTCCATTTTTTTTCTTTTTTTTATTTTTTATTCTCAAATTTACTCTATATTAAAATTGTTCCCACAATACATGTGTCCTGATTTCAAACTTCCATTTTTTCTTTCTTTTTTTGATTTTTTATTCTCAATTTAGTAATGCAATGAATAACAGGTGTCCTCCACGTGAGAGTTTGCTTTTGTCATTTTCTTTTATTTCTATTGCACTTTTGTTTTTATTATTATATTAAATCATTTTCACTAATTATTTGTTCCTATAATTTGTTTTATTATAAGAGTAATTTTTTAAATGAAGCACGGGAGACAGTCTTGCTCTTACCATTTTTTTCTTTTTTTCTCATACATTAATTTTCTTTTTCTATTATTATATTAAAACATATTCCCTTAATATATAAGTATTTATGATAACTAATATTTTGTCCCGTGCGAAGCACGGACAACATAAATCATACCATCAATTTACCCGTGCGAAGGCACAGGTCACTTACTAGTGATCAAGATAAATGTCCTCCATGTGACATTGGCAAGAGGACAAAATCATGTCGATAAAGATTTTTGGTATCATGGAAAGCCCCAATGTCACCACTTCAAATAATTTGGACATATGGAGAAGTATTGCCACAAACGAAAACAAGTTTCAAGCAAATTTTGTTGAAGAGCATGATAGTAAGCAACATATTTTCTATGCTTCCCAAGATTACAGTAATGAAATAGGTGGAAATTGGTACTTGGATAATGACTACAATAATCACATGGCCAAGGGTGAAAACGTCTTCAAAGACATTGATCACTCCATCAAAGTCAAAGTTCAAATGGGCAATGATACTGTTGTAGAATCGAAAGGCAAAGATACTGTTATGGTGGAGACAAAGAAGGGTATAAGACTCATTAGTTGAGGTCCTACTAGTTCCCAGCCTTAAAGAAAATCTCTTGAACATTGGTCAGATGATGGAACTAAGTTAGGAATGGTTAGAAATGAGAATCAAGATTTCAAGTTCTGATGTTCTCGCTCAAGCGAGAAGGGCTCTCTTGAGCGAGCATATCAGTAAAAATGAAGAATTTGTAATTTGGTTTTCTCGCTTGAGCGAGGGAGCTCTCGCTCAAGCGAGAAACATGGGAGCAAGGGAGCGCTCTTTGAAAGAATTTCGCTTGAGCGAGAAGGGTCCCACTAATGCGAAATTCATTCAGAGATGGGAGTGCTCTCTAGAAAAATTTCACTCAAGCGAGAAGGGTCTCGCTCAAGCGAAATTCATCTAGAGAGGGAAAAATAGAACAGGTATTGGGGCATTGATAATCTCACCCAAAAGGATTTTCAACTCTGATTGCTGGTCTCAAAGCTTTAGTTTCTGTAGGTTCGAGAAACGTATTATGTAGAGGAGATTCTCAGTTGGTTATAAAGCAAATAACCAGAGAATATAAATGTTTAGATCTAAAATTGGCTAAATACTTAATTAGAGCCACTGAACTTTTAAAGATGTTTGCTGAGTTAAAATTGAACATATATCACGAGTTCAAAACTATGAAGCTAATGAATTGGCTCTTATAGCTTCGGGATACAGAATTTCCATTGGAACTCTAAGGAAAGTAATTAACATTCAGGAAAGATTGCCAGTGAAAGAGTTCGATATTTGTAATATAAATATTCTCGATCTGAATGATTGGAGAAGAGAAATTGTGGATCTTCTTCAAAACCTAGCACTCGAAACAGATAAAAAGTTAAGATTTAAAGTTCTTAATTATGTTATCTTAAGAGAAGAGCTTTATAAAAAGATTGTGGACGGAAATTTATTTCGATGCTTGGGAGAAACTGAAGCTTACTTAGCTTTGGTAGAAGTCCATGAAGGAAGTTGTGGAGCTCATCAAGCAGGGAAGAAAATGGAATGGGTTCTGAAGAGAAGATTGTTTTATTGGCCTTCGATGGCCAAAGATTGTTATAATTTCTCTAAGTCTTGTGAAGAATGTCAAAAACATGGGTACGTACAACAAGTCCCAGTGAGTGAGTTACATTCAATTATGAAGCTTTGACCTTTTAGAGGATGGGCTTTAGATTTGATTGGCATGATACATCCAACTTCTTCTAAAAATCATAAGTTTATTCTAGTAGAAGTAGACTATTTACAAAATGGGTTGAAGTTATTCCTCTAAAGGAAGTTTCTCAGAATGTTATCATTAAGTTTATTGAGGAAAACATTATATTTCGATTTTGAGTTCCTAAAACTGTTACAACAAATCAAGGAACTGTGTTTACTAGTCGCAAAGTGACTAGGTTTGCTGAATCAAAGGGAATACAATTACTTTCCTCAACACCTTATTATGCACAAACCAATGGTCAAGTTGAGGCAGTTGATAAAATTATTATTGCTATGATTAAAAGGCATATTGGGCAACGTCCAAGAAATTGGCATGAGACACTTAATCAAGTTTTATGGGCTTATAGGAATTTTCCTAGAGAAGCTACTCGAACCACTCCTTATAAACTGGTGTATGGACATGATGCAATATTAGCAGTTGAGATTAATTTACAATCAGTATGGGTTCAGAGACGTTCGATTTGCCTCATCAGGATTATTGGAATTTGATGTTTGATAAGTTAAATGAGCTTGATGACGAAAAGCTAATTCCTCTTGAAAATATTATTAGATAAAAAGAGCAAATTTTTCGTTATTATAATCGAAAGATAAAGAAAAATGGTTTTCGAATTGGTGATTATGTTTGGAAACTAATCTTGCCTATTGATAAAAAATCTAAGATTTGAAAAATGGTCACCTAATTGGGAGGGACCTTTCGAGATTGAAAAGGTTTATTCCAATAATGCGTATTATTCGAGAACTAATAGGTGATTTACGATAATGTCAATAAACGGGAAATATTTGAAAGAATATAAGCCTACGTTGCAGGAAGTGAAAATAGTGCATAAGAAATAAATTTATCCTCAAAAGAGTAAAGATTCGAGCCCATTTCGAAACAAAATTGTCAAAATTATAGTGAAATAAAAGAAAAAAATTCGAAGATGTATAAAACTAGAAAGGAGGATTATGCTGCAACTTGGCAAAAGTCATGCATTAGGTCTTCATACTGAATCTTCAAGTTATGCTCAGTTTCTCGAATGTGCTAATGTTTTTCAAGACATTAACAACTTCCTTTGAGATCCTTTTAATTGAGTTGAGAATCTCTATCTTTGAAGAACTCTTCCTAGAAATAGTTGCTTGAAGTTCAGACTTGGAGGATTTAACCCGTGCAAGACCTTCATGCAATTTTTTCATGGCATCTTCGAGTTTCTTTTCCTCTTTCTCGAAATCTTCAATTTTGGTGAGTTCAGCTGAATGGACTTCTCATACTTGGCCATTTTCTCCTTGCAATCTTTGAGTTTATCTAACAACTCAGCCTTTTCCATTTTCTGACTGCTCAAATTCAAAGTAGCCTTTTCAATGATGCTCAAAGTGTTGATAACATTCTGATAAAGCTCAAAGAAGCGTTGTATCCCTTGAAGTTGGACTTCTGAGAAGTCTTGCTTCCTCTTTTCGAAGAGAGTAAAGTAACTCTGTATTTCTTCTCTATAATGAGGGTCTCGAGGGATATTTTTCATCATGGGCTTCACGAAAATCAACTTCTTGAAATCTTGAAGTATTAGTTCGACTGAAGCTCCTTCATCTGTGGTCTTCTGTACAACAGCTTCAGATTGGGCAGAAGATAGGGAAACCTCACCAAATAGAACATCCAAAATCAGAAAAGGATTATCATCTAAGTTATTGAGGCAGTCATCCAGATCAGTTGGCATATACACAAGAGTGGATCTGGAGGATTCCTTCGAGAAACCTGGAGCCTTATCTGGAGTCTTTTCTTCTGTCAGTACAATTGGAGGTTCTTTAAATGGTGAAGTTTCCTCATTATGTTCTTCATTTGGATGAGTTAGAGTTGTTACAAACTTTTCTTTAATAGGAGAAGCAAATTTCGAGTGAGCAGATGGGGATTGAATTTCTTTTTCTTGACTGTCTTCTTCGATATCCTCCATGAAATTATCCTTAGGTACAGACCTCCTAGAAGAGGTAGCATGGAGTGGACTCTCAACAGTTTTATCATCCTTCGCATTACTTTCAGTATAAGAGCTTGAAGAGATATCAATCTGTGAAAAGAAAGTGTTAGTATGAAGAGAACTAATTAAAATTGGATGACTATAAATATAAGTCTTGATATTTACTTGGTTCAAATCCCCAGTTCGAATACGTTTTCTGTTGGCCATAATTTTGAACCTTTGGCCAACCCTCTAAACAATATAAAGAAAACATTAATATTAAGGGGTGAAGAAATTCTAAGTTAGGGAACAAGAGACTTTCGAAAGAGATAAATGAAGTACTTACAACACTAATGGTTTGAGGTGTTGGAACAACTTTAACGGGTTATGGAACTGGAGTACTTCTTTTTGTTGATTGTTCTTTTGGAGTCTCTTCTTCTCTAGAAGGCTCCTTTGTTTTTCAGGGGTGGTTTCCTGTTGTAAAAGTAAAAACTGATAAATATCAACATGAACCCTGAATTCACAAAAGAATAAATTCAAAGGAGAATTTGACCCTACCTTCGAGAGAGACCCCTCATCAGAGTCTGTTGTCTTTTCCTTCTCTTCATCCTCAGCTATTTTTTCTACATTTTGAACCATGTCATCTACCTGTTCTCTGCCTTCAGAGGTAGATGGGCTTTGAGTGGAAGGTTTGTCATTCTTTTCGACCTTACCAGTCTTTTCCTTCTTTTTGGGTTTGGAAAAAGTAGCCTATAACAATGTAAAAAGGGTTATAAAATTGCCTAAGTAAAGGATGTAAGTGATTAAGTTTAAATGACTTACTGAGGGTTTCTGAGAAGTAGAAGCAACTTTCCTTTTCTTAGTTTGCTTTTCCTTTTCTTTTCCTTCATCACTTTCCCAATCTTCTTTCGTCTCCCTAGAGAGCTTCAAGCTTTTGGTTACTGTGGGATTGTGTAGAAATTTTAGATGCAATTTTCGATTTAAAGAAATAAACACTTATGAATATTTTCTTACCACGAACAATGGAGTTCTCATATCGAATTCTCACGTGTTCTAAATCCACATGGGGTTCGAAGGGATAGTAATCAAGAAAATATTTAGTTAAGGTAACTTTTTGAAAGAGGTTTTGCATCATTAAAGTCAGTTTCGAGTATTACAGGCCTAGTCCACTCAGGACCTTGTAAACTCTTAGCTAAACCAAACCTTGCAGTAGGCAAAGGTGGAAATTTAGGATAATACTTTTCAAAATTTGTTGTACCTTGGGGATTAATAATTTTATAATTTTGTCTATTTTGAGAAATGTTTTCTTCTAAGGAAAGTTCAGCTTCATAAATAGTTCTAGGGATCTTATCAGGATTGTAGAACACGTGAAAATATTTCTCGAAAGCTTTGATTTCTTTAACATGCGTACCTTTGGGTTTTTTCTTCGATTTCTGCATATAATCAATATCCTTTGTTAGCCTGGAGAAGCATTTATCTTTACTAACTTGCATAGACTTGTAGTATTTAGACCACCACTCCTCGAAGTCGAATGTGTAGTAATAAGAAGGCTCGAAAGAAACTGAAGAAATAGACAAAGGCCTTTTTGCCTTTATATCTTGGAGCTCTTTAAACCCATCTTCACCATCCACTAAGTCTTCAATTAAGACATGATTTTTGTTCTTGAAGAAAGGTGTTGGTCGAAGCTGACTAAGCCCAAACTGACGAGAGACTAGTTGTGGTCGGTAAGCATAAACTCGAAGATCTTTCATATGGAAGCCACAATATAGAAGATCATAAGACATAAACTGCTTCCATATTTCAAGACTCTCTCAACTTGTGCACCGGGTGTGTCACAAGGAAATTTTCGAGTAAACTACCCAGGTCCTCGAGATCTGGTAGTTAAAGGAGCAAGATTGGGAGAATGTTTCTCAATGCTTAGAAAAGAAGAAAGGTAAAATTTGAAAGAATCAAAGGGGTCTTTTTTAGGAGAAAGGGGGTGAGAAAGCTCAACCTAAAACCCTCGATGAAGTCAGATAACTTTGAGTTTTTAGGTTGAGAACTTGGAATTCTACCTTCGAAAATGGCATTCAGCCATAACTATAAGAACCAAAAAGGACCACATAAAATTTTCACAAGTTCTCTAATTTTTAGACTAAAGATGCTTTTAGAAAGCATGTCAAAGACATTGGCTAGAAGAAACCTGTTGAGATCCAATCGAATCCCTTTATCCAAAAGTTGAGCCAGAGGAAGATAGGATTTAGGGACTTGAAGAGACCTAGAACAGAAGACAAATGCAGAAAGCCAAACCAAAAGAAATGCCACATGTTATTTTTCAGTGACTTTCCCAGATTTGGCATTGGTTTGGATAAATTAGGTGTAAGTAAGCTTGTCCCAACAAGGTTCGACATGAGATTTTGGTACTTTCAGATTTGGAAGAATCAATTGACCTCCAAGTTGGAGGCCAGTGATGGCAGCCACATCGAAAAGAGTGGGAGTAAGCATGCCATAAGGCAGATGGAAAGTGTTTGTGGTTCTTTCCCAAAACAAGAAAGAGGAAATAACAAATGTGGGATCAATACTCAGATCGAATTTACTTAGTTGAATAAGATCGAAAATACCAAGTTGTTTCCAAAGAGGACTCATAGTAGTTTCGGTTCTATTCAACCACATGACATGAGAATCTTTTCTAGTAGGAGGAGTAGATCAAAAGATATTACTAATATCATCTAAATAATCTACTCGAATGGGATTTTTGAAAGCAAGGATTCTTTCTTCTTTGTAACTTGGAAAGAAATCATGATACTTGTCAAGAATTGCTAAGGTTTTACATGGACCCATGAACGCAAACTTTTAATTTTTTTATAGAGAAGGGGATCAGTACCTGGGATTTCCAAATAGCTATTTTTCCTTTACATTATCAGGCTCAGGAACGTAAACTGTATCGTCCCTAGCAAGAAAGTCTCCTTTAACCACATCAAGAGGAACAACTGTCTCTGAGCTCTCAGATGCCATTAATAGAGTTTTCAAGGAAAAGCTTGAAAAGTAAGGTGGCAATAAACGAGCAACAATAACCTAGAATAATGAAAGAAAGTTAAAATCAGGTTTCTTTTCTCAAATCAAACGGTACAATGATAGTTAAAATAAAAAAACCAAGAATAAAGGTGAGAAAGATCAAACCTTGTTTAAGAAGGAAAGTTGAGAAATGAAGCGAGCAGAGAGAGAGAGCTTGGAGGTTGAAGATGAAGTATCAAAGGTGAAAGTGAAAAATGAAAAGGTTTTGAGTATTTATAGGATAAGCTGAAACACTTATGATAAGTAAGCTCAAAGACCAAAAAGTAATCATGATTGCACGTTCTTGGAACGTGGGAAAGTAACCCATAATCTTGGATTGACAGTTACTTTTTATTTTTTTTGTAATTGAATGCGCAGTTCAAAAAACTAAATAAGAAGTTGAAAGGTTTATTCTATTTTTTAGATGAAATAGATTTTCCCTCTTCTTTTTAAATTATTGTTATTTGGAATGCCAAAAGTTTGTTCTAAAAATATCTTTTTCTTCAAATAATAAGTTGAGAGATTTTCTCGAAACAAGATGTTTTTGGGGGCCATCTATTGGTATCAAATTTTAAATACCTTCTAATTTCAGAAGACAGAAGTCTTTCATATGATTCGAAAAGCTTATTGATGTCTTTGAATAAGCTAAGGTATTTATGAATTGAAAACAGAAATGTTGCTAAGTTATCAGAGAGTCAATGTCTTCGAATATGAAGAAAAAAGGAAAATTCGAATAACTTGTTGGTTAATGACAAAGTTAACTTAGTGAGATTTTAGAAGGAGTTTATTTAAGTTTCAAAAGAAACTATGATATATTAAATAGATAAACTTGAAAGCAAAACAGTTCTGTGACACAAAGAAAGGATAAGTTCTTTTATTCATATTAAAGGTAATTCGAATTACATAAAGTTCGAATGCAATACATGGAAAAAAATAGAAAAGTAAATGTATAGAAAAGAACTATCCTATGTTTTCAAAGGGAACTTGACGCCTGCCTTCTTGGCCCTCTTCTTCCTCCTTCTCTTCCACAAGCTTTGATTGAACCATCAGGATGATAACATTATGCTGACATGATTGAGTAGCTCTGTGATTCAATCGAAAAGTAAGAAAGATGAAGTAAAGACCAAAAGCAGTGGAAATTGGCTATGACGTTCGACCCAAAAAAGGATCATTAAAAAGGATTGAAAAAGCTTATAGCTTTGGCTACCTCGTCGACCTTATCAAAAATGAAATCATTAAAGATTAGGTCGAACGCAGTAGCCAAAGGAAAACGCTTTTCCATTTTTGAAGTAAGAGAAGAATAAGAGAGGAATGAAAAGGAATGAAGAAAATGTTCAGAATGAAACTCCTATTTATAGGATAGGAGATAGGGAGAATAATAAATAAGTCCCCAGAATGAACCAATTAGTGAAACCTTCATAAATGAAGCTGAATGGTCGGTGGACGGTAGTCAAAGGCCACCATGAAATTGGCCAAAAGAGGATTGACACGTGGCAAAGCCATGGAAACCAAATGGTTAAGGAAGAACGCGAGTTTCAGGGAATATCAAGCATCGAAATATTTCTAAGTTATACAGAAGAGAAAAATCGAAGAAGCTGTTCAATTTTTATACTTCAGAATCGAAGGACAGAGTGGTTAAAATGACTTAGAAAATATTTTCTTAAAAGGAAGGAAACATTCGAAGGAGGTCAAGATTTGAGGAAACAGTTAGTAGTAGTTATTGGAAGTTTGTTGTCCAAGACAAATGTCAGAATTCTAGTGGAGCATTACAAAAGTTCAAAAAGGGATAAAGAAGTTTCTGACTGTTAGAAGACGTGTCAGCCATGCATTGTGCCAACACATGAATATTGTTGATGTGTCTTATGTATATTAGTTAGTCGTTAGAATTAGAAGTCTATAAATAGGCAAATTCATTATGTAATAAGGATTTGATTCATTGATACTGAAAACTCTCTAAACACCACACGTCCATTCTGTAAGTGATTAATTGGTTATAAGAGAAGATCAAGTATGTGATTCAATCCACACTTTCAATTAATGCAATTACTTTCTTTTGCAAATTTTATGATTTTCTTTAGTTTGATCTTTACTTTTTGCATTTATTTTACTTTCTTGTTAATTGTTCGTTGTTCTACATAAATTCATGTCCTTTCATCCATGCAATTCTTTTCTTTTTCCCTTTCTGTACTTCAATTTTGATTCACCATTTTTTAATTGTTAATTGAATTCTTTTTGAAATCTCAGAATTAGTTTCACTTTATTTCACAAAAGTTAAACACTGTAAACCTACTTCTTAAAAGAGTCCCTTTTGAGGACTAGATTCTAAGTCACAGATTGATCGTAGAATCAAAAGGTTAAGAGTAATCTTGTCTTTCGAGATTTACTTTTATCACTCAAACACCTGATGCATGCTATACTCACTGAGACATTAGTCTCACCCCTTGTTGTGTGTTTATTTTAGATATGCAGGGTTGTCTAGCCGGATGCACGAAGGGAGAGCTTGGAGCTCCTTTGTGGGCCATTCCACTTCTTTTATATCTTCTGAACCCTTGAAGGGGGAATTGATGTATATTTGTATATTAAGCCTTGCAGAGTTAGTATGAAATATAGGTACTTACGGATGATTGTATTTTGAGCCACTGAGTGGCATAGGGATTTGGAGATTTGTGATGAATACGCTGATTATGTTTGGGCTTACGTAATCGTTGGAGTTACTTAAGCATCTTCTGATTGTGCATGTAAAGATATCAGTAATGGCGCGAAATAATTTCAGGAATTCTGGAATAGTGTCTCCAACGGGCATTATTCTTGAATTTAGAAATTAGGACGTTACAATTCTCTTAACTTCGAAGGAGATACATGAAAAATATATGATAATAAAAGGCTACAAGTTAGCCTAGTAAAGATGGATAAGGGGAATAAAAGTTTCCCAATAAGCATAAAACATTGCACTAACATTGACACGAAGGTATGAGTTAACAACTCATGGCTTTGTCATCGAAGATTTGGCCACTTCAATATTTATGGCTTAAAAGTTAATATCAATAGAATATGATCAGAGATCTTCCAAGTCTAAAGGAGAACAGTGAAGCTTGTGAAGGTGTTGGTATTCAATTTCCGAGTCTTTTCAAATTACAGGAGTCTTAAGTCTTTTGCAATTGAAGAAGGTTCATTTTAAGCTTTTGAGTAGACAAAAGAATATTGTTAAGGTGAAGGATGAAATATAACTAAGTTATGAGAAAGCCAATATCTTCAAATCTGAGGGACAAGAGATGTTCGAATTGATTAAGGTTCAATAGAATTAAAATATAAAAGGTCATTAGCTAAATTAACTTAGTAAAAGATTAAATTCATTAAATACTCGAAAGGGAGCTGTAAAACAAATTCCAAAAGGAAGCATTCGAATATATAGAAAAGATAAGGATATCTTCTTTTATTCATGAACAAAGGAAATTCAAATTACATAAAGTTCGAATACAATTTTAAAAGTACATGTTAAAGGAAGAATCTATCCTATGTATTCTATTATAAAAGGAAAAACTATCTGTCGCGACAGGGGCCACGAGACGAAAATTGGAAAAAATTAATTGGATTTCAATGGAGTCGCCACCAATTTATTTGGTTTGTGGAAATTGAAAAACCCAAAAATGATTTTAAATTGAAAAACTGGTCTGCGAACGAGAGATCCAAATTCAGGAGTCAATTACGCATGGGGAAGGTATTAGCACCCTACGACGTCCGTCCTAAGACGGTTACCTCTAATTAATTGTGCAAATTAATTAACTTTTTAAAAATATTTATTTTACCCTAATTCTAAGAAGTTCAACAAATTAAAATATATTTTTGGTTATTTTCATTTTTTAGTATTTTTTGGAATAAATGATAGTACTTAAAAAGAAATGAAATTACGGATTAAAAGGGGGGAAAAGCATTTTTATTTATTTTGGCTTGACGGGGAAATCCCGCTCCTAAGGTGCAATGAGTAAATCAAAGCCACGTAGTTCTGAAACAAGTGATTGGGAAATTGATTGATTTTAATTTTAAAAAGAGAATTTGAAAACATTTAAATCTGATATTTTAATTTTTGAAAGTGATTTTTTTTTAAAGATTTTGTTTTAATTTTTTATAATTTTTTTTGAGATTTTGGAAATAGGATTTTGTTGAAAGAAAAAAACATATTGCACAGACATAAACAAATATTTACATTCACAATTAGGAAATAGAAAAAAGGCTTAAATATGTTTTTAGTCCCTGGAAATATACCACTTTACGTTTTTAGTCCCTGAAATAAATTTTAAGCAAATTAGTCCCTGGAAAAGTCTGTCGTTATTATTTTAGTCCCTGGTGTTAAATTGCTCTGTTAAGTGATGATGTGTCACCCACAGGCACTGACTCAGACTGACACGTGGCTGGTCAGAAAAATCACGTGATTCTCACATGACTAATATAGACATGTGCCTCACACGTGACCCTTGTGATGTGTGCCTCTCTCATTAGGTCTTCGTAAAATCCCAAATTGTGCCCTAATTTCCTTCACTGTTGGAGAGTTCACTTTCACGCTCTGAAGTAGAAGTTGGAGACGACGACTTTGAAGCTACTCTCCGTGTACGTTTATTGTGCCGCGTTTGAAGGGAAAGCGAGTGGGTGTTGGTCGAGGAAGGGACGTGCTCAGGTGCTCTGTGAAGAATCTTTGTAGGTGAGTTTGTCACATGTTTCTACTCTGTATTGTTAATGCATGTGGGGGGACCATTATTTTAGTAGATGCGAACAATTTTTTAATCTGAAATGTGTATGTTTTTTTTGTTTAGGGTTATATGTTGTCAGATTTTGGTAAAAGGGTTGGGTTTTGTGTATTAATATTGTTAAAAATTGCGGTAACTGTTAGGCTTAATAAAGTATAGTATCTGAGTTGGTGGTGGGGACAACTTTGGTTTTTTGTTTCTTTCTTTAATAATGGTAATGTGAAATTCCCAGGTTAGCCATGTCCTTTACTTTGGTTGTGCACCATAGGGGGGCTTTTGTGTCTGATCCATATATGAGGTATAAGGGGGGTGATGTAACTGCATTCTACAACATGAATATTGACAATTGGTCGTACTTTGAGGCTCTGTCTATAGTGAAAGAGCTGGGATATGTTGGTGGAGTGAAATTATGGTGGAGGGTGGGTAAGTGTGAGGGGAAGTATGAGTACAAGTCAATCACATGGGATAGTCATGCCTTGGAAATGGCTAATTATGCCATTGATCATAACTTTGAAGTGAACCTTGTGGTTGAACATGTATCTGTAGCAGTCCCTAATGTGATAGAGGCTCTACCTGAGCCTGAGTTAGTTAAGGAGACCCAAGTGACAAAGGGTGGGAACTGTGATGGATATCAAGTTTAAGGGGTGAATAGGGAGGACAAGGGTAAGGCAGTTGAGGTGGGAGATGAAACAAGGGGAAGTATTGAGGCCATGGATACTCGTTCAGAGAGTGGGGAAAGCTGTGATGGGAGTTTGGAAAACTTGTGCTTTGATGACAGTGAAGAGGAAAGGAACTTTGGCAGTGATGATGGGTTTGGTGAAGATGAATTGTGTAATTTTTCCACTGAGGGAAATCCACATAATGAGGGAACCTAACACACTGATGGAACCCCACACACTGAGGGAACACCACTCACTGAGGGAACTCCACACACTGAGGGAACACCACTCACTGAGGGAATACCACACACAGTGGAAACCCCAGTTATTGTGGCAACTCCACACAATAAGGGAACTTCACAGAATGATGCAACTGAACATAATGAGGGGACTCCACAAGGATCCAGGAGTATACGGATAAAGAGTGTCCCTAAAAACAACCATATTCTTTCACCACAAAAGAGGGCTGAAAAAAAGAAAGCAAGAAAGAAGAGTAAGAAAAATTCTTGAAAAACTGTACCTAGAAGGGTGTTACCTGCAGATGTTAATACGGAGAGATTTGTCCCTGATAATTTGGATGGGATGGATATGATTGATGATGGATATAACAGTGAGGAGCTGCACAATGACTTGGATTTGACATATTTAGAAACTGATGATGAGAACAAACCAAAGTATCCTAAATATCACAAAGGAGAAATGTCAAAGACTTTTAAGTTTGAAGTAGGTATAGACTTTAGTTCTGTGAAAGAGTTTAAAGATGCTATACTTGAATGGTCAGTTTTGAATGGGAGTGAAATCAAATTCTTGAAGAATGACACTGAGAGGGTTAGGGTGCGGTGTAAGAGATGTCAATTTACTGCATTTGTCAGTAGGGTTGGTAGAAGTCAAAATTTAAGATTGAAGACATTTAATGGCATTCATACATGTGGGAGAATCTTTGATAACAAAAATGCTAGGGCAACATGGGTTGCAAGGGTGATGGTTGACAAACTGAAAAGCAACAACAAGATGTTATTAAATGAAATTATAGAAGACATTAGAAGAAACCACTTAGCTGGAATTACAATGTCTCGTGCACAAAGGGCAAGAGATATAGCAAGAGATGTTGTAGATGGAGATGCAAGAAATCAGTATGCAATTATGTGGAATTATTGTGCAGAGCTTCGGAGAGCTAGCAGGGGGAATACATGTAAAATGCAAGTATTGAGGCCTGAACCACCACTTAGACCTCTCTTTGGTAGCTTTTACATGTGCTTGGAGGGGTGCAAGAAGGGTTTTCTATCTGCTTGTAGACCATTTTTGGGGGTGGATGGTTGCCATCTCAAGACTGAGTATGGTGGTATTCTCTTAATTGATGTTGGCAGGGACCCGAATGATCAGTATTTTCCATTGGCCTTTGCTGTGGTTGAGTCTGAGACTAAGTAATCATGGAGATGGTTCTTGAACCTCTTGCTAGAAGACATTGGTGACTTGAGTCAGAAAAGATGGGTCTTCATTTCAGACCAACAGAAGGTAATTGTGTCAATCTATTTTAATTCAATAATTTTGTTAAATGAAATACTTATTAATGGGATCGTTGTTTTGTTTCCATTTCACAGGGACTTGTTCAGGTGTTTGATGAGATGATGCATGGTGTGGAACACAGGCTATGTGTTAGGCATTTGTATGCCAATTTTAAGAAAAAATTTGGAGGGGGAACATTAATGAGGGACTTGATGTTGGGAGAATCTAAAGCTACTTATGAGCAAGCCTGGAAGGAGAAAATGAATGAATTGAAAGCAACTAGTGTCCCTACATATGAATGGTTAGCTGCTGTCCCCCCAAAGGCATGGTGTAAGCATGCTTTTAGCTTTTATTCTAGGTGTGATGTGGTCATGAATAACCTTAGTGAAGCCTTCAATAGCACAATTCTACTTGATAGGGACAAACCTATAATTACTATGTGTGAATGGATTAGGACATATTTAATAAGTAGGCTTCATTGAATGAAAAACTGTATAATTATGGGGTGAAGGTGATGCCTAAACCAAGGAAGAGGTTGGACAAGGAAATTGAGAAGAGTGGTCATTGGCTGGCAACTTGGGCAGGTGATTTAAGGTTTGAGGTGAGACATAACATGATGCCTGAGAGGTTCATTGTGAATTTAGGCACAAAGAGTTGCACTTGCAACTTTTGGGAACTTGTTGGGATCCCATGCAGACATGCAGTAGCAACCATATGTATGAAGGGGGATAATCCTGAAGACTATGTCCATCATTATTATTTAAGGGAGGCTTATGCTGCTTGTTATGGACAAACTGTGAGTCCAATCAATGGGCAGAACCTGTGGCCCATAACTGAAGATGAGCCCCTTATGCCACCTATTTACAAAAGAGGGCCTGGAAGGCTAAAGAAGCTTAGGAGGAGGAACCAGATGAAGTTGACCCCCCCACTAAATTGAGAAGGACACATACTAGCAACATATGTGGGAGATGTTTGGCTTATGGTCACAACACAAGAAGTTGTAAAAATCTACCCAATGCTTTTGAAGGGGATTCAACAGCTGCCCATGTAATTGCCATCTCTTAATAAGAGTTGTTCATTTTACACAAATATATTATTATAACATTTTCAAATAATTTTTTATTTTGACATTACTGTTAGTATATGCACTAGAGACATATATGTTTTTGAACATCCATCACTTGTATCATATTATTATTATTTTATAAAGGCATTACATTTTATTAATTCTTTTAGAATTTAATTATTGTCCTTAGAATAGTAAGCTTAAACTTCATAACAAATAAAGTAGATGACTTGATCGTGAGATCTTATGAAGAACTATT